>LPNX010379499.1:120914-133678 GCA_001517045.1 Pseudotsuga menziesii
TTCAGTCAAGCAACTAGTACAGTACTTGGTCATACCGGGTACTACAGAAAGTTCATCAAGGGCTACGCAAAGATTACAGCGCCGATGGAAAAATTGCTCAAGAAGGATGTAAAATTCCTATGGAACGAGGAATGCCAGCAGAGTCTAGACATACTTAAGGAGAAGATGGTTACAGCACCCATCCTAGTATTTCTGGACTGGACCAAGCCTTTCCATGTACATGTGGATGCATCCGGCATCGCATTAGGAGTCGTCTTGACCCAGCCAGAAGAAGGAGATCTTGACCATCCTATCGCTTACTCCAGCAGAAAGCTATCAACAGCGGAAAAGAACTACACCACAATAGAAAGGGAGGGCTTAGCTATGGTATATGCGCTGCAAAAGTTCAGGCACTATCTATTGGGCGCCTCGTTTAAAATGTTTACTGATCATTCTGCATTGAAGTACCTAGTCAATAAACCAGTGTTAGGGGGGAGAATCTGCAGATGGTTACTCCTCTTCCAGGAATATGACTTTGAAATCATTGTTAAACCAGGAAGACTGAATGCAGGACCGGATCATCTGTCGCGGTTAGACTCGGGAGAAGAGCCCAGTAACCTAGAAGACAATCTGCCAGATGCGCCGTTGTTTTCCATACAGATTGCAGATGAGTACTATGCCGACATCATTCAATTCCTCACCACAGGAGTAGCACCTGATGACTTTACTAAGCAGCAAAACAAGTAGTTGGTTGTTAAGGCAGCAGACTTCACCCTCATTGCAGGATGTCTATACAAGTTAGGTCCGGATGAAGTTCTGCGCAGATGCGTGATGCCACACGAGAAAGACACTATTATCAAAGAGGCTCATTTAGGAACTGCAGGAGGACATTTTGCAGGAAAACCGACTGCGCAGAAAATTCTAGAGGCAGGCTTGTGGTGGCCTACACTGCATAAAGACACGAAGGAATTTTGCAGATGCTGCGATATCTGCCAAAGGGTGGGAAAACCCTCGCGACGCGATGAAATGCCGTTGCGACCGCAGGTCACGCTGCGTGCATTCGACAAATGGGCTATTGATTTTGTGGGTCCAATCAACCCACCCGGGAAGCGCACTGGTGCGAGATACATTATCACTGGAACAGAATACCTCACCAGATGGGCAGAGGCCAAGGCAATAAGAAATTGTGATGCTGCTACAGCTGCACAGTTCCTTTTTGAAAACATCATCAGCAGGTTTGGATGCCCAATAATTTTGATGAGTGACCAAGGTACACATTTCTTAAACAGCACTATTGAGGCATTAATAGAAGAATTCCAGATCCAGCACCATAAGAGCACTCCCTACCATCTGCAGGCTAATGGTACAGTGGAGGCCTTCAATAAGATTTTAGAAAATGCTCTCACTAAGATCTGTAATAGCCAGAGGAATGACTGGGACCTCAGAGTTAATGCTGTCTTATGGGCATACAGAACCACATGCAAGAAACTTACGGGACACACACCTTTCAGCTTAGTATATGGACAAGAGGCTGTTATGCCTATGGAGTATATTCTTCCCAGCTTAAGAATCTCTCAGATTACCGAGATGACTGATACAGACACAGTCGAAGCAAGGCTAGCACAGCTGCTCGCCTTAGAAGAAGACAGGTTCATCGCCGGATTCCATCAGAAAGTGCAGAAGGCCCGAGAAAAAGCCTGGCATGACAGGCACATTAAGAATAAGACTTTCAATATTGGAGACCTGGTGCTCCTCTATGACAGCAAATTCGTCAAGTTCCCAGGGAAGTTTAAGACGCATTGGCTGGGGCCATATCAGATACAACAAGTCACAGAAGGAGGTGCTGTTTAGCTCAGCCAGCTGAATGGGGAGATCTTGCCCACATGGATCAATGGTAGTAGGCTGAAGCTCTATAGCGATAGCCACCTCACCTCTCAGCCCTAGATAAACCAGCCGCAACGTGCAGATGTCTAGTGTAGTTGAAAGGAGGCATCGCACCGGGATTAATTCTAAAAAAAAATAAAAAAATAAAAAAATAAAAAATTTAACACTATTTGTTTGCGCAGGTGATGCGTAGTTGCATCGCAGCAGTAAGACGTTTCCGCCTGCCACGTACCCAGTTTGAAACCGACAGTGGGCTAATCAACTCACTATCTGACAGGTAGTTAATGAAGAAATGACCGGTATCCCCTGCCGTAGATTTGGCAGCAGTTTAATAAATTTTTCCAGATTTGGTAAATCCCCGACGTCGCCGATGCCGAGATATGCACCCTGGGAGGGACACGGGAGCAGATCTCAGCAATTATGACAGATCAAAATGATGGGTAGGGTCTTTTCCAGGTAATTATGATGACCAACGAGTGTGACCCAAGATAACCATTGCGTCCGGTAGTATGCCTTCGGCATAAAAGCAGACATCCTTCAGGAAGGAAGGGTACAGTTGCCAAATCTTGAGAGCCATGCAAGCCAGTGCTAAGTATCCCCTGAGCAGAGCCAATTAAGTTGCAGAGTACAGTGACTTCCAGAGTTTGAAGCCACTGCACGCCCAGAGTATTGAGCCAAGCGGATTCTGAATAAAAGCGAACCTCAAGAAGGCATGTTGAGACGTTTTGACCCTGGTCCTGGTGACCGTAGACCCGCCATGGCGATGTCACCCAGGGTTGTGAAATTAAGTACGGCACAAGCTAGACAGTCGCTAAGGATGAAGAGTCAAGCGCCAGAAGTAGAAGTTGTCACTAAAGTCTCTGCTAAGGAGAAGAAGAACGCCGAGCTGACCACTGAAGATAAGAAAGCAGAGCAAAAGACTGATGAGAAGAAATCTCCCGCTCGAAGGAAGGTAAAAATGAGAAAAAGAAAGCGACGGGAGAAGGTCACTGCCCTATCTGATCAGCTAAGAAAAGCACGAAACATGGCGAAGGTACTGAGACAGGAACCTGAGGGTCAGTGGCAGCAAGTGGACCCGGACCACTTCAAAGAGAAGAGAATTGGAAGAAGACTGCAAACCCAGCGGAGGGGAGACTTCCAGAACGAGGACAAAGGCTTGTTCTTGGAGCGGAGTTCCTGGGTTGCTTCTTCTCCGTCCACGAGGCTCTAGATGGAAGAAAAGGTTTGAGGAGGCTGGAAGATACAGATTTTCCTTGTGATAAAAGTTCTAACCCAGATAAAAAGGCAAGGATATCTGTGGAACACTCTCAAACACTAGAGCGCTCATAAAGTAGAAAGAACGAAGAGAGCAACACCGGGACTATGGGCAGAAAGGATAAGAGAGCCCAGCGCACTAAGTTACCGAAACTCCAGAAAGAACGTGTCGAGGTAATGTAGAACGAAGTTGAAAGACTTCGGCTGAAGTTGCAGAAGACTTTGTAGGAGGCGTAGGATAAGTTGCAGCAGGAGAAGCCTGTTGCAGGTGGCTCGAGGATGAGCCACAAGTAAGTGTTAGGGGACTGTTGGAGCAGGGTCCCGCAGCTACAGAAGAAGCTGCAAGTTTTGGTGGAAAGAGATAAGTTTTGGCGGAAAGAAGACAGGGAAGAGCTACGACGCCGTAGCACATTTCCAGTTGGAGAGCAGAGCCGGAAACCATGACTTTTGGGATAGAAAAGTCAAGAAGGCAACGGTACCCGAGCGACCGAGAGAAGAAAGCTCAACCACTGCATTGAAGGCAGCGGCGGAAGACAGGAGGGCTCAGCGACCCTCATAAAGAAGAAGGAGCAATTAGGCTCAAGCATTGAAGGAGAAGGACAGAAAGAGAAGCGGTGCATAGTACCCATGGTCAGTGCCGGGAAGCATGGAAGACTGCAGAGAAGCTGTGGTGTGACGGGAAGCGGCTACCTTAAGGACAGAGAGGACCGACTGTCACTAAGTAGGGTTTGGGTTACTATTGGGACAGGCCCACAGTGTTGTAATGGAGAGACCTTCGGGCTGCCTATAAAATCTTGCATTTTGTACTGTAAAGGGTTAGCTAGTCAGTCAGTTAGTTAGTTGGTCAGTTGATAATTTTGTAGACTCAGGAATCTGTCAGGCAGACTGCGTTGTAACGATCCAGACACCTAGCTTGTCTGTGAGTCATTTGAGTCTGTATGTAACCATCCACATAGAGAACAGAGAGGGAAGGATATTGAAAGAAAGGAAATATAGAGATAGAAATAGACCAGAGATCTGGAAGAGATCTCGCACTGTGCATGCGGTGCAACAGACTGTGCTAACTTCCCTCAAGATATATAATAGAAGCACAGTTTGGTGGACGTAACTCCCTTCTGGGGGCGAACCACGTTAAATCTGCGTGTTATGTGTTGTATGAATGTGATTGTATTTGCTTATTGTTACTGGTTATCATGCATGTAATGTTAGTTGCAGTAAGTGAATGTATGTATTGTTCAGCTCATGATAATACAAGAAGATAGAGATAAGTTGAAGTATTTTAGTAAGCTGTTTAAAGACTCCTTTACGTCTGTTTCTAATGACCTGTTAATCACAATATAACTTCTAAGAAGTAGAGTTTCGCACATTGGCACAGTCAACGCTAGGATCACAAAGTCGTAGTGGTAAGATATCGCAGAGAGGCGATATCACACCGGCAGAGGAGCTGCGGTGCACGATACTACGAGCTGAGGGCTTAGCGTTGAGGAGAGGTTGGGTGTTCCGCGGTGCATAGAGATGCGATAAGGTTGGGAATATTGTGAGTAAGTGGAAGTTGTGCGACGTGAGAGGAAATCGTGCGACTTGTGCAGGGTAAAGAATCGCACGGGTAAAAGTGCTGCGAGTAGAAGGGGATGTGCGATGTGCAGAGCTAGTTGATCTAGTGGTGCGCAGGAGTAAGAAAGAAGAAGTAGGATGCGCAGAACCTGGTCCAAGACACTTGAGTCTTGGCCAACCCATTAGATTCACTTCGGGTGAGACTTCAGATCGCTTCGCGGTCTGTCGCCGAAAGGGCCTGTGAGTTTTGGGTGTTGTTGATTAATTATAGTAAACCCAGGTCTGCCCATGCAATCAACAACTTCATCTGGACCTAACTTGTATAAATGTCCTGCGATCAAAGTGAAATATGCTACTTTAACAACTAACTATTTCTTTTGCTTCTTAGTAAACTCAACTGGTGCCCACCCTATAGTGAGAAAGTGAATAATATCTACGTAGTACTCATCTGCGATCTAGATAGAAAATAATTGCGCATATGGAAAATGATCCTCTAGATTACTTGGTTCTTCTCTTGAGTCTATCCACGACAGATGATCAGGTCCGGCATTCAATCTCCCTGGTTTTACAATAATTTCAAAATCATACTCCTGAAATAGGAGTAACCATTTGCAGATCCTTCCCCCTAACACTGGCTTATTGACCAAGTACTTTAAAGCAGAATGGTCAGTGAACATCTTGAATGGGGCACCCAACAGGTAGTGCCTAAACTTCTGTAGAGCATACACCATAGCTAATCCTTCTCTTTCTGTAAGGGTGTAGTTCTTTTCTGCGGTAGATAACTTTCTGCTTGAGTATGCGATAGGGTGATCGATACCCCCTTCTCCTGGATGTGTTAAGACAATCCCAAGTGCGATGCCAGATGCATCCACATGTACATGAAATGGCTTGTTCCAATCTGGAAATACTAAGATGGGTGCTGTGACCATCTTCTCTTTAAGAGTGTCTAAACTTTGTTGGCATTCCTCATTCCATAGGAATTTCACTTCTTTCTTTAACAACTTTTCCATAGGTGCTGTGATCTTTACATAGCCCTTGATGAATTTTCTATATTACCCTGTATGACCAAGCACTGTCCTCAATTGCTTGACTGAGTTGGGTTCTAGAAGATTTACAATGATGGAAATCTTTGCAAGATCTACCATCAAGCCTTGTCTGCAAACAATATGACCCAACAAAATACCAAATGGTGCACAGAATATACATTTCTTCAAGTTAAGAGAAATCTGATATTGCCTAAATTTCTCTAACATGAGCCTTAAATCTCCTATATGCTTTTTGATTAATCCAAATACAGTCCAATCATCAAAATAGACTTCTAATAATTTATGGATGTATTCCTTAAAGACAGCAACTACTACTCTAGAAAAAATAGCTGGTGCATTTTTAAGACCAAAGGGCATTACTGTATACTGGAATGAGCCCCATTCTATCGCAAAGGTGGTATTATGTTAATCCGCTGGATGGATTCTTATCTAGTGATAGCCTGAAAATCCATCAGTGAGTAGATCTCCTGTCCTCCCACATTGTCTAAAACTTCATCAGTAAAAGGTGTCGGAAATTGGTCATGAAGTGATGCATCGTTGAGTTTACACAAATCGACACAAATCCTGATTTCCCCTTTAGTTTTCTTTTCCTGCACAACCATGGGACTAACCCATTCGCTCTCTTCTACTGGCTTAATGATTCCTACTGCTAGCATCTTATCAATCTCATCCTTAACTTTTTCTTTATAACTAGGATTTAATCTGTATGGACGCTACTTAACTGGCCTAGCATCCTCTTTCAAAGGTATCCTCATGACTCCCAAATCTCCTACTATTCCCTTCATCTCTATAAACTTAGTGGGAAATAAGTCCTGATATTCATGTAACAAATCTGCGATGTGTCCTATCATTTCATCATCCCAATAGTCTCCAATAGAGGCAAACTTGGGTTCTGTTTCTGTGCCAATATTGATCTTTTTAATCTTAATAGGCTCTGTGACAGTTGGAATCTCTAGCTTTGGTCCATCAACTTCGCGAGTCCCTTTTGACTCTGGAATGTTGATACTATGAGGATTCTCATCCTCATCACCTGGCTCTTCTGCGAAGTTGTAACACTCTAGCGCATGTTCTAACTGGATGGCCCAATTAGGATAAGCATACACTGGTAGGGTACAATCATCAAATGTCTTAGTCTCGATAATCTTTAGAGCCTGATCAATGCTTGGGTACTCAGATTCAAAATTGAAAGTGAGTACAAAGCTGTCTATCATAACTGGCCATTTAATCGTTCCTCTGTGCAACTCTGTCTCGGTGTACCAGTTACTTGGGACTATGTCTAAAGTGTGAATGAATAGGTGAACCCATTCATCCTCTGGAATGTCTGACCAATTCTATTCACAAATCTTAATATATGACCTGGGGTCACTTTCTCCTATATATTTCTACTGTAAACGCTCCTTGTCATTAGAGAATCTGATCACCATCAATCTCTTAAAATCATCCCATGATGCGATATTTTATTTATGTGCATGCCACCATCTTGCAGGTGTGGCTCTTACTACAAGGTCAATAGCTGCCATCCTCTGCTCATGAGGGATTTCTTGCTCAAACTGCTGTAAAAATTCATTGACATCTACTAAGCCATCAAACAACGGAATATCCTTAATCTCTATTCCAATCCATCGCAGTGAATTAGTCATAAATGCACATCTGCGAGATGAAACTTCATAAAGTCTATTCTGCCAATTTTCTAAACCAACATCCAAATCCGATGCGCATGAGCTATCGCATCGCCAACTAATATTTCCTTCGGTGATGGGATTGATATAATCATTCTGGTTAGCAGTCATCTAATAGAAGCTCTCCATATTACGCACCTATTCCTCTGCTCTGATAGGTTCAATGTATCGAGGACCCTGAAAAGGATCCAATGGTGCGATGACTCGAATATGTTTATCCTCAAAGGTCATTTGTCTTTTCTTCAAATTGATAACAGCCATGTTATCAATTGCCCAATCAATACCTAATAAATTTGTATACGGTCTGCTATCGCCAATAATTTCTATGACTTCAAAATCTGCAAAGCTGCGAACTCCATCAATATCAATTGGTACTTGCGGTAATCGACCCAGTGGCGATACCCTCTGCTGATTGGCTAATCGCAGATGGATGGGTGATCTAGCTAAATTAGGGCTACCCATCTGTTCCCATGTCTGCTTAGTAAGAACATTTACCTCTGATCCTAAATCTAGGATTACCTCATCCATTTCAAACTCTCCAATTTGTGTTGTGAGTCTCATTTCTCTTCATGTTCTTGTATGGCCCATAATATTATAAACAGCATGCTACGTACTGCTCATAGAAGAAGACTATTGGTACTAATCTATGATGCATTGAAGCTCTCCTATGGCTTTCTCATTTCTTATGAGTTTCAAGTAGCTCTGCGGGAAGGATTGTACACTTCCTGTCAACTCATCCTCTTCGCACCTTCTAGATGTGGTAGCCTGCGATATCTGCACAGGACTCATGCCACAAGGTTTTTGCTGCGGTACGCCCCTACAAGGCAATATCTGCGATCCTGATGGTGTAGGGTTGGTAAAGAAAGTTTTAGCTTTCCGAAATGTTTCTTTGTTCTTCTGCAGGTCAAGTGGTGTAGATTTATCAGTGGCTTTGCGTACCCACTTCGAACCTGTATTCTTTTCGTCATCCTGTGAGGTCCTACTAGTAGAAGCACCGCTGCGAGTCACAACATTGACTCTTGGTTCTGGTTCTTTCTGCTCAGCAGTAATAAGCTGAATATTCTAGTTTACTGCTGGCTTAGGATCCTTAATCTTGGCTATCAAGATAGGACATTATTCTATAGTATGATCATAGGACTTGCAATACTTATATGTTGTAGTAGGGTTCTGACAATCCCTAGCATAATGTCCTATGGCTCCACAATTGTAACAAACAATCGGTCCATGGCTCCAGCCAAAGCCTCCACCACAGCCTCTTCCTCTAAATCCTCCACCACAGCCATCATGATCCGGTTCATGTTGTGGTCCTGCTGCTGGTCCTGGTGTCTCTGACTAGACTCTGTAGAAGTCATGTTTTCTCTCTATCATGAGATCATAAGCTCTGCAATTATTTTCATCATGTCCTACTAACTTACAGAAGTTACAGAATAAATTCTTAGGAGTTTGTACATACTTCTGAAGTAAAGGGAATTCCTGTGGTCTATGTCCTCCTCTTCTACATATTTCACACCATGGCCCTTGATTCTGTACTAAGGGGTTAGGAGCCCCACTTGCTATATACTCAACAAATACTAGACAGTTATCTTTGGTATGGCCATGTCCTTTACACTTTGTACACCATAATTCTTGTTCAACCTCTTTTCCTTTCTTAATCTCATGCAGCTATAAAGTGAGATTGGCTAACTGATTCTGTAAGTTTGTCATACCTGCACTAGTCTCAGCTAAAGGTGAAGCCTCTAGTTTCATTGCCATCTCCAATGCTTCATCCTATGTATGGATTTTCTGTTGCATCAGTGGAAGTATGATATGAGGGAGCAGTGCTGTGATGAACCATTCCTTATGCTGCTCCGACGCAAACTCAAAACTAAATTGGTCTATAAGATCTTTAAATTTCTGATCAAAATCCCATACTGACTCTGTGGGTAACTGTTTAATGTCTTTAAGTTCTATGATACATTGTGACTCAGACTTGGGTTTCTTAAATTCCTTAATCATTACGGTCCTGACTTCTACGAGTGTTCTATTCTATGCTGATGTATACTTCATATACCATGTTAAAGCTCTTTCTCTAAGTGTAGTGGCCAACTGGACAAGCTTAGTATTGTCATACTGGATCTCTTTAATGGTCCATACAACTTCACATAGGAACCAATGCTGTTCTGGGTCTTCTGCCCCTGTACCTATAAAGGTATTTAATTTCATGTCATCCCCCATTCTGTTTCTACGAGGTGGATTCTGATTTGATGTATTACTACCACTTGGCAATGTAAATGTAGGTGGTATAAAGGTAGTATGTACTGTGTGTGAACTACTAGATGGAGTTCCTGCGGGATTATTTTGAATCTTGGTTGGTTTCTATGGGGTATAAGGGTGGTAAGGGATACCCCCTACTATTCTTTCTCTATTACTTTGACTATGTCTTCTAGTACTGTCTGAATTGTCTTCAAAGAAGGAAGATCTGAAATCTACTTTATATATCTTACCTCTACGTGTACATCCAATTTCTTCAGAATCACTTTCAAACTCTTGTGACATTACACTTACTTAACTTATTCATCTGAGAATATATCCAGTACTTATTTTTCATAGAATAACATATTAAGGGACAAATTTAAAGAGTTCAAGTACTGACCGCGATATCCTTTGAAGAAATACCTCTCTGCTTCGCTGAAACTCTTTCTTTGATCAATCGCAAACTCCGTAATGAAACCTTCCAGCAAACTCGCAAGCCAGAAATCTACTGTCCACGAAATGGGATTGTCTACGCTCTTCACGGTGTGAATCAACTCCGGTGTCCAGACAATGTTCCTTTTCTTCTTGAATACATGTTTATCATTCAACTTTGACAACCAATCGTACAACTCATTTGCATAGGTCACAAAAAATATCCCATGCAGGTCTGTGAAGATATGTTTCTATAGCCAATCCTCTGTACTCAACTTAGGACTCTTGTTTTCTTTCTCAGCAAATTATCTTTCCTTAGACTCAACCCACTGGTTAAGTTCTTCTTTAGTAGGATGCCAACAGAACATCAGCTCTTTAATTTGTTGAAAACCGGTGATGAAACCATTTGTTGGTCTTCTCTAGGCAAAACTGGGTTTACTGTATTGTACCAACAAAAGCCTAGCTCACTGGACCTTTCGGTGACAGACCATAGAATGGCCTGAAGTCTCACCCGAAGTGATCCTAGATGGGGTGGTTGAAGAATCAGGTTTCCTCAACCAGGTTCAGTAACATCCTAGGTCCTCTTGACTCTAATTAACCAGCTAAATCTCTCAGCAAGGGCTGTTTCTCTCTTCCTAGTTGACCCTGCTATGGGACTGACTCTTATCGCATCACAGCTTCTAGTACAATGCCCAAACCTTCTCTTCTACTCAACTCTTAACCTGTGATATCTCACACCGCAGCTCCTCCGATAGTGCGATATCGCCTTTCTACGCTATGATATTCCCTATAGTAAGACTCAGTATGCTCATCAACTCTCAAGGTCCAGAAGCTTTCTCCCTAGGTATAGTAGCTCATTTAACCTTCATTAGGATGTTAAACAACTTCTCTTAAGCTCCTACAGTCTAACACGCTTAACATCAATTACGCTCAACTTGCTGAACTAAATATACAGAAGTCACTTAGCACTGTAACTGTCAGCTGTCATGAATCAAGCACTAATAAACTCATATACAAAATACTCAACACATTCAACTTGCATTTAACCTTCTATGTTACTGTAAACTGAAGGATAGCATACATAAATTCATTAACTGATAAGCAAAGTTCATGTAGCAGATAACAGATAGTAATAAATAGAGCATAATCACATGAAATAGTCGCACAACACATGGATGTTACGTGGTTCACCTCCAGGGGGGAAGATACGTCCACAGGAACTGTGTTTATATTATATCTTGAGAGAGTAACATAGTTCCGCTGCAACCTCTTATGCATCTTGAGATCTTCTGGGAAACTCCACACACACAGCTGGGAGCCCTTCTCTTAGATCTCTTCTCTTCCTATAATGCTTTCTTCTTACAATATACCCTTTCTCTCTCTCTCAATCCCTACGGATTGTTACATTCATGCTCAAGGAGCTGGCCATTGGTTACAGTAAGATAACTACAGACTTAACAACAGAACCAGAGCTCGAATCTTCCTTAATGTCTTACAATACTGACGACAACTAGAAACAATCCAACCAACCCAACTAACTGACCAACCTTTCATAATACAAAATACATGCTTAAATAGGTGGCTCGAAGGTCTCACCATGATACAAAACTATGGGCCTATCCCAACAGTAACCCAAAATCCTAATTTTGACAGTCGGCCTATCTGTACTTTGAACTGCCGCTTACTGGTCACACTGCAGCTTCCTGCAGTCTTCCGTGATTTTCATCGCTGATCGCGGGTATGGGCGCCGCTTCCTCAGTTTCTCCCACTAGTAGAAAATGAGAAATTAATGACTAAAAAAATGACTAAAATCAGGCTATAAACGACTATTTTTGAATTGGTGACTAATAGTAGCAAATTACCACTATCTTATAGCTAGTCGTATTTCACTAGTCATTAATAGCTTGACTTAGTAGTCACTGATTTAGTCATTGATTTAGTCATTGATTTGATCATTGATAGACAATGATTTAGTCATTGATCGACAATGCTTTAGTCATTGATAGTCAATGATTTAGTCATTGTTTTAGTCATTGATAGTTAATGATTTAGTCACAGATTTAGTCATTGATTTAGTCACTGAGTTAATCATTGATTTAGTCGCTGATTTAGTCACTGATTGCAACCATTAATGACCAAATATACGACTAAATAAACTACTAAATATTAACATATTAATGACTAAGCTAAATACGACTAAGATACGAGAAATTAGCTACTAATAGTCGTATATATGTGAATTTAGTTGTTTTTGTAGTCACAAATTTATGATAGGGAACGGAGGAATCGAACCACCAACCTCCTGCCTATAATTAGGCAGGTGCTCTACCATTGAGCTAGCACCCTTTAAGAAGTTGTTATTGCTTGACAATGATGATATTCAAACAAATTTATGATAGATATCAATCTACAAACTACATAATTATTACTATTACAACTTACCAGTAACTAGTATTTATGAAATTAGTCATTTATGCAGTGGAGAATTGTAAATAAGAAGGAGCTGCGTTGGATGATTTCACAAATCTCAACGTTTCGATCCCTACTATGGGAAGGGTAAGGAAGCTGTTGTGTCCCCATTACACCAATCACAGAAGGCACGCTTCGCTCCAAAGAAAACTGCACTTGGGCTTCATGTAAATCCCTTGGTGCAAATGACATGGTCAAAACATTTCTCTTCAAAAGTTATGCACCCCAGCTTGCC
>LPNX010379499.1:147069-168936 GCA_001517045.1 Pseudotsuga menziesii
CTCGTACTTATCCTGCACAAATTAACTTATGGGTTATGTTAATTAGGATTAATTCATCAGAATCCCTTTGTGACACAAATCCATCTACAAAGTTACAATTTACTAAATTTTAACACCGCAGATGGATCTAGATAGAATCTATATGTAGTGTCAAAATTTAGTAAATTGTAACACTTCATCACCAAAATTGCAATTTTCCATTGTTGGAGTGGCAATAAAAAAAACTAACATAAATGACTAGTTCATATTCTTCTAGTTAGTCATTTTTTATGCCGTGACTAAATTAGTCATTTATGTTAGTCATTTTTAACTTTTTCATTTATTATCTAGTCATGTTTGTTAACTGGTGACTAAATTAGTCATTAATTTTAGTCGTTTATAGTTGGGTCAATCAAAATTGCTCATATTTAGTAGTAAATCACTTAAAAAACCTGTGGTGACTAGAATTTTTAGTCACGTAGTAGCTAATTCCTTATTTTGTACTAGTGTCCCCTTCTTTCCTTTATCTTTAATACCTCGACCCATTTCTTCTTCTCCATTTATGAGGGTAGCTAAGCCCTCCTGTCGTCATCGCTGCCTTAAATGCAGTGGTTGAGCTCTCTTCTCGTCCGCTTTAGGTACTCTTTCCTTTGACTTCCTTGTTTCGACCGCCGTAATTTCCATCCCTCGATTCATGGTGGGAAATAGTCTACGGCGTCGTACCTTTATCGCATCACCAAAATTGTCTTTCCTCCAAAAATTGTCCATCTTCTACCAAAAATAACAGCTTTTCCTATAGTTGCGGCGCCCTGTTCCAACAACAATCATAGACACATTACATTATATATGTCCTTAAACTATGAATTCTAAAGTTCGAATCCAAGAAGAACAATTTGTAATCTAGCAGATGTTCAACAACTAGAAATTTTAAAAATTACATATTGCTCAACAAAAAACTGATCTAAATGGTGTAGATGGTCTAATGAGAATTGGATGTTCAAATGTCATTCCACAATCATCAGTCCTTCCTATAATATTATAGATAGAGGTAGTACTTCCCTATCATCAATTTTCCCCAAAAACTTTTTTAATAGGCATCACATGAAATGGATCAAACAGAAAATCACCTTCAGCTCAACCAAGCTAAGTTTGAGATAACAAGAGCTAAGTTTGAGATAAAAGTATGAGGACTCAATCTTCCACTTATATTTTAATTTAAAGCGGCTACAATATCTTGTCGAATTTCTGACTCCATAGATGCCTGAAGCATATGAGGATCCTCAAGAATATGACAAACAATAGTTGATCTAACACTGTTAAACCCTAAAAATAAGCAACTAGTAGGAAAGATGAGCAAAGAAACCAATCCACCTCTTTCAAGGAAACACAATGCTATGGCATGCACCCTTTTTAGCCTTGCACATAGTTGGAGAAGAGCTTGTACAACATTTGAGTTAAGATTCATCTGAATGAAGTTGCAGACTATGTTAATAGTTTTTTTCTACTCTTCAATAGTTATGTACCCTTCAGGCACAACCAACATGTGCGTTGTACGATTTAGATGATTAGACTCCAAATTCTCAGTATTCTCAACATCACCATCTTTTTTCTTCGACTGTTTAAATATCATAATATTAGAATCGAATTTTTGCTTCAACTATAGAAAATTATCAACAACTAGTAGCATGGGGATCACATACTTAAAATCTGGAAAGCTGTCACTTTTTTATGGATCTAGGTAAAAACTAGACAAGATATCCAACAAAATACTAACAAGACCATTGTCAGCAGCAATTTCACAAGTTGTATTGTATTCATGTAAAATTAGATCCAAAACATGAGATGGCGAGGAAAACATGCGATTATCCTTTCCAAGATCCCAATTACAATATTTCAGTTGTTCTACAAGAAATCATATAAATTTGGCTCTTGCTTGACCATCATTTTGAGTGCATGATGTTAGCAGCAAGTCCTTCAAAGGAAAAGCTATAGATTCCTCAGTTCCTATATTTGTGGAGGTCAGTGCTCCTTAAGTAAGGTGACATGTGGCAAAAGGGCATAGTAGCATTTAGTGTCTTTTGATGGTTTAGTGGACTTCTCTTTGGTTCGATGTAGTTCTGTTTGCTGGAGTGTTGAAAACTGCTATTTTTGTTGAATTTAAATTTTTGGATGGGATGCTATTTTCTTCAAATGAGGTCTGATGAGGTTGGAACCCATCTCAAACATCCTGAAACAATTAATAATAATATAAAAAATTTAAGGATTTTCTCTTTCTAACCTTATACATTAAGAATGTTATGTTATCATTCAGGAAGCACCCCAGAAGCACTTCAAAGACCCTAAGAGCATACTCCTAAGGGAACTTCCTAAACACTCCCTCTTGGAGCATGGTTCGAGAACAAAGTGTGAGAGGCCAGGGCTCCCCTGCAATGTAGCTTCAAAGAGTCCAAACCGAAGTCATAGGAATCGTGAGTCAAATTGCGATTTTCGGATTTAAATTGGACTGTTCAGTTAAAATATCCAATTCAAAACATTCTAAGTTTGACTTGGGTTAACCAACTTGACTCATTCATCACAATTCAAACTCATGACTTAACCCTTGACTAGCAATTTATGGAAGTCTACACCCAGGAAAAGGTTTTAAACCCAATTTTCATTGTTTTTTCTCATTCTTTTGCTTCATGGAGGTGTTTTATACTTGATGGTGTGAAGGGACATTGACCAAATCATCCACAAAGAGGCTACTTGGGTAGGGTTAATTCAGTCAAATTTTTATCTAGATTCCAGACTCACCTTACAAATGAGAATCAAGATTATCATCATATAATAGATGATACCTATTCATTGTGAAATTTTGAATATCTATTGAAATATTGTAATATATGGACATGGCTATTTCAAATATCAATGCAAAGTGTTTTTAATTCAAAATATTTGTATATATTTATTTTATATTTGTTGATTTTTTCCTGATCCAATTCAAAACTTTGATTCTTTTGCCATGTCAATTTATTGATGATTCTGAGTCTAGTGACTATGGTCCAAACAGAAGAAATTGAAAGACAATAACATTTGGTTCTCTTCTTCTAGTGTTGAGATATAAAATATTGTGAACTATTTTTACAATGAAATCCAACCTAGGGGACAACATTTGTTATTTTTAGAATAACCCTAATCCACATGTTGAATATCTGATAGCAAACTTGAATCTCGCCATGAGAAGGATCAAAATTTTAAATTGGGATTCAGGATAGATAGATCACAGGTGCAACATAATTTCAGAGGTATTAAAACTTGAAATTCAATTGATGATGACTAAAGAAATTATAAAAATGCATTATACAAGCCAAGTCATATTTGAAAGAACAATATTTAAAAAATAAAAAAATAATGTCTTTTCAGCAATAGAGAAAATGTAATGATATCATGCGGTGAACACCTTGAAGTAAGATACAGAAGTAAATAAGTACCAAAATATAATATTCTAATGTTCCCTCCACTTTGCACTTTTCTTTTTTGAATGCTATCATAAAAGTTGTAACAAAATATAAGCATTTGGAGCCTAACAACTTCGGAATTATTGTGACCTCATCCATTTTTAACTCCAAATAAAATTAAAAGCATTGATGACTAGGAAATAAAAATACTTACACACTTGTTGACTCTTAAAGTGTAAGTCTGTGAATCCAGCATTTTAACCTTTATCTCAATTGTTGCATCTAAACATTCACCTTGATCTCTTTCAACAATTATGATTTCATTTATATTCATATCTGCCATCCTATGGTGCCACTTGATTCCTGAAAAAAATGCATAATATCAGACAGTAACTCCCAAATTAAGTGGACATCCCAATTTACATTGACACTCTATGAATACCATATTTTCTTATACACCTAGAATACTACTATTACAAATTCAAACATTCCAAAGAGAGTGAAATAATGGTCATAAGCTCAAACCATCTTAACCACATGTGACAATTACAATTGTTGATAAAAAATACTTCCATGGTATGAACATATCGACCCTTAAATTAAATGCTTGCAAAGTGTACTGAATGCAAAGAGGTGATCTTTAGACAAGATAAAAATGAATTGGACATCCTATTATGTTAACATAGACTTGTGATATCCACTTGGTGCAGATTGTAAAGATGTCAATTTGTTGTAGTTGTTCGACTTGGAAGTTGGAACACAAGCAAACAAGCATCATAAATCTTTTAAGATATTTTATACTCTGCTTTGCATGCATCAACTTTTCCGAATTCATGCTCAGTGGAATAGTTATAGGGAGATTTGTTGGATCTTGATTTCATCTTTTAGAATGTGATATATGTCTGTGAAAAATTAGCAAGAAACATGCTATTGGTTTGGATTATTTGGATTTCCATTGAGTTAAGAATCCCCTATAAGGACTTTCTCACACACACATACGCTCATCATACCTTGAAAAGTCGAATGCAAGAGTACTTTGTGGATACAAGGGGTTAGAGGTAGATGAATAAATTGATAAAAAAAAAGATGTAAGTTACAGTTCCATAAAATTTATGTTCAAACCACTTGCAAGAACCATCCCTTTGTCTTTTCTTGTGTTATCTATAATTGCATTGTGTGCAGATTATAGACATCTGAAATAATCATAATTTTAAAAAATCAGAACTCACTTTATAATTCAAGGCTTTCTTTTTCTCACGCAAAGACAAGAGAGACCCTCATGCTTTGCTACTCCATACTGAAAAGTGAAAACCAATCACAAAATAACTGAATTTGAAATTATGAAACAGACAATACCTCTAACTTAGTTTTTCTTAACAAGGAATAACAAATTTTATTGTTGAAAATAGGATGTATTAACAAATATCACATAGACAACATTTGTAAGACAAAACAATGCAATAGGAGCACTACATTATCCATATCCATCAACTTTGTGACTAAACATTTACTATATTATACCATAAACAATTGGGCTCCACATTTATCATTTTTCCCATTTTTCCAGGCCAATAGTAACTGGACGGTAATCTTGAATTCCAAACTTCTAGTAGAAAAAGGATGTTCACGATAAATGCTTACAGTAGTGGGATTAATGCAGCAAGAGCAATGTCAGTTTTAGACATTTACCAATTGGAATGAGCATTTACCATTTTCACATGGACCAGTTGCAACAGTTGATATAGGTTTCACGATATAGACCAACTTGTCTGCACCTTCCTTCTAAAAGGGTTGTGAGATCAATTTTGGGTATTGAACTTAAGGATGATCTAATAGGTAAGTTTAAAGTGTTTGAATGATTGAATAAATGTCAATATTGGATCCATATTACTTGTTCAAGGACATGGTGTTATAAACCAATTTCTTAGTCTCTCTACAACATGTACAATGACATTGTATCGCCACAAACTAGCACTGGTAGACAGATAAACGAAGGATAAAACCACAGAGACTAAAATGTCAAGATCTACTAGTTGCACAAAGCAGTAACCAAGGAGTTTTTTCCATGAAGACACATAATAAAATCTCTGATTGAGAATGCTAATGTAGAAAACCGAACCTTTAAGTCGTAGAGCTGGAAAAAAATTACGTGATTCATTGCCACCACTCTTCAGACAATCTATAAGTTACCACCTCGCACAATGTCAGCGATCCTGAAATGGTTACAATAATATAAAAGGTGCATAATTTACATGACATCATTAAGGGTTGAACCATTCCAGACTACCTTGAGTAAGGTGTACTTGGTCCAAAATATGTAAGTAGAATTCAGAGACCTGGTGGTGCTAATAAACCACTTGTATGGGAGACTGAGCACAAATCACATATGATTAAGTTCGATTCTGATCATTAATGAAGTGCAGAAGAATGGGATAGTGTTCACTTGCTGGGAATACCCCATATCAAATAACCTTGTACGATGTATATATGAGGCTAAATCACCCTGATCTGTTGGACCTCAACTTGTGTGCATTAAAATTTTGTTGTAAAAGAATGCGTTCAACAGGTTAATTAATGGAACAGCATTAACAAAAATTAAATGCTTAGAACAACAATGAAAAACCACACTATGACAGGAATGAGAAAACCGAAATGCGAACAGCAAAACTGGTAAACAGATATAAAAAGAAACACAGAATCAGAGAGTCACAAACAGAAGTTGATAACGGAGTTCACCCCCTCCACTGGGCTACGTCTCCAGGTCCCTCTCCAATGGGTACCGATCCAATTTAATCTTTTTAAAATGGTACAAAATGGTTCTGGAAACAACTTCAGCAACTGCGAACAGAATGTTGTACAAAAAGCCTTCAAGACCTCTTCTCTAGACTTTACAAATTGGATTTTAAAAGGCAAATAAAAACCAAATAATAGAGTACAGTCGAATTTTTAAATACAAATGGCAATCTGGAAAAGTTACAGCAACTCTCCTTCTATCCCTTGTCCTCTATCTATTAACTATAGAAAGCTGTAAAACAAAATGCTGAACACAAAGTCTTTAAGACTCCTCTCTGGAAATTACAATTAGCCTTCAAAAGGCAAAGAAAGCTAAAATATAACAGAGAATGTCGACTTCAGAAAGAAAGAGCATCTGCATACTTTACAGCTAACTTCGTTATAACAGAGAAACGATGCTCTGTGCTCTAAACAATATGAATCCCTCTTCCGTCCCTCTGAACGGTGGCGAGCATCCTCTATTTAAGCATTTAGTGAGAGGATAAGTAACGGGTTTGATTCGTCCACTACAACTGTTATTTTCTTGATTATCATTACAACCATATGCTAAAACTGAATCATTCCATCCCGCCAAGTCACGGCCCAAGTGTTATGTTACCACGACGTTCCAGATCCCCGAAACATTGCAACCAACTCCACGCACATGTGTCGACTCACAACACATTGCAATGACTTGCAACTGGGTTATGCCACGTAACGTAACCGTTTGATGTCACCATCAACTTCGCAGCATAAAATGTCGCGGCATATAAGGACTTCACCATATATTCGATCCGCTGTCACAGCCTACAAATGTCACGGCATATAAGGACTTCTCCATATACCCGATCCGCTGTCGCAGCCTATAAATGTTGTGGTATATAAGGACTTCGCCATATACCCAATCCGCTGTCGTAGCTTATAAATTTTGTGGTATATAAGGACTTCGTCGAACCATTTGATATCCAACTTAACGGTTCACAAGTTGCATGGCCCATACACAACTACGTGCCCATGCGATAAGCTGTGCACCATGCGATAGTTGCGCGCCCTTGCAATAAGCTGCGCTTCATGAGATAACTGCACGGCGTGCGATAACTGCGCGTTGCCACAAATGTCAAGGATTTTAGCATATGAGTTAAAACCATCGATTAAGGAACCTTGTACCATATTGGATTAGTGTATTTTGAAGATGAATAATCCACCGGATCATTCCTCCCCATTGAAGAGCTTTTGGACCACCAAAAGCCTAGATCACCCTGCAGGTAAGTGAGGATACAGCTTCCTCACCTTTCCAATCTCCATACATCCTGCCTTGGTGATCTGCAACCAAACTTTCTTTTCAGCCTCAAATGGATGATGATTTCCATGCTTGGCTGTGCAAATTGCCTAGCTTTTATCCTATTGTTCCTGCATTATCTGCTGCATAGTTTTCTTCGCATCATGATGTCCACCTTTCACATCATTTGTGCCGAAATAAAATCCCACATGTGGCTTCAACAGATAACAAAAACAAGTCTCAAAAGGAGATTTAATGCACTGCATGTGCTGCAACTGTTCATCCCAAGCCTTAGGATTTTATTACAATAAGTATGGAGAAATCAAATTACTGTTCTACTGACTACCCATGTTTTCCCAATAACATGTGGAAAATACATTGTGCTCCTTTCAAAATTAGTGTCCCTAAGACTCCATAAAACTGACCAAAACTGCCCCAATATTCGAAAGTGCCGAACATGTACAATAGTCATAGGAAGTCCAACATGAACCCCAATATACTGAAAACACAAACTAATTGGTAGTCCCCCATCAAATTCCCTTACAACATTTTTACAAGGACGAGATGAAGTATGAATACGTGTGTGCAATCCCAACCCTTTATCAAAATATTTGCACATCACACAATAATCATGAACAGTCTTTTGAATAATCATCAGATTCATGCCAAAATTTGGAATAGACATGCTTGGATGCAACTGCACTTCAGGTTGCACATCTCTAGCAAGTGATAGTCTTTCAGGTCCCTGTAACAAAGCACCATACTCAGGAACACTTTTAACAGCCATTAAGGCAAACTTCCTACTAGCATTCACTATCATTTTCATTTGACTTGTAGTGACTAATGCCATATTTGTTTTCATACGATGTGCACAAACAATAAATTCCACACCACCTTTAAAGAGATGATATTTGTTCTTCTCTCTATAAAAGACTGCTTTTCGGTCATACAAATATGGACTCCCAAGTACAATTCCACAAATGTCAAGTGGTACTACATCTAGTTCTACCTCATCCATAAAATTTTAAGTGATTGCAAATTTCAAAACACATTTTTTTGTAACTTGCAATTGTGTATCATTGGTAACCCAACCAAGAGGATAGGGTTTTTCATGAGGCATAGTAACTAAATGCAATTTCTTAACCACTTCTTCTGATATCAGATTTACTTTAGAACCACTATCAAACAATGTATCAATCTTTGTATGATTTGTAATGACATGAACATGAAACAGTTCACTTCTTCTTTTATCACTTTGCATAGAAGTAGATAGCAGGTTTGTACTTGTACTTGCACATGGATTAGAACTTGAACTTGCATTAATGGAAAGAGATATACCTTTATCTTTACCTCGGATCCCTATTACTATGATCTTAGTCTCATCACCTGAATCGGATCCCAAGTCTTGAATCACTACTGCAATAGCTGCTTGATTATCTTTATTTTTGTTTCCTCCATACTTCTTTGGCCTTAACTCCGGATGAAGTTTCCAGCACTTTGAAACATCATGCCCTTTCTGACAATGTGACCATGTGGGTTTTTCACCCTCTTTCTTGATGGTAGCTGATTTCTTTCCCTTATCATTGCTTTTATCTTTGTTGTAAAATTTAGATGACTTCATAAAAGAATCACTATCATGCTTACCCCTAGCTTCTAAATGTGTAGCTTGAACACATACATCATCCAAAGTACTGGGGTTAAACGTCAACAAAGTATGTCGTAGATAAGAATGCATGCCACCAATGTACTTAAGAAGAGTTTCTTGCGTATCCAATGCAACATTCAATGCAATAGCCCTCTTTCTAAATTCATGAGTGTATTCTTGAATGCTTTGTCCTTTAGCTTGTCTAAAATTTTGCCAGCTCATTATTAATTGCTGCATTATGACCTAAAGGATAAAATTGCTTCCTTAATACTTCAGTGAATTCATTCCAAACTGAAATAATTTTACCGTTCTTTTGAAGATCTTGCTGAATCTTGCTCTCCCACCAAGTAAGAGCCATTCCACTCATTCTCAAAGTGGCCAACTGAATCCTGGAAGGGTCATCGGTAATGCCCTGCACCTTGCAATATACTTCAAGTTGCTTGATCCAATTGTCTAACTTTTCAGCATCTAAATCTCCATTATAAATTGGCAATTCAAATTTCACATCCAATTTGAAATAAGGCATATTAGGACTTGCATTATTTGAATGAGAAGTATGAGAAGAAGAGAAAGTTTGAGTAGTTTCAGGAGGATCACCATCACCTCCTTCTCCTTTACCCTTTTCATCCTGCTTCACTTCTGCATCTTTGGATGAAGATCCTTCTTCTTTCTTCTTCCTTTCTGCTCGCTCATCGAGTAGAATTTCCATCATGGCTTTCATTCTCATAAAAGCCTCCAAAAACTCAGTTTCTGAAATAACAGGTTTTTCCCATTCGATATGTCCTTCTTCTTCCCCTCGTGGAGAAGACATGGTTCTTGAGAATGTTCTCCTGGAGCCAATCTCAGGGTCTCCTTCAATTAATTCTCCTTCACCACGCTTTAACCTGAATCTAGTAAGAATTCACAAACTTGCACAAGCAGTCAACCAGCTCTGATACCATAATATGATCCGTCGGACCTCAACTTGTGTGCATTAAAATTTTGTTGTAAAATAATGCATTCAATAGGTTAACTAATGGAACAACATTAACAGAAATTAAATGCTCAGAACAACAATGAAAAACCACACTGGGATAGGAATGAGAAAACCGAAATGTGAACAACAAAACTGGTAAACAGATATAAAAAGAACCACAGAATCAGAGAGTCACAAACATAAGTTGATAATGGAGTTCACCCCGTCCACTGGGCTATGTCTCCGGGTCCCTCTCCAATGGGTACCGATCCAATTTAATCTTTTTAAAATGGTACAAAATGGTTCTGGAAACAACTTCAGCAACTGCGAACAGAATGCTGTACAAAATCCTTCAAGACCTCTTCTCTAGACTTTACAAATTGGCTTTTAAAAGGCAAATAAAAACCAAATAGCAGAGTACAATTGACTTTTTAAATACAAATAGCAATCTAGAAAATTTACAGCAAATCTCCTTCTATCCCTTGTCCTCTGTCCATTAACTACAGAAAGCTGTAAAACAAAATGCTAAACAGAAAGTCTTTAAGACTCCTCTCTGGAAATTACAATTAGCCTTCGAAAGGAAAAGAAAGATAAAATATAACAGATAATGTCAACTTCAAAAAGAAACAGCATCTGCATACTTTACAGCTAACTTCATTATAACAGAGAAACGATGCTCTGTGCTCTAAACAATCTGAATCCCTCTTCTATCCCTTTGAACGGTGGCCATCATCCTCTATTTAACGGTTTAGCGAGAGGATAAGTAACGGGTTTGATTCATCTGCTACAGCTGTTATTTTCTTAATTATCGTTACAACCATATGCTAAAACTGAATCATGCCATCTCGCCAAGTCACAGCCCAAGCGTTATGTTACCACGACGTTCCAGATCCCCGAAACATTGCAACCAACTCCACGCACATGTGTCGACTCACAACACATTGCAATGACTTGCAACTAGGCTATGCCACATAATGTAACCATTTGTTGTCACCATCAACTTCGCAGCATAAAATTTCGTGGCATATAAGGACTTCACCATATACTCGATCCGCTGTCACAGCCTACAAATGTCACGGCATATAAGGACTTCACCATATACCCGATCCGCTGTCGTAGCCTATAAATGTCGCGGTATATAAGGACTTCGCCATATAACCGATCTGTTGTCGCAGCCTATAAATGTCATGGTATATAAGGACTTTGTCGAACCATTTGATATCCAACTTGACGGTTCGCAAGCTGCGCGGCCCATACACAACTGTGCGCCCATGCGATAAGTTGCGCACCATGCGATAGCTGCGCGCCCTTGCAATAAGCTGCGCACCATGCGATAACTACACGGCTCATGCGATAGCTACGCGTTGCCACAAATGTTAAGGGATTTTAGCATATGAGTTAAAAATATCGATTAATGAACCTTGTACGATATTGGATCAGTGTATTTTGAAGATGAATAATCCACCGGATCACACCCACACACTGTGGTGTCCCCTTCTATATGGCATCATATCTAATGGACTACATATGTGCATAATCATATTTATCCTATTTTGAACTCACATGGAAGCCATCGTTCACACTTTGCATTCTTACTTTCAATATCTATGGGTCACCCAAGATGCACGAGAGTATTCTAAGATATGCAACTTCGTATTAGCTCCATTATATGAAAGAAGGCTAAATGGTGGGAAGTTCCCATGCTTTAGCCAAAGCCCCTTGTGTGAGTTTAATGGAGATTTTATCTAACTTGGTTACAATTTCCCTTGCTTGGTTTCATTTGTAAATGGGTTGTCTTAATCTGCATGTAACCTGTCATCCATATTCTGATGAGTTTGGAGATTTTGTAAACTTATGTAATAGCCATTCCTTTTTCTAGGGTTATTGAGAGTAAAGTGATCAACACCATTAGATTTTATTAGTTGCTTGAATTATTCTCCAAAGTCAATTTGAAGTTAATTTTGAATTTTCTTAGGAAAACTATCCAACCTTCTTCCCTACTTTTACTACGTTTGCTTCAAGTTGCTCCACCAAAGTATCTCCATGTATACTTTATGTTTGAAGAGAGAGTCACTGCTATCACTTATTTCCTTTTTTGTATAAGTGGGGGTGGAGATACTAAGTCACTAGCTTTTAAATCTTTGAAAAAACTTAAGAGAGTTACTTGTGATTTACATTTATGGTTATGGATCATAATTCACTTTAGGATGACATTTATTTTTCAAGCCACTATGAATACATAGAACAGAAATGACTCCAAACTTCCACAATGTTTACAAGACTGTACAAACTTAGCCAAGTATATCATAAAAGATGAAAAAGAGAAATGAGCTTAGGATTGGATTATGGAGTGCTAGATCTATCCATGCATATGTAATCACTTTTTAGTACCAATATGAGTGGATATCAAATACATTAATGGAAATATGAAAAATAATCTACATGGAAAAAATAAACCAATCTTAGGATATCAACCTCGTAACTCTTCTATCACTTTAAAGAATCCCCTGTTGTTAACAAATTTTTTTTGTCAAACCCTATAACAAACAATTACAAGGATGATAAAAATCTAAATTAGAATAATAATCTTCAAAACTTTGAGCATACCCCTTGCTAGCTCATTTAGGTCGTTTTCTCAACTCCTTGAACCTGTATTTAAAGATAGTTGGGCAATTCAAAGTCAAATATAAAAATTAAAAGAACCCTAACCTAACCTAGATACTCAATTATCTTGGGTTGACTTATCCACAAATTTAGGAAAATTCAATAAATTAAATGAAATAAAATCACATTCAAATAATAAAGCCTCATCTCATTATACTTCATTGTTTCTATTTATAGTACGATAGTGTGCTATTGGGTGGATCTTGTTTCTATCATTGGGACTCCATCCTTTGTAAGTCCAATAAACCCATTGTTTGTGTTTATAGGACGATAGTGTGCTATAAACCCAGCTCTCATTCATTTTTCTTATAATGATACCATGAATATCTTGCTACCTACCTAACTATTTGCCTTGGAGGAGAGAACTCGTGTGAGGAACCTGCAGCAAACAAGTAATCAAAACACACAATATAGAAGCAGAACTCAGAATCACTTTTATATTAATCGCAAGCCACTTCAAGGGGGCAACCTCCTTTGAGCAAGCTCAATACAAATAACTTCACGGTGCCTTCCTTGGCCTCAACACACACTTATATACCAAAAATAGGCGCCAATACTATGGGTCAAAACCATGGGCCAATATAAACTATGGATCAACAAATACTACAGGAGGCTTACAAAGCATATGCGCCTCACAACAATAACACAAACTATGGATCAACAATTACTATGGGACGACTTACAAATCATATGCATCCAACAACAATATACTAACATAGTAAAGAGAGGGATTGACATGGGTTCCTGACAACTCGGTAAACAATTTCCACATTTTGAGCATGGTGCTGATGGTACATTTGCTTCAAAAGACCATTTGGTTTCAGATTCTTTATCTCCAATAGAAAAAACCAAAGAAGAGATCACTGCAAGTCGAGGTGCAGAAACAAGTACAGAGTCATTTCATAGTCAGAATGATGATCATGAGGAATATGTCATTCAATTAACAGGAAAACAACAACCATTTGCTTGTCATCCTTCTCAATCACCTGAAAAGCCTTGTGCAATGCCTGGAGAGGATGTGGAGACAACAACTACTCGACACTTGGGTAACACAATTGACAATGATATGCAGGAAGACAGTGCTAGTACTTTCCATAGTGACAACTCCCTTACTAGTAGTATAGAGTGTCAAAATATCAATGTTAATATATTTATGATGCCTTCATCCAGCATGATGTATAATAAGGATAAGTTTCAAGAAATGAATGAGGAGAAATATCATTCTAGGAGTAGTGTGAATGAAGGTTGTGCCATCAAAAAATAAAATACTATATGGAAAAATTCTGATGAAGAATGTGCAACATCAGGTCACTTTGGTGGAAACACAAAATGTGAACAACTTGAGATGTTTGATTTTGCAATTATTTCAGATTTAACCGTTCCAGGTGGATCTGTATCTTCTTGTATGGGTAATATGGAAGATCAAGATTACACACAACAGTGTGTACATAGTGTTACCTTAAGGCAAGGTGTTACTCAAAAGACCCTTGAAGAAAACTCCTCCGAGACAAAGATCAAGGCAATGATCACAAATTGTTTTGAAGAAGCTACTAGTCAATCACTCAAGGGTGATTTTTGGAACTCTTCATCAGAGTTAAAGGTTGTTTCCCGCTATCAAAAGGATGTTCTCTCAACTGCACATGGTATGTTAGAAAATGCTTCTGGGAAAAAGGCATAGCCCATTTTGCATATTTCACTAGAACATGTCACAAATTTTATCCTTTATGAGAGTCCTTTAGATATGTTTAAGTCACACAGGATTTTCTCTTATCTCATTACTGCAAATGGAGTGCCTGACAAATTAATTACACGTAGTCAGATTTATTAATCCCTTCTGGCCACTTTGCAATTTTGAGCATCGTGGGAAATTCAATAATGAGGATTGTCCATGGCAGCATGCTAAAGACTACAACCTAACTCCTTCTCAATTTTTTGAACAACTAAATAAGTGCAATAATGATGATATTGATGGTTCTTTTGGACACCATGAGTTAAAAATTCATGGAAATAAAGAATTACAAGTATGTAGTGGGGCAATTGGGTCTTCAAATTTTCCTTGTAGAGCAATCTGCAATGCCACGAAGCTTGTTGCATCACAGCACTAGTAGCTATGGACTGAAAGTGCCAGTGTATTGAATTGTGCCACATCTTTTAAAATCAGATAGTCCTATGGTGGGTAACCTGATAGCTCGCGGCACTTGGAGTTTCTAGAAATTGGGTTTCCGCCAGTCCTTCTCTATTCCATTTTCAATTCAGATACTTCTACCTTCAAACATGCCATTTTTACACAGTGTAGCTATTAGGAAGTGGATGCTTGGCAATAACAGTCGACTTCCTAATTGTTTATACACTTCTAGTGCAATTGGAAAACCAGATGATGCACAGAAGCACATTTTTCGAGGACTTGGTGACGTAGAATGTTGTCTGGAGTTAGCGATCAATTCAATGAACATTGACAACAATATTGATAAATCAGATGGCAGGAAAAAAAATTTGTATGTTTTATCACGAGCAATTGAGACTAATCTAAACTCTGTAGTTGTGTGGGTGGCGTACCTTCATATCTTTTACAAAAAGGAGAAGGTGATAGGAACAAATGATATGTTTCATCATGCGTTGCAGCACAATAAATGTTCATATGAACTATGGATTCTCTTTATAAATAGTCGGCTTCAAATGGATCAGAGATTGGAAGCTTACAAGTCTGCAATCACAGCATTATACCAGAATGCATGTGTTGATAAAATTGTTCCATTTGTCCTGTACATTGTTTTGCAGATTCTTAATTTTATATCTATGTCAGACTGCAAGCATAAATCCATGACATGGATTGATGAACTCCTTTACTGTTCATCTAAAAATTATGGAAAAGGGCAGTCAAAGTTTATCAATATCTTCACTGTATTTCCATATTTGAGAAATCTGGATGCTTGTGTACTTCTGGTCTGTTGTACATATTTTAGAGTCTATGGAAAGCTTCCTAAAGCTATTGTGGGGCATCTTGAATTTGATCAGGAATTACCTTTTGATCTTGTTTGGGATAATTGTCCACTTTCAGAAGTATATAGAGATAATGCCGTGAAATTGATGGAATTTGCATTTTCTAGTCTCAGTGAATGTTGTACTGATGATTTTATTGAGTCAAGGAAGAATGATAAGGATGCCCTTTTAGTAGTCCATGCATTGGTTGTTAACCATGTTTAATTTGTTTCAGCATTTGAAGGATTGACAAGTGTGCACAACCTCTGTTGCAAGTGTAAAAAGCTCTACCCGACCTGTGTTGAACTTATCTCTTCTTGCGGTGAATCACAAAAAAATTGAATTCTCCACATATCAACTCCTCTAAACCTTCCATCCATAGATTATTTATATAGATTATAAATGACTAGATGGTTTCAAGCAAGGACAATTCTTCTCATAGATGGAATGGAAATCGACAATTTTCAAAGACAATGCCATTTAAAAAGAGAATATTGAAAAGTTGATTCGATGATGCACAATTTTCAAAGCAAGTTTTAGCCACAAGTCATATACCTATGGAAATTAGAAACCCACTACACTGATCAACAAAAAACAAGAAATCCACAGGCATTTGAGCTTAACATAGTTCCTTTATATTTTTCTTTAACAAATTCCTTGATCATCCAAGAGGATATATGGATCCCTAAATCATCTGATATTATTATCTTCACTAATCCTTCCTATTGAATGTTCATGTAGAAGTTTTGGAACTAATCATTTTAAAAACAATCGTCCATGATTTGTCTTACCTTCAATCTAAGCAAAATTTCAATGAGAAGGAAGAAATAGAAACTAAAAGGAAGACATTGTCTGATATCTTTGATGAAAATAGAGGAGAAATGATTGCAGTGGCTTGTGCACATTGTCACATTGTCTCGCTCTTGAACCAGCTGTTGACACATGATGATAAAACCTGTTCAAAGAAACAAGAACCACCAAAATACCCAGAATCAGAACTCCTAGCATGAGCAAACAAATGAACACAACCCCTAGGCTTATCGGATCACATCGTGTCAAATCAAGGTCAATCAAATGAAGGCAATGGCATTGGGGACAAATGATTTTAACCCTACAAAAGTGGTATGTGTGTTTCAATCCTAGGTTGGAAGCATTTACAACACAATTAATTTGGGTTAAGCTACCATGATTTCCCATTGAGATTTTTGAGGGGAATAAATAGCCTTTCAGGACCTTGTGTGGGGGCTCTTTAGTAGCCATCACTTATTTTGCAGCTCCTTCAGCTGGGTCATTGACGAGTAAGTCCTGGGTTAGATTTGGTCATTTCCTTTGTAGAGCATCTTCAATCAGCAGCCTACAAAGTATATCCAATAGCACTGCAACTTGACCATCCCGAAAGTATGAAAAAAAGGCACAAACTATCATGGTTAAATAGCTTCTAATAACACTCTCTTCCATGTAATCTTGTGCACAAATTCCTAGAATCAAATCACTAGAAAATTTAATTCAATCAAGAATTCACAGAGGTGCAAAATGAAAAGCATTCCCAAAAAATACAATACAAAGGCAACAACCGATCAAACGAAAGCTTCAATAAACTTAAAAGTAAATAACATGCATTGAAATGTAAAGCAAGGTCTTGGTCTTATTGCAATCGTTGCAGCGCTTTTTCTGGGGGTTTGACGAACATATGGGGTCCAGAGGGTGTGTTGTTGTTTACATAGGTGTTCACGACGCCATAAAGGCCACTGCAGAAGACATTGTGTGAGGGCTTTGGATGTTCAGGTGCAGATATTTCGTATGATCTTTAACACCCGAGGGATTCGAACTCTAGACCACTCTATGTTTCAGAAAACAAAGATGCATGCACTAGAAAACCATTTCTGTACCTGTAAAGAATCCCTCGTCCCCTTCTTCTAGTTTGGTTGCGCTTCAGTTGGGCAGATATAAAAATTGACATCTACAGTCTGAAGCCATGTCCAAAGTCGAGGGAGGCCATGGGTGCTGGTGTTGGTCTCCCCCCCACAACTGAGGTTGGGTACATTCTGGTTCTACTCATGGTGTTGAAGGGTTGTATTGCTCTTGCTGGCTAGTTGGGAAGTTGGTAAATGAGGTGTGAGCTGAGGCACTCACACAAACAAATGTCAAATATCATCCTGCTCTATGGAAAATGGATCAACAAACCCCTCGGTGATCAAATTTGAATAAGGGTGAGTCACTGATCAAATTTGAAATTTGATGGGAGGGTCAGTGAATTTTATATATGAAGCACAATATAAATAATTGTATTTCAATTCAAAATTATAAATTAACTAAAGTCTTTCAACAAAAAAACATAAATACTCTTTTTTTAAATTTTTACAATTTTAAATAATTGAGCACTTCTCTTATTGAACACATTAAGTTGCCATATGTGTATCATTAACACTAACGTAATAACTATTCTATTGTATTTTTTCCAGTTTGAGCACACTTCATTATACAAAAAAACTACTTAGACTATGCCATAACCATAATGGGGAATCCACATGCAATCCAAGCTTGATAGATGTAATAATTATAAGGATTGGGCACCTAAGGAAAAATAATACACAACTCATAAAACATTAAAAAAAATTCCTACATACCAAGCAAGTTAGCAAAACTAGCATAACCGGGGTCGGGGCATCAACTTTTTTTGTTCAAAAATTGTAATGAAAACATACATATATGGGATGGAGGGGCAATGGAATCAAGCCCAAATCAATTGAATCCTTGCAACTCACTATGTACCTGAGTCTCAACAATCCGCCTTTTAAATTGAACCAAAGTACCAAAGTAAGTTTATTAATGGCTAGATTTGAGAAAGTTCTCAGTGTGAGTAATTAAGGGATCAGGGCTAAAATTTGTTGTGATTTGTACTAGTCCACAATTCAGTGAATCGATAGTCATGAGTAGGAATTTAAGTTATTTAATGAAAACAAGTAATGTGTATAACCTCTATGTCGAAAATGTTTTCCATGTTGATGCATGCCACTACCCTCTTTATTGTCTTACCAAAAGGCATGATAATGAGGAAGAAGACCTAAAATTATGGACTTTACCTTCAAAGAATTCCTTGCAATCACATTGGTAAAGAGTGATAAGAAGATCACAACAATCCAACGTGTCAAATCTTAGTTGATAGTGTTAATTGAAGACTTATATGGTAAATTTTAATATAAGACTTACTTACAGTTGTCTCTTACTCGTTGCGTCTTGACACATTTAATATTTTATGGTCCTTTTGTGCCTTGACCCAATTCGTATTATAAGGTGAGGATGTGCATGCATAATAATCCTTAGTTATGATTATGAGATGAGGATTTAAAGAGAAGAGGATGTAAAGACAAGCAATTTTTATATGTATTTTGGTGGCATCGAGGACAAATGTTGTGAGAAACCACAAATGTTTGGAAGGACGGAGGGAGATTACATCATGATCATGCCACCCATCAAATTGAAGTCTATTCTTGAGCCAACAATTGTTTTTTTAATTTTATTAATAACTATTGTTTCTCCATATCGTGTGCCCAATGACACCTCTCTATAGCAATGCATAAATTAGCCTTTGCACAGTTTGTGATCCTAGCTACATGCATTTTTTTGTATTTGCATGACATCACGTGTTATTTATAGTTGTCGCGAGTCCATGACATTCATGCAAGAAATGAATTATTGTAGAGGAGGACTTATCAAACTGGCCTTTTGAATTTAATTTTTACAAAAAAAGAGTGGACATTGGTAGCGAGGTTCACATAGGTAGTAGGCACAAAGTTTTGAGCTCGTTTCGGGCCTAGTAGTAGACTAGTAGATGTTATTTTTTGCTATAGTCGTAGTTGTTGATAAATTGTCACAATTTAGATTTCAGATCCAAATGACTCGAGAGTGATATTCGCATCTTGATGGCTAGTGCCTCGTAGTCATCAATGATTACTATCTATCTTGCACAACTAAGTAGTGAGTGAGTGATTATAATTTATCATATTTACAATATTTTGAATGATGAGTTGAAATTTATAGTATATTAATTTCAACATCTTGACAAATTTATATGGATGGGTAGTTTCAAATGTCGCCCTTCTTTTGAAATGTTGATATAAATTACGCCCTTCTTAATTGGAAGGGTAAAATTCAATTTTTAAAATTTTTTTGGAGGGCAATTTTAACTTTACACTTATGGGAAGGGCTAGAACATTTTGGAAGGGCTAGGAGGGGTTCAATTTTGAACGTTGCTTTTACTTTGTACTTATGGAATTTCCATGTTCTTAGAGAAACGCTCAAGAGTCGAGCCTTTGAGTCGTGGGGTTCGATGACCCTATCCCGAATCCCGGGTCCACCCTCCATTCTATTATCTTTTGGTGTTGGTGTCATTATGTTGTACACTTTGACATTGGAATATTATTTAATTACATCATTAGTTAATTGACAACTTGGTTTTCAAAAGTTCTTTGGATGTGTGGCTTCGAGGATTTTTAAGGCTCTCTTATATAGGAATGGTCAAGGTGCACTAAAAATGTAAGTGAAACTAATTATTATTGATTTTTCAAGTTAATTATTATCAATTTCTTTAGTATACCTCTTTGTTAATATTATTTATGATACTTTTTAGTAGAGCCTTCTCCTAAACCTTCTAGACTTCTTGTAGCTCCTTAACTAAAGTTAATGTAGCAACTACCCTAATCCTGGCATCTGCAGAGGAGAGGTTTATAAACACATCCATGTGTAACTTTGGTTGAATAGGTCCAACATCTTTCCCATGTGGAGGGTTACTATGATCAAACCCCAGTTCATTGGGGCCTGTGAAATAAATAACTAATTCATTAGAGTTTCTGATGCAAAGCTCTGATCCTTCAGGGTTTTTGGAGTACGACTTTGATTCATTAGGGTTTCTATAATGAAATTCTCCTCCAGCAGAGTCTGCATAGCCATTTTCCTCAAAGATTTGATCATTTTGAACAGCGTTCAATGGATTTTCATCCAAATAAATGCTTTTTTGTTCACTTTTGTTCTTCTTCTTCTTACTCGCAAACACTTCAACTTCCATGGAATCTTCCAATAGAAATGAATAAGCCCCACGAATCATAGATAATGTTAGCAATTGGGGCTACATAGTTTAGGCAGAGATGGGACCTGGATCATCCTCAATGAAGGTATCATTTTGAAATTTCCATTTTTTCCATTCACCATCACCCAATAAGATACCATCCTTCGATAAATGTTCTGCAATTTGATTCATCTGTTTGAAAACATGTTGGAAGGAGATTTCCCAAAATTTAAAGACAATTATATCAACTCTTCAGAATAGGCCTAAGATATATATTCCTCGGTGGTATGTGATATTTCATCCAGTTAATGATCAATAAAGAGTCACCAAAAACTTGAAGTCTCATGATGAACTTAGGCCCTAGAGGTTAATCCCAAACCATGGCCTAGTAGTTAAAAATTATTCATGGTGTTATACATCCCAAAATGGCCATCATATCCCACTCACAATCCAAAAGATTCCCTATGTAAGGCCTATGTGGTGGACTTTAGCCCTACGCAGAGTTAAGGGTCATTTATGGGTGATTATGGGTAAATTAAAGGTAATTAATGGTTGATTAGTGATCATTGAAGGGTAATTTGTGGTCAATTACGGGTAATTAAGAGTAATTTAGGGGTAATTATTAGGTAATGAGTTGTGGTAATTAGGGGTTAATATGGGGTCAATTAGGGGGTAGTCAGGGGATAAATAGTGGTAATTAGTGCTTAATACAAGGTCAATTAGGGGGTAGTTAGTGGATAATTAGTGGCAATTAGGGGTAAATTATGAGTTAACTAGGGGTAATTATTGGTCAATTATGGGTAAATAGGGTCCATTTATCCCAAGGGATTAACTAAACCAAGGTTTCCCATGATGTTGGGAATTTAGTTAGGTTCATGCCGTCATGTTCCCATTTCAAATCCTTGTGTGTGAGGCATACTAGTCTACATCGATGGGTTTACTAGGGAATATGCCTTATATGAATGTTTAGAAGCATCCATTGGGTTTTTCCATGAGGTTTTCCTTCTAAAAAAGTAGGGACCATTTAGAGGGTATCAAGGGTTAATTAGTGGTAAGCATGGATTATTTAGGGGTAATTAGTGATCAAGTAGG
>LPNX010379499.1:169004-269525 GCA_001517045.1 Pseudotsuga menziesii
GGTGACCATAGGTTTGTAATATAGTTATGCAAGTCATTGTGTCTTAGTGTTATAAGTTCAACTCATATCTCTAAATGCCTTTGTGATTAACTTAAAGTGCCAAGTAAAAGCCACTCTCAAAGAGTACATAGAGACAAGCTTATATCTTAAAATATGTGTGTGTGTGTGTGTGTGATGTGTGTGCCCATGTGAATGCCCATCTTCTAGTATCCTAAGTTTGGCATTTACCTTTATGTTTTCAATCACTTTTTTACTATTTAAAATGAATCCCATGGGAATCAAACATTGGTCAATAGTGTAGCTTAATGCTGAAATATTTGATAGGGGCCATAAAACTTGAGAAACTAATTGCTTTTTTCCTTGAGATATGTCAGATTATAAGGCCAAAGATGTAAAACAATTTGATCCACTTCTTCAAAGTAACACTATGAGCATTTTGGTAAAAAAACTTCAGAAATTTGATCCACTTCTTCAAAGTAAACAACCTTGTTGGGTGACGTTTTGGTAGCACCATGATACGTGGTATTGCACTACCTTTCTGCAAGGGGGGTGTAGGGGGGGCAGGGGGGTAAGGGGTGGGGGGACTACGAAACCCAATGGCCATATCAAGAAATGTAAAACCAAATGGCTAACAATATTTTTATGTTCAAAACCTCACAACCTCTATTACTTGTTATTAAGTCCAATATCTCAGGTTTTGTAGTATCCAGAAGTATTATGACATGTATTATCATTGTGGACATTGACATTGTCATCATCATCATCACAATGCCATATGGTACATCAACATCATCTTGATCATCATCCTAATTGTCATCATCATCATCAACATTAAGTACATCATCAACAAAATCATTGTCATCATTTATCATTATGGTCATGCATTTGCCATTAGTGTTTACTCATTGACATTAGGATTCATGTCATGCAATTGTTAAGGTCATTTATATGTCGTTACAGTTATTTTGATGATAATGGGGTTGTTCAGATGTCATTACAAACATTTAGGTTCCATTAGAATCAATTAGGATCCAAAAGTGATACCACATGCATAATCATCGTTCACATCCACATCCACGTCATCATCATCATCATACAATAAATCAACATCATTATCATCATCATAGTCATCATCAATATAATTGCAATAATAATGAGCAAGGAGCCATACTACCTCACAATAATGGATGATATAGTCTTATACTTATCAAATCATATCCATATGGTCCATCATAATTATCGTAATGCATCATCGTCATGTTGTTAGGGCCAATCATATGCCATTAGGTTCTATCAAATGTCATTGGGGACACTCAAATTCCATTAGAGAAATTTAGGTGACATTAAGGTAGTTTATCCCTCATTAGGATTAATCAATATCCAAAAGTTCCATGATTACGATCATTTAGGTGCCACCATGATAAATGAATATCCAAAAGTACTATCACATGAATCATGATCATTGACATAGACATTGATATATCTGACATTATGTCGGACGTTTTCGAACACAATTCCTAGCTCTAAACCTAGTGCAATTCCTAGTGCAGTTCATTTCGAAATTTCTGGCATTATTCCAAGAACTATACTTGGATCTATACCTGGCACTATGTTGGATGTTTTCTTGGCACAATTCTTGTCTCTATACTTGGTGCTATGTTGAATGTTTTTCTTGCTAAAATTCATCACGCAATTCCTGTCGCTAACCCTAGATTAATATATGGTGCTATTCTCTTTAGGACATTTTTTTGGAGGCTATTCTTGCGTTATATGGGATGCTTTTATGAACGCTAATTGGGACATTAATTGGGATGCTAATTGGGATTCTAATTGGGATGATAATTGGGATGCTAATTGGGACGCTAATTGGGACGTTAATTGGGATGCTAATTATCATCCAAAATAGAGCCAACTTTTAAAAAGGGATGATAATTAGGATGCTAATTGGGATGCTAATTGGGATTCTAATTGGGATGCTAATTGGGACGCTAATTGGGATGTTAATTGGGATGCTAATTAGCATCCAAAATAGCGCCAACTTTTAAAAAGGGACGCTAATTGGGATGCTAATTGGAACACTAATTGGGATTCTAATGGGGATGCTAATTGGGACTCTAATTGGGATGTTAATTGGGATGCTAATTATGATCCAAAATAGCACCAATTTTTAAAAAAGGATGCTAATTGGGATGCTAATTGGGATGCTGATTGGGACGTTGATTGGGACACTAATTGGGACGCTAATAAGGACGTTGATTGGGAAGCTAATTGGGATGCTAATTAGCGTCCAAAATAGCACCAAATTTTAAAAAGGGAAGCAAATAACGCATTAAAAGTGCCATCCCATGGAAAAGAGTCCACTTTGTCCAAAAAATGATGAAAAATACACTAAATGTGATAGTGAACGCTAAAAAGGAAGCTAAAAGAGACGCTAATCACATGGTTTTGTTGTAGTGAGTGAAAGTTCTGATACTAGTGACCTACAATATAAAAGGATCCATATACAGAGGAAGAATAGGAAGAAGACTTGAAAGAAAGGGGGCACTCATTCAACCTCTGCAGGTCAAGTTTAACCTAACCACAAAGCCTCTGGAAGTCATGTTGGGGGCACCTATCCAACCTCTGCAGGTCATGTTGGACCAAAGCACTCAACCTCAGTAAGTCAAGTTTATCTTCACCATTCAACCTCTATGGGTCATGCTGGTGGAACCCTTCCAACCTCTGCAAGTCATGTTGGACCTATTCACTCAACCTCTGCACTTCATGCTGGGGGCACCCCTCCAACCTCTGCAGGTCATGTTTGAACCTAGAACTCAACCTCTACAAGTCAAGTTGATCCTCACCAACCAGCCTCTAGAATTCATGCCCTGACACACACTCAACCTATACAATTCAAGTTGACCTTAATCGCCCATCCTCTGGAGTTCATGTTGCAGGAAAACAACTAGCCTCTACTAGTCATGTTGGACCCAACCACCCAACCTCTGGAGGTCATACTAGGGGCGAGTAGTCAACCAATGAGATTCAGGTTGACATCATTGAGAAAACTAATCGTTCAAAATGCAAGCTGAGGTTCCCTTGTAGGATTTGTGAGGGAGATCACCTTAGTCAACATTTCCCTGCTATTGCAGAGGTCTGAAGAGTGGTTCCAAGGACATATCGTTCTTGAACAACCTAAATTTTTTAAACAACCTATTCAACCTTTGGTTGATCAAGTGGTTGAACTAATGTCATTTTTGGTAAATCCCACTCTTCCTTTAGAGAGTGACCTTTATTAAGTGATTGAATCGATGCAATCTTTGGTCAATCCCACTCTTTTTTTAGAGAGTGACCCTCATAAAGAGGTTGAGTCAATGCTATCTTCAATCAATCCCACTCTTCCTTTGGAGAGTGAATCCTCTACTAGTCATATTTTCTTCACTATCAATTCAAAACCTTCTCAACAAGGGGGCACTGAATTCACTTTGGATGAATCCCCACCAAGATCTCGGATTACTTCCCTTGATTGGGATGGCCTAGCTGAGTCACACATTCCTTCTGATGCACCTTTCTAGATAAAGGTCAAAATTGGACATTACACAATTTATCATTGTATTGTAGATGAAGGAGCCTCTGTTAGTATTTTATTTGCAAGTGTTTGGAGATGCATGGGGTCTCCCAGCCTTCAGTCGACTGATAGGAAGTTACTGGATTTTGATAGAAGAACTAGTACATATTTGGGAATTCTTACTCAAACATATGTTACTTTGGGTGGGAAGACCATATTATTTGATCTTATGGTGATATAGGACCCCTTGGACTTTAATATACTCCTCGGAAATTATTATGTTTATGCTATGCAAGTTGTGGTGTCAGCGCTCTTTCATGTGATGTATTTTCCTCATAACAAAAGCATTGATACTATCAATCAGCTGGCGTTTCTTGATCCCTCTCTTGACCCAAATAGAGCCCAAGTATTTCCTTTATTGTTTCCTAGTGTCTTGATAGACACTTCCCTACCACAAGTGAGCTATGTGGCCTCATATCCCTCGTGTTCAATTGCTACTCAGAAAAATCGTCTGTTTTCATGCTTACCTTCTTGGGATTCGGACCCAAGAGTTAACCAGGTGATCCATCCTGTATGGACTGTAGATTGTGATCCCCACCTTGTTGATCCATTTGAATTTTTTGACATGTATTCTATCTAGGATTATCTACTCCCTTCTTATGAATTATTCCTAGATTCTTTGATACAGACTAGCCTTCTTATGGATGTTGGTTAATTGTGACTAATTCTAGCCCTAATTTTCTTAGTAAGCCTAATCTTTCCATCGATCGATATTCTTATGTTGGTATTGTTGAGTCTTTGGACTCTTCCTTTGAATAGCAAGTCAGTGATCCTGATGAGTTTGATTTTTCTTATATATTTTTCAACTCATGCAATACTGATTTTGTTACTACAGACTTTATCTCCCTTGTTGATTTTTTCTTTTCTTCTAAGGTTGATCTTATTGATTATAAACCCTTGGTCCTTGGCACTATAGAGTTTTCTTCGGTCAATTCTTCCTTGACTACACCTTTTTGTGGAAGATATCAAAGTTTCATGTATTTCTTCGAAAGTGACCTGCATCAGATCTTTTCTTCTGAATATGATCTCGATGTTGTTGTTTCTTAGAGACAGGATTTGAAGTTAGATACAAAACTGATTATTGGTCTTGCTTTTTTATTCAAGTTGTAGCTGCATTTACATGTACCATACTTGTGCTTATGATCCTCATGTTGACTTTATTGATTTTAGATCATTGTATAATCCCTCATCTCTGCTCTCACCATCGCTCAGCTTTGTACCATTTTTCTAGTACAACTTGACACCCTTTACCTTTAGGATATTTTCCCCGAGTGTTTTTATCTTTCTCATGTTCCTTGCACTATGCTTAGATCTGTTCCTCGCACTTGGAACTAGTTTTTCCTTCTTGTGACACTCATCTCCTCGCACTTAAAGCATTGTTTCTGCTCTCCTTCAAGCTCATTAAAAACAGTAAGGAGGCTGGGATTTTAATTTTCCAGGCTCGTTAAAACTTCACGGGAAAGGTATGGAGTTATATTCAAGCTCTAGTATGAATCCTTAAATGTGACTAGATCATCGAGTTCACTTTTCCCTTCAAACACGTTAAAGGATATGAAGGAACATCCACATAGGTAAAAGTTTACCCCTCTTCCAGCCATGTGAATTATTAGGAAAAAGGAATACTTTATTTTCTTTGGAATCTAGAAGAGTATCTTCAGGTATAGATTTATCTCTTTTCTATGCTTGGAGGACTAAACTTACGGAAAAAAGAACCCGATCGAGGTTATTTTTCTCTTTTTTGTGCTCTAGACCTAAACATGAAAAAATATTTGGAATGCTCTTTATGTCATTGTCATGCTCAATAAACCCTAGTACAGAGCATCAAGTTTATTGTTCTCTCTACCATTCTCGTAAATAAATGGGAATTTTTTAGTGATATTGACTTCCTTCACACTCGTTAAACTAAGGCTACCCTCTTGCTTATGAAGGAGCATCGGTCTTGTGATAGTTCACCCCTTTTTTGGACCTTGTCGACTAACTACAAAAAAGGCATATCTTAGTTGTACTAGCCCAAGAGAGTTCTCCTTTAGATTGTCTTACACTTTTTCAGACTCAAGAGACTAAATTTATGAAAAATCACCCCCCTAGAGTATTCTTTGGAGTTTTCAGAATCTCAAAACCATGAAAACACCATCGATCATTCACTAATTTGGGCTCATAAAGTCCATGAATCAGTTCTTTATCAAGCATTATTCTATATCTTCTTCGAGCTTTCCAACAATGAATAAGGTCCCAAGTTTTCTTTCTTGGACTCGTTAAACCTTTACAAGAAAGAGGGAAAGGAAATTTCATTCACATTCCTTTTACATCATGGAAGTGAGTCTTTTTTCCTTGAACAAAGCACCAGTTTTGAGTCTATCAACAGTTGGGTTCTAGTTTTTTGACCTTGTCCTGCTTCAGATTTTTTACTCCTCTAGTTGGCTTATTTTCCAATTATATGGGGAATCTGTCAATGTCTCCTACATTACAGATTTGCATCATTGTTCCTTTCGTATCAAAATCTTCCTAAGTCACTTTTGTGTCATGCTCATTGTTCAAGGATAAACATTTGTGGGCCATTCTGTAGTTGCTTTGTCCTTTTTTTTCGGTCATTCCCTTGTATCAGTTCATTATATCAAGTCTTCGACAATCCTTGTTGAAAATTTTTGTACCAGTTCCAGATCCAATAAATCTTTGACTTACTTCATGTTGGATGATGGAGGATGCTTTAATTCCTTCCTTCCAATGGGTCTCTTCCTATCGACCTCAACACATCTTCCTCTAGAAATGAGATTTAGAGTTTATGACAGTACCTTGGGGATTGCAATCATCAGTGGCAATTTTCCTCGCTATTGGGTAGCGAGAATTCCTTAATGTCTCCTACTCGATGGATTCTTCAAGAGTTCGACTTCAAGACCATTTATTCACACTTGTTAGAATGTACTAGGTACACTGGGGACCATTTTCATTAATGGTTCTTTCCCTCGCATTTGTTAACAATTCTCATCAATGACTGGTAATCAAACAGTTTCCTCCATGTTTGACTTCATCTCCTTTATTCGCATGGTTAGGATTCGAACCTTTGGGCTGTTTGTTTTGAAGACCTTAGGACGACAGTAGCATTGTCATCTTTTTCTATTATCCAAGTTGTACAAGACCTTGTCACACTTTATATGACATTTTTTTATACATAGATCCTCCTTGTATTCTTATGGCTATGATCAATTATTGATCATGGATACACCTTGTTCACTTGTGGCCATGACTCCTTTAGATTTTCTATGGCGCCTTTTTGCATATTGTTCGACCATGATAGTTACATGACTTATAAACATGTTGGATCTACCTATATCATTATGGAGAACATTTTTATATGGACATGTATGTCTCAGAGATCATTTTTCTCTAACATTTATCTCTCTTTCAGGTACCTCTGTTCGAACATGTGATCTTGGATTCTCTGTCTCTTTTACTTCTTGTCTCAAGTGTTTCCTTTTTATAATGTATTTTGGCTATAGTCTTCCCCCCTATCCTCATATATTAGGGGGAATCTGTTATAGCCTAAAATGACACATATCTTCCTGTGACCACTTTCTGATGTTTGTGTTGCATGTTGACACTTCCATGACGACACTTCATGAAAGTATCTGAAAAAACACCTTGATTAGAGGATCCATATATTGAGTTATGTAACTTCATTTGACCTATTATCTAGACGTATGGAAAGGTATATAAGTAAGTAAAAAAATTCTAGAAGACAAAAAACCCTTAAAATCCATGTTAGTACCCTAAAAATGAGCATTTTTATCCATTCATGACTCTGCTTAGGAAAGCCCACGACTTGGCCTTAACATTCACAACTCTCCTTCATAAAACCCATGAATTTCTCCTGAAGTGGCTAAAAAGATATAAAAATATGAAAATTCTCGAATTAGGGGTGGTTTGGGTGGTTTTGGAATTGATCCTACAGTTGTAACTTATCCCTTTTCGACCCTAACTCTTCAAAAAATTATATAAGAGAGGAAAAGAGGTCCATGAAGTGGACTTAGCCTTTACATTGTTATGCTAGAGAAATTGGGACTCTCATTCCCCCTGCATTTTCCCTAGATGCTATATCCCTATGTTGCAAATTTTGGAGGCTAAGATTCTTGGAGAAGATAAGCAAGAGATCTAGATCAAGGTTTTGCGAGGTGCCTAGCATGAGGAGAAGGTAAACTTTGTACTTCTTCCATGGTCAATAAATATTTGATGTTCTTATGTTTACCAAATCATTGTCTAATGTATGACATATCTCTGTTTATGATCAGGTATTAATGTTAATCAAATTAAGGTTTCATATTGCTTTGATTATCATTCCTTTATATTTAGTCAAATTGGTTTGAGGAAGGTTGAAATTGTTTTGCAGGTCTCTTGGATTGAGGAGCAAGAGGAAGGGCTAGATAAATCTTGGACCAGCCTTCAATGAATCAGGTATGGACCTTACTTATCTCTAAATATTGCTTGTATTTTATTATTGAATAGTATATATTAGTTTTTAAACCCTAGTATGTTGGTGGCCTCTTACCCCCAGCCATAGGAACACTTTCCTTTACAACAGACGTACCACTATTATGGATATTACTATTCTTCTAATTTTTTGGAAAACACTGCAACAAGTTTTTGGGTCTTACCTTTGTATCTGCATATGTATGCAGATTCATGGGTATATAATCACAGCCTCAGGTCTGGTGTAGATATAGATATCCTTCCTCCTCTGAAATAAGCTGGTATTCTTCTTCTTTGTCACCATAATCCTTGTTGAGATGTCGCACCAATTCATAGTCTCCCTTCCTAGTCACAATGCAATTCTCTCTTATGGTTGCAGTCCTTCTCCTCTTGTTCAATCGGAATATCTTCCCACTCCTTAGGAAGCTTCACTCTTCGTCAATCTCACTTACTTCTCCCTGGATAATTTAAGCTTATCCCACATATTCTTCCTAAACCTTCTTCTAGTCAAAAATCATTCCCTCCACATACAATCACTTCACTTTTCGAAGCTCATTCTCAAAATCTATTTTTCAAACAAGAGCATATTAATCCATAGTTTTAAAGAATTCAAATACCTACCTCATGGGACTAGAAAGAACTCCTTCTCTAATTCCCTATATTATTTGGCAGTATCAACAACAAACTTAGTGATATATCCTTTTAAGATACTATCAACCCAAAAGTCGATGGCCCTTGATATTTGGTTATCGACACACTTTAGTCATTGGATCAACTAAGAGTCCATCTCTCAAGTTCTACCACTTGGAAATTTTTCTTCTAGAATGTAAACATTTACAACCACTCATTTAACATAATAGGAAACTTGTCAAAATAAATTTCGTGAATATCGAAATTGTTGGGCCTAGGGAAAGGAAAGAAGAAATCACTTAGAATTCTACATAAGTATGGAGAAGAGCTAGAGAACAAGAGAAAGGGGCTACAACAAAAAAATGGCAGGAAGGAAGATACACGACTAAAGAGGAAGGAGCGATAGAAGAGGAAGGTGTGAGAGAAGAGGAAGGCACGACAGAAGAGGAAGTTATGACAGAAGGAAGGAATGTAACAAGGAAAGGCGTGGCAGAATAATAGTACGAGAAGGTGTGCAAGTGGTATAATGGTTGGAGAATCAAAAATTGACTTAATGGTTAGAAAGTGACAGGACATAAAGATCATGGGTATGAGGTCAGATAGATCCAATGGAAGCCACACGTATGAAGGTATCTTTATAAGTTAGGTCGTTAGTTCCTACTATCATATGTCACTAGAATAGGAAAGACATCCTATTGGCTAAGTATAGGAAGTCATTTAAGAAAGAGACAGGTAAAGAGTCTGTAACGAGTCTATAAAATATTTTATAAAAGGAGGAACCCAAGTTGTATGTAGGTTAGATTCTCTGTTGCTAGTGTCTTCACTATTAGAGTGTTAGTCTCTCCATTGTTAGTTTCTCTACATTTTTTGTTTGTTAGTATCTGCTAAGTGCTTTTGAGTTGAAGAATCTGCAGCTAAGTGCGTAGAAGTATAGGATAAGTTGAGTTGATCCAAGTTGTGTGAGGATCGTTAGTAGAGTCAAGTAGGGAGAGAGAAGAAGAGAAGATCAGAGAGCATGATAGGTAGAAATATTTTGTGTAGGTAAAGAATAAGATCTAGAACAGAGTTTGTATCTTAGTGCATAGATAAAATGTGCATATATTTCTAATGCCAGATGAAGAGCACCTTTGTGCTTTTTCCTAGATGGGTTTCCACGTTAGATTCTATGTATATTCGTGAATGTTGAATGTTTTTGAGTTGCCTGTATAGATATTTCATTGAATGAATTATTATAGATTTTCTTATGAATGAATACATGTATATCAGTCACACTGTTATAAGTTGAATACATTTATGCTGCACTGGGGCTGTGTTTATATTAGTTACAAAAGAAGAAGTTAGGTTGTTTTCTAACTGTTCATAATAAGCACAAGTAATCCACCCACTAGCTTGGTTGAGCATCTTGGTAAATGACCGAGGTACCAGAAATCCCCCACCCAACTGCAAACACTTGGATCTGGCAGTTACCCATAGAAAGATATCTCGGGTGATACCGCATCTACATCGCCAGTGTTTCCAACTAGTATTTTCTCTATTGGGCCGATATCTTGGTCTTTGTTGTACTAAGACTAAGGGGAGGGAGAAAATCCAACAAATTGTTTTGTTTCCGAGACCGAATCTCAGTGAGGGATATGTTTTGGGAACCAACAAAACCCGAGATCCGAGATTGGGTGGATTTCAAAGCAAGAGAATTCGCACAAGAATAAAGTAAAGGATCTTGGTGGAACTCAACAGAGTGGTTGGGCAGGTACCTATATACATATATACATGAAATTTTCTTTTATGAGTTTGCCATTGTGTTGCATGAGTGCTTTTCTAATCTGGAAACCCAACAAAGAAATTTCCAAGGAGGAGAACCAACCAAGTGGAATCCTCAATTGTTTGAGCAACTGAAAAGAGTGAGAACCCTGTGTTGAGGGTTGTAGATTTTTGGTTAGATAGTCTTTTGGAGGGATACATTACTGAGTTTGTTGTTGACACAATAACCTCATATAGTGAGGTGGAAAGAAAATATTTTCAAGGACCACATGGTAGATATTTGTCGTATTTAAAGACGTGAATAAAAATGCTTGTATGTGAAAAAGGAATCCTATGAATGTGACAAGTTGAAAGATCTGCACAAAAGGGTGGCTATGTCACAGAATAACTCTATGAAAAATCGCGCAAACTAAGTTGAGATGTTCCTTAGAGATAGTGGAACTGAACTAGAGGCTGGTTGCTTAAGAAGTGGAAGAAGAATATGCTCTAGAAAGCAAATGAATATTTTGATAGGAAGAGGGATTTGTAGCACGATCAAAGAAGAGGAAGACTACAATCTTGCATCGTACCTGGACGAAGGGTCTTGCGAAAAGAAGAATAATATCAGCTGATATCCGAAGGAGAAGAAGAATCAGAAGAATCGACTAAAGCTCCATATCTAGAACACAGTTACGACATTCCTACAACACCGCGCACATCACCAGAGATAATATCTAGAGACTTATCTCTAAATGGATTTGTAAATACATGTAGTACTAACACTGTAAATAGCAAACAAGGGAGTCCGACTAGTCAAAATTTTGTTTTGAACATACCAGCAGTTAATATAAAGAATGGGACCAACATTAAGTTTGAAATATTCAATGGAAATGGGTTGGAAGACCGCGATCAACATTGGTTTCTCTGTGAAATTGTATGGACTGTGCGACAGATCCAGGATGAGAACATAAATAAAGCATAGATGATCACAACTCTGTGAGGTCGTGCACTAGAATGGTACATGAAATTTTCTATAGTGTCAATAGGAGGTTCTGTTGCAGCTGCAACTATTTCCCAAATTTTTTAGGGCCCTCCTTTTAATTTTATCTTGCCTGGATTTGTCTTGGATTGCTGAACTTTGTTGTCCTCTATTACAAATTTGGATCTTTTGAGGTTGAATTGAGGTACATTGTTTACCATTTTCAGAATTTGAATGAATTTCTTTGTTTGACTTGAACTTGAAGTTTTTGGTTTGTCAATAGTTTCCTTTTTCGCTGTCGGAAGTTTATTGAACAGTGAATCGGGGCCGTAGTTCTCTATGCAGCCACCATTGCGGAAGCTAACTAATGAATGTCCCGATGGGAATCATGTTTTTTGCCGATGGTTTATCTCCGTCATTTTTTTGGTTTTCGGCATCATTTTGCTTATCACTGTCGAAGCATTAGGCTTCTAGGTTGCCGCCGTTTTGGAGAACATATGGCAAACGTTCCGATGGGTTAGTTCTTACCCTTGCCGATTCCATGTTTTATTGCTTTTTTCATTACTTTGTGTTTTCTCTTCACTATCAAAAATTTTCATGACTTTGATCAAAAGTTGTGGTCTGATTATTTTCCGCCATTGCGGATCCTTAGCAAAATAATCATTCAACATATAGTTGTTCCGTTCATCGATGGTTTGTTCATAGTTTTGCCGATTTTTTCTGGTCTGCGGAACCCTTAGTCCATGTGACTTCCGTCGTTATGGCTCTTCATTGAACTAGTCATTCGATGCTGTAGTGGTTCCGAGGTCCGATGCTATAGTTTTTAGTGTTTATTTCACCGATGTTTTATTTTGTTGTGGAACCCTTAGGTTGTATGGCTCCCGTCATTACGGCACCTTGGTGAATTAATCGCCCGATGCTTAGTTATTCAGCGCACCGACGAAGGTTTTTCCTGCTGACATTTTTCACCGGGAGTTCTATATATTGGGATGGGGTATTATTTTATTATTACCCTTGTGAACTCATGCTTGCTCTGTCCCTGTTGAGTTGAACTATGCATTCATGCTTAGCTATCGAGATCTCGCTCGTTTGGGGTGTTTCCATGGAAGTATTGGACCATCACGTCGACTACAACTTGTTTTCCAGGTAGGCCAACCATGGTTTCTCCTTTCTCTTGAGTTTATGATTCGTTTTAGGAACTAGGGTGTTCCCCTGGTTAGGTTTTTCCCGTCATTTGGTATTTGTCCTTCTAAGTATCATTTTGTATCCTTACGGCATAAGGTATCAGTCAATTTGACAGTATTTGCAGTGGGGGATTTTTCTTGAGATTTTTTATAAGTTGTTATGAAAACTCAATCCTGGTCCAAAACTTTAGGTAGCTGGTGCAGACAAGTGTTACGCTATCTGCACCGTTTTTTGTGGGTTTGCTTATGGCCATCCAGGGAGGGAGTTTTTGGTTCTCTTATCATCGTGGGTTTACACTATTTTTCTGGGATGCTAGAGGGTTTGATTTTTGGTCAGATTGGAATTTCCAGATAGGGCCACACTTTTGTAGACTAGCCTCACTGATAGGGGTTTTTCATTTTGGTGAAGAGTTAGAATGCATTTCGGTTTAAACGATATATGTGCTATCTTGGTCATGTCTTAGCTACAGACAGACTTAGGAATTTTCAGATCTAGTTTGCAGAAGTTCTTTTTGCCTGTCGATTATGCATTAATTTTTTGATAGTTTATCTGTTGGGAATGTATATGGAAGAAGTAAATGTTTTTATACTATGTTTCTTCATTCTTAGAACACTAAGTATAAGCTCCAATAGCCTAAGAACATGTTTGGTCTATGACAGAGCAACTTCTTCAAAGGAGATATTTCTAAAAGACAAAAGAAGAAGGCTCTTGTTGCTGAGGGAGAACCAGATGTGGAAATCATTACTAAGGTAGAATACATCTACGAAGATACCAGAGCTACTATTGGGGTAGAACCAGATTACAAGTGGGGTGAGATATATCGGATGATTTCAAATCAGGATGTGCCTGATGCAGGATTCGAAGAACTAACCATATATGCCAACATCGAGAAATATGCACTGATGAAGGTAGCCACTAGACCTGAGTTGTTCCCATGCTCTGAGGTGATCGGCTGGATCCTACCTAGGGCAGATGTGACCACAATGATCTTAGTAAATACTACCAAATAGGGCTATGTTGCATACAGTCCTGGTTATGTCTCACTAGCATATCACCTACCTCTTGCTCAAGTATACTTAACTGAAAGTTGGCTGAAGGAGATAAATTTGGACCTGGTCGAAACGGTTAAGAGAATGTTGATACCTGGGAAGAACTTTCGAACTAGACCATTAGGGGAATATGATACAACCACTCTCCAGACTCCTTACAAGTTTATAGCACTGATGCTGAATAGAGTGTTTGGGAGAGCTCATGGTAAAAGTTTCAAGTTGGGATGGATACCCATTATTTTTTATGTGGCCACTCAGGGGACCATATTCAACTGGGCAAACATAGTGTCTAACAGCCTCTTAGCCTGTATATCTTCATCTTTGGGAGGGGTGTCCCAGAAGAAGTATGAGTTCTATATGAGGTCCATATTAGTGGACTGTATATTGTGTACCCAGTCATTTCTAGCCTTAAGGTGCAATTGGGACAGGGACAGAACCCCTGTGTACACTGCATACAAACTATTTTGGGCACACAAATATTATAGCCACTATAAAGAGATATGTGAACATTTGATTATGCCTTTGTGCACTTTAAAATTCCCGACAGAATGCAATTGTATGTTCGAGGAGGCATTCAAAGTCATTAAGGAACATGGGAGCTATTATTTGATTGAAGAGGGGATGTACATTAGAATGTATGGTTGGTCCAGGGCACCTTCTTTACTCCCTAAGTACGCCACTGATTATGTGGTACATAAAGAAGCAATTAGGCAAGTATATCTAGATGGTGTAGGAAGATTCCTGTTTGAACATAAGAAGGCATCCTATCATGCCATACCTTTCCGGCTGGGAAGTTACAAATTTTCAAAGGTCAAACAAACTGTTGAATTTCTACAAGAGTTGGAGCAATTTCACTTTGGGGAGATGAATTTCCACAGGAATGAATCCCAAAATAAGGTTGCAGAGCATTGCAAAGAAGCAAATGTTCATTTTGGATACACAAACTTCTGGGACAAGGATGAATAAATCTTCAGAAATGCAAAGATTATGACTGCATTGAAGAGAATATTTAAACACAAGATCACCAGTGTGGGCAGTAAAGGCAAAACCGCACAAAAGAAAACTGAAGAAGAGGAAGCCAAGAAGAGGGAAGAGGATGCTAGGAGGCTAGCACAAGAGATTGATAGTTGGTTAAAGAATGAAGAAGAAGAAAGAAAGAAAGCTACAGAGGAAGCAACAAAGAATGAAGAGGAAGAAAGGAAGAAGAAGGAAGATGAAGAGATGAACAAAAAACAAGAAGAGAGTGAAGGTCTGAGATTAGCAGGATCTAAGAAAGACCAGCAAACTACTAACCCAATAGATACACAAGAAGCATAGGAGCATATTGATCAAGGGCAGGGACAAGACAATCATGACCCTCGGGAGTCTGCTGCAACTTCTGGCAGCACCTAAGAACAGGTTGTTTTTTCTGGATTGAATCGGATACCTTTTATGCAAAAGGAAGGATAAGAGGTCCCTGATTTCAGCACCATCTTCTATGACAAGGAGAAGAAGAGGATTGTCAAGAGAACTGAGAAAAAAGTTGAAACAGGAGAACAATCAGGTATGATGATTACTGATTAAACTTTGGTGCATAGAAAGATGGAGATCCACGACTGACAGCCAAAGCTGGGGTGGAATTAACCCAGGCCACTGAAGACAATGTGGATAGACTTATGACAAACCTTGAGCAGTCAAGGAAAAATGCAGCACAATTAAAGGAAACTCTAAAAAAGGACAGGGATGAAGGTAACAAGTTAAAGAGAAAATTTGAGGATATGCATAATGAAGTAAGGGCTTCGAAGATAGAATGCCAAAATATGCAGGAAAGAAAGATGGCCTTGGAAGTCTCAGTAGAGAAAAATGAAAGGGATGCTCAGAATATTCTAGCAGAACTACAGAAGATGCAGCTAGAGTATCAGGTGTTGAAGACAGAGAACAATGACCTCAAAGTATCATATGAAGCTCTGAATGCAGAAAAGGACCAGCTGCAGAGCAAAATGGTTGAGTTGGAGGCACAGAAGGTCACCACAGAAGAAAGGGAAAAGAAATATCGAGTGCAGGTGGCAGGTTTTGAGGGACAGATTGGTTCATTAACAGCATCACTGAAGGATTCCAGTGAACAAAAGAATGATATCCAGCCTGTGAAGGAGCATGTCCTTGCTCAACGAAGAAGAGTGCACCAACTTCAAATGTCTATTGAAGAAGAAAGGTGTAAGATCTTACAGATAGATAGCAGGTTGGAAGAAATCCTAGACACTACTTCATATTTTGTAGATAGATATCAGGATTTTTGGAAGTCCTAACAAGAAGAATAGTTTGGTTAGAACCAAGCGAAGAAACCCCTGCAGAACTACCTGCTAAAGATCGACATAGCTTAAAGAATTATTACGACTTATTAGAATTTGCAATAAATACTGTAGAGGAATTCAAGAATACTGTGAAGAAAACAAGAGGAGCCTGTACTGAATAATGTAGAAGGGTGCTGGTCACCTACAACAGATGCCAAGTTGATGCAGAACAAATATTGGATGCATTACCAGAATATGAGTTGTTCATAGAACAGTTACAGAGCAGGTACCAGGAAGATGAGCAAAAAATTCAACCAGTCAAGGATCTAGATGAGCAGATCCTGAAGAATGCAGTAGCTCATTCAGCAGTTAGCATCCATTTACTTGAAGATCAACTACGTTTGAGTCCAGCAAGAATAGAGGTGGTTAAGAAACAGGCTGCAAAATATGAAATAAACATCTGTTTTCTTGAACCTTGAGATTTTGAAAGCATAGCAGCAGAGGCCCAAGCATGGGAAAATTTCATCAATGATCAAGTAGGGACCTCTTCATAAAGTGCTCTATTAAATTTTTGTTTTAAATGTAATATATTGTATGAGCACTCACTATAGGAGGAATTTTGGGAATTGAAATGTTGGGGAAGCCCAAGAGTCATTTGGGGGCAGCCCAAAAGTTTTTCTTTTTTGTATAAGTATAGGAGAGTTAGATGTAGAGAAGGAATTTTTCCAAGATAGATTTGTGAGAGTATGATGTAAGAAGAACTATTTCCTTTTCATAAAGAAATTACAAGTTTCCTATTGGATAAATCTTTGTGGAAGGCTTCAAATGTTGTGCTATGGATTTGTTGAATGTGAACTATTTGTTTTCAGCTGTTGTCCATTAACTGTGAGATCGTTCTAACTCTTTGAACCTATGTTCTTGTTATGAATGCACTCTAGTTTATTCTATGAAATTTCCACTATGAGTAATGAATGTTGTTCATAAACAATTAGCTATTTGTTTGTTCATATATCTATAAATGTTCATGTGTTTTGAAATAAGTAACAACTATCTGTGATTTTTCTTAATGCATGCAAAAAATACATGACTCGTTGATGAATAATAATCTTGCTCCCTAGGGTTAGGTTAGACAGTTAGTTTTAGTTTTTTCTTGCTGTGTGTGGTTTAGATGCGAGAGAGTTAAGATGAGAGGTAAGAACCTACACATCACATTGTGATCGCTCCTCATATTCTCTATCAATCTACATTTTTAGATAGGTACTTGCATCTCATACTTAAATACAAAAAACTAAAAACATACACGGTGGACCAGGCTGTAACAAGTAAAACCCTTTATTTTTGTTACTTGACCTACGGTAGACGTACCATAAACCGGATGGATTCCCCATAACAAACAGTAACGGGCTAGTTGGGAACGTTTACTGGGGAGAATCCCTAACTGTTGTCACCTGCAATTTTCTAGGCCTCAACAGGTTTTGGAGCTAGAAGGAGGGAAGCCGTGGATGGCTGGCCAAGGAAACTTATTTTCTCAAGATTATTCCACCAGTGACAGTTCTGAAAGCAGTCTGTTTCCCAATCCAATTCTTGAAGAGAAGGGTAAAGAGCATCTGGATTCTGTCGATAATGAAGTATTTAATGATCTGAGAAGACATACTAGGGCATATGTGAAGAATATTGGAGGATTACCAATTATTCCTGTCTTTCCTAGAAGAGGATATAAGAAGAAAGACCATCCTATATTGGAATATGCATTGTTTGTTGGAGGTTTTGAAGAACTGGTAGAAACAACCTTACATGAATTTGTTCAACCTTTGAATCAAGTGGGCCCAGATACACCTTACTGTTCACCTATTCATACCCTTGTTCACTCACCACCTCATTCTCCACCCAAACTCATGGAAAACATGAATGCAAATCAGCCACCCAACCCACTGAATCCACCACCTGCTTGGAGGGCTAGGTCACCTTCAAACCTGGCACCCCCTTTACATGACTTACCTCAGGCTTTTGAGAAAATGCTGCCCAAGTTTGACCCAAGTGAAAATATTTTGGTAGATGATCATTTGCAAAGATTTTACTTGGCTATAGAAGGACTAAGGGATGGAGAACACGAAGATGTAGTCTGCAGATTGTTTTCGCATACCCTGAAAGGAGCAGCAACCTCATGGTATTTTGCTCTACCTGCAAACTCAATCACAGACTGGGATACATTTGAAAGAATATTTAGAAGTAAGTAAGTATGCAGTCCAAAAAAAACATGCAACGTTAATGAAGGGGTTATGCGCTTTAAAGAAAGAAAGAAAAGAAAAAGTGCAGAGTTTCACCTAAAGGTTTGCTGCTTATCTTAAGAATTTTTCTGCAACTGATAAACCGTCTGATAAGGTTTTGATCGAATACTATACTTTAGCTTTAGGGCTTGACTTGGCCATGTTTTCCAAGATGCAAGTCAAACCTACGTTGTCAGAAACTTATGAAGAAGCTGAGAGAGTGGAAGCTGAAAAAGAGAGCATAGAATATTATCCTGAGCAGTTGGGAGAAAAAAAAATTGGTAAGAAATCCTTATTACTGTCCAAGCCTAAGGAGGAGCAGTCATATGACTTTGAAGGAATGTTGAAAATGATGCAGAAACTATCTAACAAAATAATAGATTTGGAAAAGAAAAAAGAAGCTCAGAAATATTATAAGCCTTACTATAAAAGGAGAGAGGACAACAATCAATCTAAGCCTCCTCCACATAGTCCTGCATCAATGAATTTAACGGAGATAGGGATGGATACTTTTTGCACCTTTCATCAACGGCCTCATTCTGAAAAAAAAAATGCCCTCAATGGATCAATTCGATGACATTAGTAATGAATTAGCTATTGGACTCTAAACTAATAGAAGTTGATGATGAGGAGGAAAAGGGAAATAAATTAACAAAAAAACAAGAGGATGATGCTCTGTTTTTATGGGACTATGTATCACTTTTTGATACAGAAGACGAAGGTACTTTGAAGCATGAGGAGATATTAGAAACAAATGTGACAATAAGGAGCCAAGGTTTGTCAAATAAAGACAATTCAATAATTCCAAAGATTAAGAAATTTCAAGACAATATGAAGAAAATACAAAAGAACAACACAGATGATAAAATACCTGAACTTATTATTAGCAGTCAAGATCCAAAACAAGTCAACATGCCTGATAGGACTATTGAAGACAAAGTTGATAATGTCAAGGAAAATCTCAAAGCACCCGAGATGGGGTATGAATTGTTAAAAGCACTTGAAGTACCAGAGGAGGAGCTTCCCATTAACAACCAACCTGTAGAAGAGATTGTTGAAGCAAGTCTGGGAGGTAAGACTAGGTTTAAAACCCCACCATTCCTCCTGACTTTTGATATTTTAAACCATAAGGTACACAATTATTTAGTAGAATCAGGGTCGTCGGTCAATGTTATTCCACTTTAAGTCTGCAAAAAGATCAATGGACAACCTAAACCCACTACCTGGCAGGTTACTCAGTTAGACAGGACCAATGTGAAAGTAGTCGGGGAAATGGAAGATGTTCTGATTCGCTTATCTGCAAATGAAAATATATGTTAGTACATTGATATTGTAGTAGTAGACATACCTGATGGCTATGGACTTATTTTGAATTGAGACTGGTCAGCAAGACTAAATGGGTATTTTGCTTTAGATTGGTCACACTTGTGGTTGACTCAGAAGGGAAGTCCAAACTAGATTAAAATATTAAGAGAGACCCACATGAAGCACAATGTTACTCAATTGGAAGAAAAAAATGAACAGTGAATTTTGTGTTGGGAAATTATCTAATTGAGCTAGAACCGGGAGACTACCAAGTAGAAGAAGCTAGCAGTACATTAGACACCATGGATAATTTTAGGGGCGAATTTTAGCCCAGCGGGCTATTTTCCATGTTTTTCTCCCAAAAAAGATTCGCCATTTTGCATTTTTTGAAGCCCTGTTTCGCCCAATTTTGATGGGGTAAACTTTTTTCACCCTAAAAATCGTAAAATTATTATATAAATGATATCAAATCCTTGGAAATTAAAATATTTTTTGAAAAATATCGCCAATCATTTTATAGTTGGTGTTTTAAGAATTGGTAATATTCGCCAGCATTTATACACTTTTAAATAAGTATGGTTCCTTAAAATCATCCCTATTAGACACCCATCCCGATATCCTTCGATTTTCACGGGCTGATGAGATTGATTGTAAAATAGTAGATGTAGTTTTTTATTCAAGTACATTAGAATTAGATAATGGTTAGGTCTTTTTCTTTTTGTATTCAAGCCTAGCCCCTTAACTTACAAGTTGTTAGATTTATAGGGGTGGGAAGAGGATTGACCAGTTAGTGGTTTAGTTCTCAAACTTTTTATTTCTTGATTTTTGTTTCTGGATTATCTTGTACATAAATAAATTGATTTGGTTGTTTATTTTGATTTACTTTATTTATGTTTGTTCTAGTTTAGATTTTGATGTATTTCAATAAAAGAAGCAAACTTTTGGTTGCATGGACAGTATCAAAATTCTGTATTAACTAAAATCCTTGATTATAATACTGTGTACTATTATTTTATCTGAAATAATTTCTTCTAGTCAGCAGTTTTCCTAAATGGCTATGAACACATTGAATTCCTACTTAATCCTTGTAAAATAAATCAGGATCAGAAGGTCTGGAATACTATTTCGAGGCTCCATCCATCTCACATTTAAAAAATGTCCTAGGGAGTGACAGCAAAAGACCCATGGAAAGGAAGCAAGGTAAACAGTATATTATATATAAATGATCCCATGCCAAGAATTGAAAGCCAAAAGGAAAATAAGAGTCAATAATCTCCTGAGAAAGAAATATGTATCAAAACAAAGTACTATATCATATGAGTACAAAATTGCCAAAGTTCTTCTCTGTCTGTGGGCTGAAAATTAAATACATCTCTCACACAAAAGGAAACTATGGATAGAGGAGCCTGAATAAAAAAAAATTCAAAAAGAAAGGCATACAGGAGGACTCGAAAGAAAGGACAAAAGTCCAAAAGCACAAAAAGTGCAAAATGGCATGGGAATGATGAACAAATGAATATTTATGTTTACCATATGTTACAATCTTGTGGTGTACAAGCTAGAAGCTACCCGAAGACAAAGGTAAAAAATGAAACTCATATTCCTGGCCTCAAAAGAGTTATCTTGACTTTGAAATCTTGGTTTCCATTTTCCTAAATTGGAATATCATCAATGATTAAAAGTACATACATTTGCCATTTGGGAAATCCAGACATCTAGAAGAATTCAACATGTTGGTTTAATTGTCAAATAGTCTGTTACTTAAGGAAGAAATTGTCCAGAGATCTGGGTTCACCAGGTAGTCACCAATTGTTGCAGCTGCAACTATTTCCCAATTTTTTTAAAATTTTGGGTCCTCCTTTTAATTTTATCTTGCCTGGATTTGTCTTGGATTGCTGAACTTTGTTGTCCTCTGTTACAAATTTGGATCTTTTGAGGTTGAATTGAGGTACATTGTTTACCATTTTCAGAATTTGAATGATTATCTTTGTTTGACTTGAACTTGAAGTTTTTGGTTTATCGATAGTTTCATTTTTCACTGTCAAAAGTTTATTGAACAGTGAATCGGGGCCATAGTTCTCTACGCAGCTGCCGTTGTGAAAGCTAACTAATGAATGTCCCGATGGGAATCATGTTTTTTGCCGATGGCTTATCTCCGTCTTTTTTTTGGTTTTCTGCATTTTTTGCTTATCACTGTCGGAGCATTAGGCTTTTAAGTCACTGCCGTTTCAGAGAATAGATGGAAAACGTGCCGACAGGTTAGTTCTTACCCTTGCCGATTCCGTGTTTTATTTATTTTTTCATTACTTTATGTTTTCTCTTCACTATCGGAACTTTTCATGACTTTGATCGAAAGTCGTAGTCTGATTATTTTCCGTCATTGCGGCTCCTTAGCAAACTAATCATACGACATATAGTTGTTCTGTTCGCCAATGGTTTGTTCAGATTTTTGCCGATGTTTTCTGGTTTGTGGAACCCTTATTCCATGCGACTTCCACCGTTACAGCTCCTCATTGAACTAGTCATCCGATGTTGTAGTTGTTCTGAGGTCTGATGCTGTAGTTTTTAGTGTTTATTTTGCCGATGTTTTATTTTCCCACGGAACCCTTAGGATGTATGGCTCCTACCGTTGCAGTGCCTTGGTGAATTAATCACCTGATGCTTAGTTATTCAGCGCATGAATGAAGGCTTTTCCTACTGACATTTTTCATCGATAGGTCTGTATATTGGGATAGGGTATTAGTTTATTATTACCCTTGTGAACTTGCACTTGCTCTGTCCTTGTCTAGTCAAACTGTGCATTCGTGCTTAGCTGTCAGGATCTCGCTTGTTTGGGGTGCTGCCATGGAAGTATTGGACTATCACGTTGACAACAACTTGTTTTCCAAGTAGGCCAACCATGGTTTTTCCTTTATCTTGAGTTTATGAGTTGTTTTAGGAATTAGGGTGTTCCCATGATTAGGTTTTTCCTTCTGTTTGGTAGTTGGTAGTCTAAGTATCATTTTGTATCCTTACGGCGTAAGGTATCAGTTAGTTTGACAGTATTTGTGGTGGGGGGTTTTTCTTAAGCTTGTTTTAAAGTCGTTATGAAAACTCGATCTCGGTCCGAAATTTTAGGTAGCTGGTGCAGACAAGCGTTATGCTGTCTGAACCATTTTTTGTGGGTTTTCTTATGGCCATCCGGGGAGGGGGTTTTCAGTTCTCTTGTCGTCGTGGGTTTACCCTATTTTTCTGGGATGCTAGAGGGTTTGATTTTCATTCAGATTGGAATTTTCGGATAGGGCCACACTTTTGAAGACTTGACTCACTGATAGGGGTTTTTCATTTTGGTGAAGAGTTAGAATGCATTTCGGTTTAAACGATGTATGTGCTATCTGGGTCATGTCTTAGCTGCAGACAGACTTAGGAATTTTCAGACCTAATTTGCAGAAGTTCTTTTTCCCTCTCGATTATGCATTAATTTTATGATAGTTTATCTATTGATAATGCATATGGATGAGGTAAATGTTTTTATACTATTTTTATTCATTCTTACAACACTAATTATAAGCTCCAATAGCCTAAGAACATGTTTGGTCTATGACAGGGCAACTTCTTCAAAGGAGATATGTCTAAAAGAAAAAAGAAGAAGGCTCCTATTGCTGAGGGAGAACCAGATGTGGAAATCACTACTAAGGTAGAATACATCTACGAAGATACCAGAGCTACTACTGAGGTAGAACCAGATTACAAGTGGGGTGAGATATATTGGATGATTTCAAATCAGGACGTGCCTGATGCAGGATTCGAAGAACTAACCATATATGCCAACATCAAGAAATCTTCTCTGATGAAGGTAGCCACTAGACCTGAGTTTTTCCCATGCTCTAAGGTGATCGGATGGATCCTACCTAGGGCAGATGTGACCACAATGATCTTAGCAAATACTGCCAAATAGGGCTATGCTGCATACAGTCCTGGTTATCTCTCACTGGCATGTCACCTACCTCCTGCTCAAGTATACTTAACTGAAAGTTGGCTAAAGGAGATAAATTTGGACCTGGTCGAAAAGGTTAAGAGAATGATGATACCTAGGAAGAACTTTCGAACCAGACCATCAAGGGAATATGATACGGCCACTCTCCGAAATCCTTACAGGTTTATAGAACTAATGTTGAATAGAGTATTTGGGAGAGCTCATGGTAAAAGTTTCAAGTTGGGATGGATACCCATTATTTTTTATGTGGCCACTCAGGGGACCATATTCAACTGGGCAAACATAATGTCTAACAGCCTCTCAGCCTGTATATATTCAGCTTTGGGAGGGGTGTCCCAGAAGAAGTCTGATTTCTATATGAGGTACATCTTAGTAGACTATATATTGTGTACCCAGTCATTTCCAGCCTTAAGGTGCAATTGGGATAGGGACAGAACCCCTATGTACACTACATACAAACTATTTCAGGCACACAAATATTATAGCCACTATAAAGAGATATGTGAACATTTAATTATGCCTTTGTGCACTTTAATCTTCCTGAAAAAATGCGATTGTATGTCCGAGGAGGAATTCAAAGTCATTGAGGAACATGGGAGCTATTATTTGACTGAAGAGGGGATGTACATTAGAATGTATGGTTGGTCTACGGAACCTTCTTTAATCCCTAAGTACGCCATTGATTATGTGGTACATAAAGAAGTAGTTAGGCAAGTATATCTAGATGGTGTAGGAAGCTTCCTGTTTGAACATAAGAAGGTAGCCTATCCTGCCATACCTTTTCGGCTGGGAAGTTACAAATTTTCAAAGGTCAAACAAACTGCTGAATTTGTATGAGAGTTGGAGCAATTTCACTTTGGGGAGATGAACTTCCACGGGAATGACTCCCAAAATAAGGTTGTAGAGCATTGCAAAGAAGCAAATGTTCATTTTGAATACACAAAATTCTAGGACAAGGATGAAGAAATATTCAGAAATGCAAAGAATATGACTACATTGACGAGAAGATTTAAACAGAAGATCACTAGTGTGGGCGGTAAAGGAAAAACCGCACAAAAGAAAGCTAAAGAAGAGGAAGCCAAGAAGAGGGAAGAAGATTGTAGGAGGCTAGCACAAGAGGCTGAGAGTTGGTTAAAGAATGAAGAAGAAGAAAGAAAGAAAGTTGTAGAGGAAGCAGCAAAGAATGAAGAGGAAAAAAGGAAGAAGAAAGAATATGAAGAGATGAAGAAAAAACAAGAAGAGACTGAAGGTCTGAGATTAGCAGGAGCAAAGAAAGACCAGCAAACTACTGACCCAATAGATACACAAGAAGCACAGGAGCATACCGATCAAGGGCATGGACAAGACAATCCTGACCCTTAGGAGTTTGCTGCAACTTCTGGCAGCACCCAAGAACAGGTTTTTTTTCTAGATTGAATCTGATACCTTTTATGCAAAAGGAAGGAGAAGAGGTCCTTGATTTCAGCACCATCTTCTATGACAAGGAGAAGAAGAGGATTATCAAGAGAACTGAGAAAAAAGTCGAAATAGGAGGACAATCAGGTATGATGATAACTGATAAAACTTTGGTGCATGGGACAGATGCAGATCCATGATTGACAGCCAGAGCTGGGGTGGCATTAACCTAGGCCACTGAAGACAATGTGGATAGACTTATGACAGACCTTGAGCAGTCAAGGAAAAATGCAACACAATTAAAGGAAACTCTAAAAAAGGAGAGGGATGAAGGTAACAAGTTAAAGAGAAAATTTGAGGATATGCATAATGAAGTAAGGGCTTTGAAGATAGAATGCCAAACTCTGCAGGAAAGCAAGATGGCCTTGGAAGTCTCAGTAGAGAAAAATTAAAGGGATGCTCAGAATAGTCCAGCAGAACTACAGAAGATACAGCTAGAGTATCAGGTGTTGAAGATAGAGAACAATGACCTCAAAGTATCATATGAAGCTCTGAATGCAGAAAAGGACCAGCTGCAGAGAAAAATGGTTGAGTTGGAGGCACAGAAGGTCACCACAGAAGAAAGGGAAAAGCAATATCGAGTGTAGGTGGCATATTTTGAGGGAAAGATTGCTTCATTAACAACATCATTGAAGGATGCCAGTGAATAGAAGACTGATATCTAGTCTGTGAAGGAGCATGTCCTTGCTCAACGAAGAAGAGTGCACCAACTTTAAATGTCTATTGAAGAAGAAAGGTGTAATATCTTACAGATAGATAGCAGGTTGGAAGAAATCATGGACACTACTTCATATTTTGTATATAGATCTCAGGATATTTTGGAAGTCCTGACAAGAAGAATAGTTTGGTTAGAAACAAGTGAAGAAACCCTTGCAGAACTACCTGCTAAAGATCGACATAGCTTAAAGCAGGATTAAGACTTATTAGAATTTGCAATAAATACTACAGAGGAATTCAAGAAGACTGTGAAGAAAACGAGAGGAGCCTGTGTTGAATACTGCAGAAGGGTGCTGGTCACCTACAATAGATGCCAAGTTGTTGGTTAACAAAGACTGGATGCATTACCAGAACATGAGCTGTTCATAGAACAGTTACAGAGCAGGTACTAGGAAGATGAGCATAAAATTCAATAAGTCGAGGATCTAGATGAGCAGATCCTAAAGAATGCAGTAGCTCATCCAATAGTCAGCATCCATTTACTTGAAGATCAACTATGTTTGAATCTAGTAAGAATAGAGGTGGTTAAGAATCAGGCTACAAAATATGAAATAAACATCCGTTTTCTTGAACCTTGAGATTTTGAAAGCATAGCAGCAGAGGCCCAAGCGTGGAAAAAGTTCATCAATGATCAAGCGGGGCCCTCTTCATAAAGCACTCTATTAAATTTTTGTTTTAAATGTAATATATTGTATGAGCACTCACTACAGGACGAATTTTGGGAATTGAAATGTTGGGGAATCCCAAGAGTCATTTGGGGGCAGCCCAAAAGTTTTGCCTTTTTGTATAAGTATAGGAGAGTTAGATGTAGAGAAGGACTTTTTTCCAAATAGATTTGTGAGAGTATGATGTAAGAAGAACTATTTCCGTTTGCATAAAGAAATTACAAGTTTCCTGTTGGAGAAAGCTTTGTGGAAGGTTTCAAATGTTGTGCTATGGATTTGTTGAATGTGAACTATTTCATTTTCAACCGTTATCCATTAACTGTGAGATCATTCTAACTCTTTGAACCTATGTTCTTATTATGAATGCGCTCTAGTTTATTCTATGAAATTTCCACTATGAGTAACGAATGTTATTCATAAACAATTAGCTATCTAGTTGTTCATATATCTATAAATGTTCATATGTTTTGAAATAAGTAACAGCTATCTGTGATTTTTCTTAATGCATGCACAAAATACATTACTCATTGATGAATAATAATCGTGCTCCCTATGGTTAGGTTAGATAGTTAGTTTTAGTTTTTTCTTGTTGTGTGTGGTTTAGATGCAAGAGAGTTAAGACGAGAGGTAAGAACTTGCGCATCACATTGTGACCGCTCCTTGTATTCTCTATCAATCTGCATTTTTAGATAGGCACTTGCATCTCATACTTAAATACAAAAAACTAAAAACATACACGGTGGACCGGGCCATAACCGGTAAAACACTCTATTTTTGTTACTTGACCTACAGTAGCCGGACTGTAAACCAGACGGATTCCCCATACCAAACAGTAATGGGCTAGTTGGGAATTTTTACTGGGGAGAATCCCTAACTGTTGTCACCTATGATTTTCCAGGCCTCAACAGGTTCCTAGAGAACACTCGACCAAATTCAAGTGGGAATGATATATGAGTTTAGAAATCCAAATTCTAAGTCGCAGTGCATTACTGAGATCAAAGAATCAAGAAGCTACCTATAGAGTATATTTGGGACTTTGACCAGAGGTTCAAGAAATTAATGCCCAAAGTTATCTTCCAGATGTCATATGTCCATCATAAGGAATGATTCGTTTCCACCTTGTTCCCGCACATCCAGATCCCATTGATGCAAAAGAACATTTTTTCATAGACAAAAGATCTAGAAATAGCAATGAAGTTAGAATCCTCATCGATTGGAGAAATCGATGCAAGAATGATGCAAATTTAGTCATAGCTGGCCAATATTATGGTGCAACTTTAGGACATCAAGAAAGGAAAGGAAGTTCAATAAGATCTATGGTGTACAAGATGTAGAATAGACGGACACCATAAAAGCAATTTCCCAACACTCATGAATTATGTCGCAACAGGAGTGTCAAACCCGAGAAACACCCAAGGAATGACTTGGTGTAGGATATGTCAAACTAGGGGCCATAATTCTGAATAATTTCTATATTTACAGAATATCATAATTACGCCATCTAGTTTGTATTGTAAATTTTGTAAATCAGTAGGACACAATGAGAAAGACTGTAGAGCACTTCAGCTGCTACAGGAAAATACGGTGGATACCTACTTAATGAAAAATGATGAGAATATGCAAGTTGAACGAGCATAGCCTCAGTATCATCCTGCTCAATATCCACCATTGCAATACCAACAACCAAAATATCAACAGAATCAGTATCTACCACAGCAACAATACCGTCAGCAAAAGGGGGGTGGAAATATTTTAGGCCGGGGACAACAACAAGTAGGAGGAGGATTTGGTAGAGGAAGAGGCCAAGTCATATGTTATAAATGTGGGTATCCTAGACATTTTTCCCAAGATTACCAAAGCCTTACAAAAACATGTACATAATGTAAACAATTTGATCACACTGTCGAATAGTGTCTGCAATTGATTATGAAACGGCAAGCTCGAATTGTGGGAAATCCGAACCTTGTGCAGAATCATAATCCGAACCTCGACCATAACATTCAGATGATTTCTGCTAAGCCAAGAGAACCTACCATCGTTTTTGTTACAAGTGGATTTGTTGTGAAAGGAGCAGACTAGAATACACAACATGGAAAACCGTAGGTGCGACTTGTGGCACAAAAGAAAGTTCCATTAGATGTCCAGAAGGAGAAGGAAGTCTTCTTGGATGTGCGACCAGAGTTTGTTGGTGCCAATCAACCATCAGCATCTATACAAGTAAAGACGATGCCCGAAAGATCTAACCAATTACTCTGGAAGCAAATGTTTAGACGTAGTTTGGTGAGAGTTGATTAGATTAGAAGAATCAGAGTCAGTTCTCAGTACTTGGTTTCTACCCGAGGATTGGAATGATACCTCAATGATTATCAACATGGTACAACAAGAATATATAGGATTTCATTTTTATGGACCAACTATTTGGTGGTGGGATTCGAGCATTCATTTGCACAATGGATTGTTTCAGATAGTAGAGATGATCGATATAGTTGTGAAGGTGACCAATCCATTATATTTCTGGGATGATAGTGGAGGAGAGGTTGATACTTCTTTATGGAAAGAGATACATTTTTTTTTCTAGTATCCATGATCTATCTTGATAGAGGTGATGGTACAAATGAGACGATAAATATTCATTTTCTAGAGTTAACTTTCAAGATGATTAGGCTTGGGTGAGTAGAGGATTCATATTTAGAGGTGTTTGTGCAGTTCATGATTGATTGGTTCTTTAGGAGCATACATATGGACTCTTTTTTTAGTACTTAGAAGACCAATACGATGAGTAGAGAGTGTTTCACACTTTACAGGACAATGTCAGACCCTGATGAATTTACCATTTCTAGGTACAAGTGGGAAAGCATGTGTTTAGATTACATCATAGGTTTATTGAGGACGCAGATGTGGCATGATGGTTGGATGGCTTTTATTAGAGTGGCACAATGTTAGCATAGTGGACTCTTTTTTAGATTAGATTGAGACCTTGGGATTTCAGTGGTTGTCATAGATATTTAGGGTGTTTTACTCATTAGCAACATCGAGGTGGATTCTTATGCCTTACGAGAGTACTTCACCCCTCTTTGGGTGGTTTGGGACCCTGGTATCATTTTTTGTTCATTTTGGTACACTCGATAAATCAACATGATGGGGTGGCATTGCTTAAGGACAAACAATATTTGGGAAGGGAGGACTATGATGTCCCCTTTCCCTTAATGTTGCTTACAGGGATTATTGGGAAGCCTATTAGACTCCCATGGGCTATTATGTCCACATCTGGGAGTTATAATGGAACCACTTAGCTTAGAAAGTGAGTTGTACATGTAAAAGTGGTTTAATGGTTTTGGGTCACCCGTGGTATTTGCTCGTGGTATTGGTCCCAAATAAAGAATAAAAAGAGAAGGGTCTCACTCATGGAGGACATGCTTATTTATTTTGGACATTGTCTATTGAGACCGTCTGTGGGTTAGTCCAGAGTTTCCATTTGGGTTTGGAAAACTCCATCCACCCATTAGGGTTTAATTTTGGTGGTGAGATCTCCACCCTAGCTATATAAGTTGAAGGACCCATCCAGGGTTCATACCTAAGCTTTATCTTTTGGATTTTCCATCATCTTCGTGAGGGTTGGAGGCCAGATTGGAGAGACTGTTGTCGCACATATTATCATTCATCTTCCAGGTTCATTGTGTTAGTACTCTTGGTGTGGTTTAGCAACTATAGCAGCCAGTAGATTATGTTGTTGTATCCATCCATTTCATAATAACATCCAATATTGTCTCTCTCATTTAGTGTATGCTCTCATATCATTTTTATGAGATTGTAAATGTTTGATAAAAAGTTATAAATCAATATAACTCAAACTCTTTGAAAATTTACACAACCAAAAATCTATGTCCCTCCAAATTGGGGACATTTCATACATGTTCCATTCATCATGATGTATGCACTTTGTAATACTAGAAAGACCTCCTTTCAACACAACATATTAGCAACTTTCCAAAACATGATAATCAACACATAATATATCATGCATCGAAACATGACCATTGACAATGTGTAAGTACATATGGAAATGAAAAATACAGATATTGCGTCTAACGACATAGTAAAATACCATCCCAAAAAATATCAATGTAGTATATGGGTTTATTCTTACTAAGTTCATTGAGTCCTTGTTGACTATACAAAAGATAAGGCACTACACCAACTTGTAGCCTAAGGAACCTTATGACATTCACCCACATGTTCACGAGCTTCTTGTAATAAACTCTATTGTTGCACATGTTTACCACTCAAGGACATAAGCAATCCCCTTATTTCAAGTGGCTAAGGCAGAACAAGTCCCAACATATAGTAAGTGTTATTCAGTCACCAAACTGGCATCCAAGTTTCCTCATTTGCATAAGTTGGCATTCAAGTTTCCTCATTTACATAAGCAAGCAATGGAGGTAGATGCCAATTAAATAAGGAGGTCTAATATATCCCAAGTCTTGACTAACAGTAAATCAACTTCTCCACAATCCTCAATCAACATCATGGAGGTAATTTCCAATTAAAGAAGAAGGTCTAATATATCCCAAGTCTCGACTAATAGTAAATCAACTTCTCCACAATCCGCAATCAACATCATGGAAGTAATTGCCAATGAAAGAAGAAGGTCTAATATATACCAAGTCTCGACTAATAGTAAATCAACTTCTCCACAATCCTCAATAGGGTAGGAATTTCAAATGGCAGACACCCATCAAAATTGCCATTAACAATCAAAATACAAAACGTTTTCTGTATTTTAAGCCAGATTTTGACGGTCTCTGTAAAATCTGAGCTATATTTGATGGGTAAATTGACCCATGACGAGCATTTACCCATCAAATTCCATCCCTGATCCTCAATCAACATCATGGTTGAATCGTAGTTAACAACTAAGTCAAACCTTAGTTAACCTTGACTTAGTTAAATCATACATCATTAAATAAACATCAATCATTATAATGAAGGAGTGCACTCCATTATTAGGTCTCTCTATTTTTATTCTACTCTTGCACAAGTCTTTTGACTCGGTCCACTTTCATTTTACGTTACGTCTTATCGACATCGAACACTAATTACTAAACATGATTCATCATATATCAAATACCCATTAGGTTTTTACATTATAAACTCTTAGACTACTTTTTCAAATAATCCATATTGCATAACTTCTTATGTCTATCTTGATTAGTTTTTAGTGCATTATGTTTTCACAAACAAATTAATATTTCCATAACATAACTTTGATAATTTTTTCAGTGGATAATTAATTTAGTCAACTCTACTATTCCTTCTCATAACGTTACGACACAAATCCAAACCTTTTTAGAGCATCTAATTCATTATTATAATATACTATTTTTTAACTATGGCAACCCCATCATCTGCCCCTTTTAAGCATTTGAACACATTTTCTTCCATGACCCATGATTCATGGAATAATTAAAAAAGAAATCGTTATCCCTACTTTTACATGCATTTCATAATCTATGCAAAATTATTTTTGTCGAATTTGGTTTCTTTCACACTCGTCCTAGTTAACGAGGCATTTTTATCAGAATGATTCAAATTTTATTTGTACTTGTCCGTATCATCCCACATGATTAACATGCCAAATTTGCATATCTTATTTTGCACATGCTTAACACACCATTTAAATTTCATATCTTTCTACATATAATTTAACATCTAATAATTATTATTATTATTTTTAAATAATATATTTTAAAACATAGTTTGATTATTATAATATATATTTATCATAGATTTTATATTTAAAATTTGTTTTGGTGTGATATCATGCAATTAAATTTTGGTGGGACATTTAGATGAAAATTTTTAATTATACGAGAAAATTTCTAAAGTTAAAAACTTGAGTTGATTTTATTATTTTTAAAAATTTTAAAATAATATTTTTATAAAATTATTTAAAATTTTAAAGATTTTATGTAGTTTTGAAACAAATTTGAAAATGTTTAAAGTAAAATATTTGTATAAGATTTAAACAGATTATTTATAAAAAAACATTCAAAATTAATTCATAAACTAAATTTGGTGGAGTGACAATGACGAGCTCTAAGAATAAACGTTATGTGTGATTCTGACACATATTAGGGTTTTGTTATTAGGAAGAAGTTGTTATGGACATGTATAAGAATCTTACATCTCGAGGTGGAAAGGTAGAACAGGGTTTTAGAAAAAGAACGGATGGTGAGGAAAATGATCATTTAACATTAAAGGATGATTATTTTGAGGATGTTAGGATTATTGTAATCTTCCCTTGTCCACCATACTCTAAATGTCAGTGTTCTAGCTTAAGAATATGTTGCCACTTCATCAGTGTCATGGAGAAGTTATATGGGGCCTACCTACCACTTGATGCGCCAATCTGCATGAGTTTAAGACATCCAGAGGCCAATCCCTATATTTTAGGAACCCACACAAAGTCATGGGAGTCCCACCATCAGTTCACCCTAGTCTATGTTGAGTTATGCTCATATGGGCCACAATCAATTCATCTACAGTTAGTCTAATGCCACCTTTGCATGATGTAAGGAGAATGGGTGCCTTTGCTCACCTACCTTGGTCAGTTAACTGATCGTGAGGTGATTCAGTTGTCCGGAGTTGCACTAGTGAGCCTCCAGTGATGATTTTTCCACAATTAGTGATATATGGAGTCACTCCAAGTCACGGAATTCGAATCACTCCTAGAGGTTTTGAATTCTCTTCATTGTATCATGGATGTATTACATATAGGTTAATGCTTATTGAGTTATGGTTATGTTGCCAAAAAATTTTCTCGTCTAAATAATTTCACCACTATTTGAAAAATCTAGCATTGAAATTCTACCTCATTCATTCTTCTTTTGTCTAGAGGTTCTATCCACCCTAATGATCCTATGGCTTTGATAATTTTACATGGTATCAGAGAGGGTAGGGCTTTTATTATTGAAAAATGTGATAAACTTGATTTTTATAGCTGAATTTGCTGGTAAAATCTGAAAAAACTTGATTTTTATATTGTAGGTAAAATCTGAAATTGAAGTTGTGATGATAACATCGAGGAGTGGTATTAGTATAAAGGTATAACTTACATGAATTATGGAAGAATGTCTAGAGTTTCAGGTTATGTTTAAACCAACCGTAAAGAAACTTTTCGTTAAGGAAGTAATATCCAGTTTTTTTTTAACCAAATTGAAGTTTGTGCTGATATAACATGTTGAAAATAATAGTTAAGATTATATGATGAAATTTGTTATAAAGGAAATGTCAATAAAACATTTTTTAAATATATATAATACTTTATTATGATATCTAAATGCTGCAAAGTTATTATGTAAATACAACAAAAACACATAAAAAAATGTATATGTTTGAAATAAATAATATACAATTTAAAAAAAAACACAACATACCAACAAACAAACTAAATTTTGACACTAAATGTTTTCTTGTTAATCACTTTGTGCGTCTAAAAATTAAAAACTCAAACCCACTTATATTATAATGCAAATTACCTTACCATTACCTTTGCCAATATATATTCGTGAGTTTGGAAAAGAACATTAAATCCTAATATACCCATACCATGTAAAATCATTTATAACAATCAATAAAGCATAAAACACAAACTGTTTTTATAAATTGTACTACAATAACATTTTATTATAAGTAAAATTATTTGTTTTAACAATAACATTATCGTTATAAAAAAAGTATTTGTGTTATTATTATAAAAAAAAAAGCATTTGTATTATAAAAAAATTATAAAATTATTATATATATGTGTGTGGAGGAAATGAGATAAATAACGTAGGAAAAGAAGTATTTGTGTTATAAAAATAATAATAATATTATTATATATATATATGGGAAACCAGATAAATAACGTAGAAAACAATAAGTATTTATGTTTCTTCTTAAAAATAACATCATTATTATTAAAAGAAGAAGTATTTGTGTTATAAAAAGATTATAATATTATTATTATAAAAATAAGCATGTTAAAAATATATAAAGTATATGGGAAACGAGATAAATAACTTAGGAAACGAGAGACTCTCTCAAATTGCTTTAAACTCAACTCAAAACCAACTACGCCTCAAGCGTTGTTGTTGTAAAGATACCATGGCTTGGTTAAACCATTGGGGCATTAATGTAAACAACATTTTGCATAACATTGACAATATCAAAAATATTATTACTTATAAGTTTAAAGAGAAATTCTTGTGTGAGAAAAAATTAGTGGTTAAGAGAAAATTAAGATACTATAAGGAGGTCATTAATCCTAACTTGGAGGATCAGAAATATCTCTCGGTAGTAACTAGCTCACGGAAGAAACTTAATATAGCCAAGATTAGAACGAACTCTCATGAACTCCATAACGAAACATAGCGTTGGTCTATTCCTAAAACTCCATGGGCAGAAAGGGTTTTCCATCTGTGTGAGTCTATGAGCGTTGAGGATGAAAATCACTTTCTCTTAGAGTGCCTTGCTTACACCCACATTAGATATGAGTTTCATAGCATTTGATACAATACAAACCTTTATAACCTCCTGTTGATGCCTGGAAAAAATATCGGGTACCGACAGTAGGGATTCTCCCTCGTAAACAATCCCAATTAGATCGTCCACCGTTTGGTGTGGGGAATCCGTCCGGTTTACGGTCCGACTACTGTAGATCAAGTTCTTTAAATCTTTTACTGGTTGCGGACCAGTCCACCGTTTATCTAATTTTTTGTTTAAATTGATGAAATGCAGATGCCTAAGCTAAATGCAGGTTTATTGTATTCTAAAACTAATCTATTATATCCCTGCAGGGAGCAAATGTAGAGTTCAGAGTCATATACTAAAAATGTTCATATTAGTCTAACAGATAGTTGTTCCAACACAGTAATCACATTCAGAACAAAAAGAATACCAAAGATAGCTCTGAAATTATTAAACCATTTATTACCCTGTCATTGCACAGACATTTATACAGACAACAGACTATTCATGACCAAAGAATTAGTTCCAGGAAGTTAGAACAATCTCACTATATGATGTACAGAAGCAAGAAGAAATAGTTCTATAGGATGCATTCCACACATTCCAATTAAATCTTTGTGCAAGCCTTTGTTTCAGTAAATTGATCCTTCTTATTAGCAAAGAGTTAGCTCTTTTGCAAAAATAATCCAGCATTCTTTTCACTAGCCAAAAGTCCTTTCTATGATGCTATGCACCCCTATTTATTCTTTGGATCCGTCACATTGTAACCTTTGATCTCCCCTAACCCTAGAGATTCCCAAGGTTCTTATTCGCTTAACCTAGGATAATACAAACAGTTTCATAATAAAAAATAAAAAAATTATACGGGCCTTGCCCTGCTAGAAATACGCGCGGCCTATGCATTAGCTTCTCAAGCTATTGCATCATATTCGGTTGGCTCAAGCACCATTCACGTTGCTGCACATCCACGTGTGTTGTCTCTTGGAGATTAATCCTCTACTTCTGCGTCTGTTTCATGCTTCCCATATTCGAACTTGGTGAGCAATAATACATGTGATACATAAAGAAGACATAATGAGAGATATATCTAATCTAGAAACAACAATAATTTTCCAATTGTAAGTTTAATGATAAGCAATTTGACTAAATTTAAGCTTTGAGAGGAAGATTTCTTAGTTTCCCCAATGGTTCACATCCAAAAACAAAATAGAGATTGAACGGCTCAGATCATCTCAAAAGATGGATTGGGTTTGATTTGATCCATTAGATCATGCGACCCTGACAGCTCCTTTCCGTGAAATAGCGGAAAGCAAAAATCAGAAAGTGGGATGTCAACTTTCTTCGAGATTAACTTCCATCTTTCTGTTTCCGCTTTTCTGCTTCCACCTTTTTCTGGACCGTTGATCTATTTTGGAGTGATTCTTAGTCGTCGATCTAAAATCAAGTTACCGGTTGCGAATCTTGGAAAGCGGACTTCCAACTTTTCATAATGGAAAATCTTCCTTTTTCGCTTTCCACCCTTCCAATTCCACCTTTTGCTTGCGGGATCTTTCTGGACCATTGATATTTGTGGAAGCTCTTTGAACCATTGATCTTCATGGAAGCCTTCTGGACCATCGATCTGAAATCAAAGCGGATCACGGACTTTGGATTTTGGAAAGAGGGACTCCAACTTTTTCAAAATTAAACTTTGATCTTTTTGCTTCCGTTTTTTCTTGTAGGAGTTGTAATACATACTTAGTACATATTTTTTACCTTAGGCTAACTTCATTTGAATATTTGCAATGATATCCTATAGTTTAGACTTAGGGAAACTGTTTAGGAGGTGAACTGGTTATTTCAGGGCCTTTTCACACATGCACCAGCGCTATAGTTGGTCAACCCAGCACATGTGCGCCCTCATTTAATGCATAGGGGAGTTACATCCTTGATTTTGGTGATCTAGGTTTGACTGGGGGACGCTAGTGGTGTATTTGGTCCATTTTGGCTCTCCTAGGAGCATTTATTGCCACCTTGAGCATCCCACTCACCTCTATCTTCTCACCCATGCATGCCTTGGAGTCTTTAATACCCCAACACACCTCACTAACATTCACACCTTGGTTTGTGACTATTTGGGATGAGTTGGAGCTCCATTAGTCCACCTAGGGGGGATTGAGGTCAATTCTCACCTTGACACATGTACAAATCCAATTGGCTTCCAGAGCCACTTGAATTTTTGTAATGTATTATAAATGTGTATGATAATAATATGATCATCAATTAGCACCTTTCACATGTTCTATTCCAGCTATTTCAGTCTCTTTGTTTTTCTCTTACATGTTTTGTCAAACACTTTGATGGTGAAATTGTTATATCTCCTATATCTAAATTGAGAAGAAATATCTCACATGGTATCAGAGAATAGGTCTCAGGTTCAATTCTCCTAAGCTACACTAGAGGAAGGGTGTTGACGTATCGGTAGAACCTCCACATGGTATAATCATCGTACCTCTGGGAATATAAAACAAGTGGACTAACCACCACTCTTGGTGATAGGGCCTTGTGTTGGGTTTCAAATGTTCATCAACATCTGCATGTTTTGGTTTAAAAATGAACCTTACACGATACTAGATTTAGTTGTAGTTGAAACAAATATTGTGAGGTTGAGTTGCTGTTTAGGGAATATTTCCATAAAATCAGAGTGTTTTTCATTGCAGGTTCCTACAACAACTTCATGGATTCGAAATTTGTTCCGCTCATTTCTCCATTCAACTATTCTAAGTGGAAGTCAAAGATCCATGGATATCTCCAAAGGCAATGTCTCTATGATGTGTCCATTGGTGCTGTGAGAGAGCCAGAGTCCTATCAAGAGAAGTATGATTGGCTTAATGACAATGATAGAGCCTATGGAATTATGTGTCTAGCTAAACCTCCTACAATGCGCTACCTCATTGATTCTGTTGATTACCCATTCAAGCTTTGGAAAAATCTAAATGAAGCTCTTGGCATGTAGCAAGAAAATATGAGCTATATAGAGAGCAAGCAAATGGATACCTCCTTATGTGTTCTTCCTCCTATGATCTCAGCCTCATGCATTTCTCAAGAAGTTCTTCAAAATGAAGAAGGAGAAGTAGCCAAAGATTCAACAAATGATCCAACTCAAGTTTCTTCCTCTGTGGCTTCCTATCCTTGTCAAGAAGCTATGTTTCATGAAGATAGCATATGAGTTGCTACCATCACTACTGCTAAAGATTTATCTATCCATTCTACACCCTTCTCCTGTATGTCTTCTGTTACAAATGGTGAAGATGCATTGCTAGTTGATGTTCGTAGCGAGCCTTCTCTAGAAGATGGGTTTTCTTCACATGAGAGTATTGGTTCGAAAGATGGAGAGGTTTGGATGTCAAGTGAAGATCTCTCATTACTTCACACTATTTCTCCCATATAATCCTCCACCATCACTAGTAGAGTTCTTTCAAGTTCATATGAAGATGGAGAATCCTTTGCCATCACAATGGCACATTCGGGACTCTTGTTCCACCTTTTTGGAGCCGATTACAATATTCATTCAAAGTTGATGCTTCAAGATCTGTATGACTCACTTGGGGTTACCTATTCTCAATCACTTCAAGTCTCTTTTGGGCATGGAATCCTGTTTGGTTCGAGGTTCAAGTTTGAAGAGCACCATTCGCTCTCCTATCAGTGCATTTCAGTTGTTCTACATGGTCTAAGGATTCATCATGCAGTTGTTCCTGAGTTGGTTGAGCACATTGTACTTCTTCCCAAGAAGAATATTCCTCTAGACATTTTTTAGTTTGGAGTGTATGCAGCCTTGCTTCTATGTCATAATCCATTTTTTGAGGGGTGGTTTTGTCCCATGAGGTTTTCTTTCTTACTTATGTTACATGGATCAATAGAATTTTGTTGTAAAAGGTGACTTGTGTCTTAGTTTCCAAGGCCTTAATAAATCATTAAATTGTACTAAGTATGGATTAAGGGGGTTGAAGGAGTAGCAATACATCCTTAGTACATAGTTTTTACCTTAGGCTAACTTCATTTGAATTTTTGCAATGATATCCTATAGTTTAGACTTAGGGAAGCTGTCTAGGAGGTGAACTGGTTATTTCTAGGCCTTTTCACACATGAACCAACACTATAGTTAGTCAAACTAGCACATGTGCAACTTCATTTAATGCATAGGAGATCTACATCCTTGTTTTGTGTGACTTGGGTTTGACTAGGGGGCGCTAGTGGTGTATTTGATCCATTTTGGATCTCCTAGGAGCATTTATTGCCACCTTGAGCCTCCCACTCACCTCTATCTTCTCATCCACGCATGCCTTGGAGTCTTTAATACCCCAACACACCTCACCAATGTTCACACCTTGGTTCGTGACTGTTTGGGTTGAGTTGGAGCTCCATTGGTCTACCTAGGGGGAATTGAGGTCAATTCTCACCTTGACACATGTACAACTCCAATTGGCTTCTAGAGCCACTCAAATTTGTCCAATGTATTATAAATGTGTATGATAATAATATGATCAGCATCTAGCACCTTTCTCATGTGCAATTCCAGCTATGTTCGTCTCTTTGTTTTTTCTCTTGCATGTTTTGTCAAACACTTTGATGGTGAAATTGTTATAGCTCCTAGATCTAACTTGAGAAGAAAATTCTCACATTTCTTGACCATTGATCTTTGTGGGAGCCTTCTGGAAAGTGGAAATCAAAAACCGGGTTTGCCAATTTTTTGAAGTTAAACTTAATCTTTCCGCTTTCTGCTTTTCTGCTTCCAGGGATTGCAGAAAGCGGAAATTCGAAAGCGGGTTCACCAACTTTCATGACAAAAAACAAAGCGGATCATGAACCTTGGATTTTGGAAAAAGGGACTCCAAATTTTTCGAGGTTAACTTTGATATTTCCGCTTCCACCTTTTATTTTCCTCTCTTTTCGTGGACCGTTGATTTTTTCATATTCATCCTTGGTCGTTGATTTGAAATCGAAAGCAGAATTTTTCATATAACGCATGTTTCCAAGGTTGCGCCTAAGGATTTTTACCAAATTGACACTTCAAGCTTAGGAAATTTATTCTGCTCAAGCTTCTAGGAAAGACTAGGTATGTAGAGAGGGCTTATCTAAGTTGGGAAATAGGTGTAAGTGTGATTTTAAAAACAGAAGGAGGGGCCCTAAAATGTAAAAAAAATTGGGGAAGCAGTTGCAGCAGCAACACCTCCTAACTTTCCAAAACTATAGTGAGCTTGTAAAGCTTCTTGGTAAGCTTTTTGAGCACATGAACAATATTTTAAAGTAAACCAAGTATTTTTCTTCTTAAAGTCTGATAGACCAAAGTTGATTTCAGTGAACGTTAATCATCATCATCATCATTAAATATCCCAAAAAAATTACATAATTATTATAAAAAATATTTATATCATAACAAAATATAATATAAAATATAGGGTATATAGATTTTATTTGTATTTAATTAATTATGATAATTTTTTTTAATAGATAATGGGAAAGGAGTACTTCATGTTTAAGAAGACATAGGGAGGAGTTAATTCTTTTTATTATAAAATATTATTGAGAAGATTTTTTAATTTTTATTTTTAAATAGAAGAAAAGGTGCAAGGATTTTGCTATATTGGAGTTTATATACCAACGCCACTACAGAGTATTCTTAGTGAGATGCTAATTTTATTTTTGTATAAAGAGGGGAGAAGGCCCAACAACATATTTACGAGCACCATTCTCTTGTTATTATTTTCATTAGCACAAGAATCATGATATATTAACATTTTTCTCTTGTCTTGAACCACATCTATTAAATAATGTAAATTGTTTTTATAAGAAGTATTTATATAGTAAAAAATCTCAAAATACACAAATTTTAAACATTCCAATTTAATAATAAATTATTGTTAGTTTTAAGGGGTAGCTTAGTTGGTTGGAGTTTCCAAGACTAGAACCCTAGTTGTTGAGGTCAAAGGTTCAATTCTCATATTCTTTGGGTCTCATAAAGTTGGAATTAATAAGACAAGACTCCTTCAAATTGCCCCCTAAATTATTAATATAGATGTAACAACTCTCAACCACTAATTATCAAGATTATAAACCACACAGCAAAAAAAAAAAAAACTATTTTTATATTTTAAAAATGTTAAAAAATACTAAATAAAATATTTAATTTAATTTATTTGGAACATATCTCATTTCAAAATAATTAAATAAATCAATTTCAAATTTACACATATCATAACACACGCATATAATATCACTCTCCGATCAAATGATATCAATCTCCGAACATTGAGGCAAGTCATGGTTCGGAAACTCGAGGAAATGCAAACATCGTTATTCCCGTCCGATGTCTTTAGACACTCTATATATGGCATTCATTATTGTTGTTCTGGGTATTTTCCTGTTAATCATTCTCGGTCGTGGCATATTGTATTCCCTGTGTTGGAAGTGGATGATTGTATTGGTTGTTTTGATGGGGCTAAACAACACAGATGCCGTGGTGCGGGCATGGTCATTAAACTGGATTCTAATCACCTGTTTTATCTGTGTATGAATGCCGACAGAGGTACTAACACCCATGCAGAACTATTAGCTCTCTGGGGTCTCCTGTTTTTTGCAAATGTTCAAAATATTGGGCTGAAACTGATCTTAGGTGATTCTGAATCGATCATAGAATGGGCATGGACCGTCAGATTCTCCAGTCGTTGGTGCTTCACTCTTGGTTGACTCATGTCTATTCTCTACTTGATCTATTCTCTCCTTTGCCATGTCAACATATCCACCGTGAATTCAACTCCCAGGCGGACATACTGTCCAAACGTGGGATTGATATGCCTCCGAGAATGATTGGCTGGAAGGCGTTAATCTCTAGGGTGATCATCGCGGATGGTTCTCTATCATGCACATGATCCTTTCCTTGTTTTGGGTACTTGTGATAGATGTTATGTTTGTTGGTCATGGATGGAATGTTTTTTGGCCTGATTTGTCACTTTATGGACTCTTCATGATGGATGTATGTCTGCTTGGTTTTTTTGGTCTTTTGAACACCTTTTATAGGTGGGATGTGTTTAGTCATTCTGGCTGGTGCATTTAGTAATGGTTATTTGTTGGATTTGGTTATGTTTTCTGTGATGTTCAACATGTATTGGAGATGTATTTGGGATGCATTCTGCGCAATCTCTCTTTGTAAGGTTTGTATCTGATGTTTATTTACGACATAGCTTTATCTTAATATAAAGTTGTCCTTCCTTGTAAAAAAAAGACACTTTATATCTATATATATAATTGTTTGGGATTTGGTTATATAATTTATTGGAATTTTCTCTCTATACAAAATTGTTTAGGATTTGTTTATATAATTTACTGGAATTTTATCCTAATGGTTGTTAATATTTTTATTGTATTTAAATTGTATACAACATACAAATATAAATACACTTTTATTAATTTAAGGATTTATTTATGATTTTTATATTAAAATTTATTTTTTTAATTTTTTAAATAATATATATACTTCTTTTTATCTTTATATGTTAATTTTAACAATATTTATATTTATCACTAAATTAATATACTTAATAATAATAAAATAAAATCCATTTTCTTCAAAGCCACCACATAATACAACATTAACATGACAAACAATATCCATTTATACATGCTTATCAATCATTATGAAAATGTTATACAATTAGACAATTTGAACTCAAATTAAAGAATATATATCTCTATCCATCCGAGGATCTCATCCATCTCTACTATATCTTTATCGTTAACTCTTCGATAAGAGAGGGATCTTATCCGTCTCCATTCAATCATTATTGTTTGATATATAGTATTAAAATGGAAAAAGAAATGTTTTTTTTCCATGGAAAAAGGATTGTACTCCAAAATCTTATTAAAAATTATGAACTACGACTTCTAGTATCATTTACAATGTTGACTGTTATATAGTATCACTAAAAGTTGAATGATAAATACTTATGTTATCACCAACCTTGTAGTTGCCTATGTGAGATGGATCCAGGATGGACGGTAGAGAGAAAAGCAACTAAGGAGGTGGAACCAAGATTGCCTCAACTCCCAAATGGATGGTTGTCACACCAATCGAGTCTCTCTTCACTTTATGTTATATTAGCCCAAGAAAACAATGGGGAGACCCATATCTACTCCCAGTAGGAGAGATTAGACTTAGACACCAGATCAGATCAAATGGACTTGAGGTACGTAAGGTGTAAGGTGATGGAAACCCTAGATCTATGGATGGCATCACTAGGTGAACCGAGGCTTTGGATCAGGGTTTAGGAGAAATGATATTTGATCCAAGTTGGGACACAACTGACCTATGAGGTAAATACTATATCTGGGGTTAAGGTACTAGCAAAATATGAAGATATCCACTGCCTTGGGAAACATGACCAATGTAGGGAGGGTAAGAACATGATTGGGGCTATCTAGTACCATGGGATAGACTCAAAAGAAGGTATAACAATATCAAAGTACCCGAGCCACAAGGAAATGATCAAATCGCAAGAGAAGGAGGAAACATGAAGGGTAGCGCCAGGGTTTAGAGAACAGTGGCTTGGGATTTGGGACAAATGGATTCACTTTAGCAAAACATTTTTGAAGACCCACTTAGGGTTTGACCTGATCTACAAAACCTAGAAATGGTTTGCCTCAAGATTAAGTGGTTTGATCTATAATATTTTTTTATTTTTAATATTTAGAGTTTAAAGAACATTGCCTTGGGATTTGGGCCAAACGGAGTCACTTTACCAAAAAAATTTAAAGACCCACTTAGGGTTTGACCCAATCTACAAAACCCAGAAATGGTTTGCCCCAAGATCAAGTGGTTTAATCTATAATTTTTATTTTTTATTTTTTAATATTTAGGGTTTTAACATGAAAATAAAGATGTAAATGGATTGAGATCTAGAAAAAGAAGAACTAACATGTAGATCTTACCTGGAAAACCTCGTAGATTCCTTAATGATGATGATCTATGCCATCCCAATCAATTTGAGAAGATTTGAGATAGCTTCTATGTAAAACGATTTGCCCAAGGAAGCCAATGCGCCTTGTCTCCTACACAACAAATGTCAGCCATATCAGATTTGATGCCTCATGAGAAAATAACAAATGCTATAGAAAAATAGAAAGATGAAATAATAGATCGCAATGATACTAATGAAAACCCCTTGATACAAGTGCATCCAATCCAAGCGAGTTGAGGAACCCTTACAAAAATGCCCAAGTTGAAGCCACCCTCTTGTAGACAAGACAATGTTTCCAAAAAAATATAGAACTCACAACAAATACCCAAATTCTAGGAATCAATTGATTTTCTAATCACCATCAAAGAACACCAGATGCAAAGGAGATCCAAAAAATTTCCACAAGAATAGTTTTTCTATTATCCAGATCCAAGAGCCAAAGACCCTTTACAAATGAGAAGCTCTCTCCTTTAAATAGGAATGAGAGAACCAAAATCTTAACCACTTTTTAAATGAGTGGCTAATATTAAAAGATACAAATGTTCTAATCAACGATTGAGATGAGCTCAACATACAATATATGGATAAATTCAATAATATAATATAAAAGTGGACTAAATCACCCTAGGAGAGGGGATCCCACTCAACAAAAAATAAATGAAGCACATGGTGGGTCCTGGGAGTGTTAACTAACTCCCTTTGGTTGTACCCATGTCACAATAACAATAATAGAATTTTTTAACTATGAAATTGTGCCTCGAGGAAATCGTGAGCCTCCAAAAGCTCCAAAAAATAATATAATATGCCCGAAAAATAGATATGGGCCCATCCAAGTACTACAATTGTTAGAGAAGTGGAAGACATCATCCTCATCATCAAAACTCAACCCATGCCATTTCCTTGCCTCAGTATCCCAAATCAAATTCTTCAGTAGCCATTTTAATTATTTTTTATCATCCTCGGGAAACGTGATATGCCCAAAACTCCCTCTTAGGTTGCCTGCATTATCAAACCGATCCCACCAGGCTCTCTAGCAGGGGGATAATATGGTACAATCAAGTGGCTGGGATCCCTATCCCTCATACAAATCCCTAGGAGATCTAAGAAAAATATCTCCCTGCTCAGACAGGCTATGCAGTATGGCAAAACTGCACCATAAGGGCACACTGAGCCAAATCATCTTTGCAAGTGCTCGAAACTGAAAACAAGTTGTCTCACTGAATTTGGAGAGTCCAAATACATCTAAGGTGTATACTCATACCCCCTCAAGGTCTCTATATGATCATCTACAATATCCAATATACCCAGATAGTCAAAATAATAATCTGTAGATGACCATATAACCAATAATATAACTCAAGCTAACATCCATTTGCTGCAAGAGTTCATAGGTCAATACATGCTCTACAAATCATTCAAATAACACTTATAACACGTAGCAATCATTTCACTAGTGATCTATCAAACAAATATAAAGGATTTCATTTATTAATTATAACTCAGACCAGACGTTCAAGACCATACTCACTTCACAGTTGTAATCAATTTGCTAGTGAAGGGTGAGGGATAAAATTTACAAGGCTAGGCTAAAGGGTGACCACAAACTTGAAATTGTGACACTTTGGATATAGAAAGGGGATGCTCACTCTAGCATATGATGGACAAGCAATAACACAAGGGATGGCAATGTCTCACAAATGGGTGAGTTACTTCAGAGGTGCTTATTCACCTTGACAAATGCTCACAATCCAACTCAATACAAGTGAGACCAGCAATCCTTAGATATAACTTTAGGAACCATTTATTTTTTTGGCCTTTGATTTTCCTTAGCCTTGGTCCATGTATTTATTACACATATTTTTATTATTTTAGGCTTTATGCATTCATGTATGTTGAAAAACACTACTTTTCATGAATGTTTCAAGATATTCTTTTAATTGTACTTCAAAACCAATTTCATTAGGCTAGCCTTGCATTCATGTATGTTTAAAAACACTACTTTTCATGAATGAGATTTTTCATAAGATATTCATTTCATTTCCAAATACATTGTATTGGCAGTGCTACTTGTTTCAAGTTTAGCCAACACAACCTAGGAAACTCAGAGTTGAGACACAAATAAATAGGGAAGCTTATCCAATCATAGAGGCTCTAGTGGGGAAAGGTCCTCCATGCCACAAGTCAAATAGTAAGTCAGGTCAAAAACATAACTGGGAGGTAATGGATGAGTGACGACAGTGAATAATGAAACCAACACTAGCAAGCCACAGTATGGTGGGAATGACTACCTCTATTCTCCCTAAGGAGGGTAAAACCAATGAATATAAATCAAGAACTTCCAGGTCTGAGTAGGGACATCAATACATAATATAAATAAATCCAATTCCACATATTTATATGACTACCAAATCATGACACTAAACACTAATACATGTCATAAGAATGAGTATAAGAGCAATAATAAACATAACATAGGATATATAAGCTAAGTCATAAACATATAAACAATCCATCTGAACCAACATCAGTCCAATGAGAAAACACTGATGCAACTTTGGGCATTAATAACTACTCTGCAAATGGCTAAAATGAATACATAAGTCCTCAAATCTGAGTGTCATGAGACTCAGTCATGGCATGGGAGAGTACTATAGTCCATCAATCAAATCATGATCCATCATAGATGCTCATCTCAGCATATCATATGTAGGGGAACTAGCTGAAAAATGTATTGGAATTTGAAAAATAGTATATAGTAGCCCGATTACTATATATGTGATAACATCTGGCTCCAGCCGAGACAAGTGATCTACTGAATAGAGTGTTTGAGAACCTCAGAATCTCTGGTCCTCGAAATTTGCTACCCGCATCCGCGATCTATCCTTCTAGCTCTGCAACTACTGCAAAAATGTCACGAATTACCTGCAAAATGTCCAGAGCTATACTAAACTCATAGACCGATCATAAGCACACTGTGTGGAAAAAATAAAATACTCAAACTAAAATGCATGAAACTGAAAAGCAGAAAGTAAATCTAATCTAGAACCATAACTTTTTAAGATAAGTTTCATTTTTATTGTGCAGGAAAAATTGACAAAAATGAAAACTACACTAAGAGCTTTGGAAAACAAGCAGGGATAATTTTAGGGGCGAATTTTAGCCCAGTGGGCTATTTTTCCATGTTTTTCTCCCAAAAAAGATTCACCATTTTGCATTTTTTGAAGCCCTGTNTTTTTTTCACCCTAAAAATCGCCAAATTATAATATAAACCATATAAAATCCTTGGAAATTAAAAATTTTTTGAAAAATATCGTCAATCATTTTATAGTTGGCATTTTAAGAGTTGGTAATATTCGCCAACATTTATACACTTTTAAATAAGTATGGTTCCTTAAAATCATCCCTGAAAACAAGCTTCAAGCAAAGACTAACAAGCTACACTACTGCCCAAAAAGTGCTTATTCATGTCCTACCTACTCTACTCTAACCAGTTTAGAAAAGTGTTAAGTAAAATCATAAATCCAATGCAACCATTTGTTGAACGAATCTATTAATATTTCTTTACAGTTAATGATACAACAAGTCAAAGATAGCTTGTAAGTAATGTGAATGAAAATTGAAGCCATTATAACTTGTTGTTTGAAAATCAAAGAAAGATATGGACAAAGAGAAATAAAACCATTCCAGGGATGAGATTGATTGTTGCAAACTTCTTCCACCCATAGATCGATAGGATCATAAAATTTATGCAAGTTTAAATTTGATGAAAGAAAATAATACGATACATGATTCATCCCTCCTAGGCCATCATCGTTTCCCTCCTCTTTCTAGCTAGCACATTCAATCATACTCACATCATGATCAATTGTGAAGCAAAATAGGGACAAATTAGAGATCATTAAGCTATAAATTGAGATTAACCCCATTTGTTGTTTATAAAATGAGAAAATATAGAATTGGTCTTTATAGAGCTTTTCATTCACCCAATCAAAGAAATTAGCAAAATTGAAAGCATTATGCACCAAGGATGAAAGGAGATGAAATGTTTTACCATTGACCATTTGGAACTTTCGAGACTCTGTATCGCATGATACCATATAGAAGTACTTCAAAAGCTAGGATGGGAGTGTGGATTGACAAATTAGAGCTTGATTTGTATCTCCTAAAGGTGCCAACACCAATCTTGCATGTGATATGGGAAATTTGCTAGAAAAATTGGCAAGATTAAAACTAACATCCCAAGAACTAGACTCACTATGATTAATCTCCTCAACCAAATCACCTTGATCAAAAGTATGACAGGGAATAGCAACAACATTACAAGAATCATTCCTTGGAGGCTCTTGATGATTATTTGGACACAGATTCCAGTTCGAAAGATGTGACAAAGAAGGCTCTAGGTCAAGCTCGCTCACTAGTATATCATCATCATGTGGTTGTTCTTCTTCGGATCGTTCTCTACATTAAACTAAGGATAAATGATCGTCATCATGATAAGGAAAAATATCAATATGTTCATTTCTAACTTCCTTGTCATCCTTACAAACTTGGTCTTCAACCACAATATGACCACATGATTGTTCCTCAATGGACATTTGATTAATCTCAACCTTTTCTTATTTCGCAGAGACAAAGTTTGAATCCAGATTCGAATAGCTTGAATACTGGCTCAAATTATCATCAATTAGGAAATGAATATGGAGTTTGTCTTTTAATGGCTCTATAATGGACTCACATATGGAAGGCTCAACTATAGATGTTTCTTGATGGTGATTGTTAGGTTCCCTTCCACGGATTAAATCCAAGATTTTCTCTGTGACTGCTTCAGGTAATAATAATAGAGTATCTTGTATGATTTGATTGATATCCCTCTTAGTTTCATAATGAGGTTTTGAAACATTATTCTCAAAGTACTCTGTAACATTCTTAAGCATTGTAGGCACACTCATAATTTGGAACATTTCAGGAGAGGAATGATCCAATTGAGAAAACAAATTGCCAATATACTGATTATAATCATTGCTAGATTCACACTCTAAAGAATTATTAGTGTTCCTACCCTACTTATCTATTAATAGATCTGTGAACATGTCACACCCAATGACGGATTCTAGTGCTAAATGATCAAACTATAGTTGAACATCCCCTCGAAGGATTATCCTAAGGCTCACATATAAACATCCTCATTATCTGCACCTCTAATTCCCATCTAATCCCAGAGAATATCCAAATGACTTTCAATAGATATATCCTTATTTCCATTAAACTGGGAAAACCTCCTAGTGTAATCATTTAGCATAAGATGAGGTGCCCCCAGTATTTCAGAAAATTCAAAAGGAGACTGTTTGTCTTGTTTTTTAACAACTCTGGTTACTAGGATATAAGGCTTTGACTGGGACTGACTTCTGGGTTCATGCTGACTTACAAGTTTATCAAGAGTAGTCATGACAAAACTTGTATTACATTGATGAAGAGGATTACAAGGATCATTCACGTGATGCTTGCTTACTAGCCCACTCGAGATGGTTGGGAAATCTTTATTGCATGAGTGAGGAAATTGGTGGGTATCATAAAGATTGTGATAACTAGATTCATGCCCATAATCATGCTCGAGATCATCCTCATGCCCGTAGTATAATTTCCTCCCAAATTCATTTATGCTTTTATTTAATTCCTTCATGCATTTGATAAATATATGTGAATTCATTATGATTTATGGGATGGGTTTGCTTCTCAATGGAGCCGCATTGTGGAGTCACCAAGTGAACGAAATGTCATGTTCACCAACGGATGATGTCATAGGAGAGGTAAGTTAAATTCATTCAGTGATTGTAAATATTTAAACATATAAAACACAATCTAATATTAGACCGGATGTGATATGAATGATAAAATATGTAAGCACATTCATAGACACCGAAGGTAAAATAGATGAACCAAGGTAAGCCTCTACCTCCTCGGCAACAACACCAAAATTTTATCACCAACCTTGTAGTTGCCTATGTGAGATGGATCCAGGATGGATGGTAGAGGGACAAGAAACTAAGGAGGTGGAACCAACATTGCCTCAACTCCCAAATGGATGGTTGTCACGCCAATCGAGCCAGTCTTCACTTTATGTTATCTTATCCCAAGAAAAAAAATGGGGGAGATCCAGATCTACTCCCGATAGGAGAGATCATACCTAAACACCAGATCAGATCAAATGTACTTAAGGTACATAAGGTGCAAGGTGATGGAAACCCTAGATCTATGGATGAAGTCACTAGGTGAACCAAGGATTTGGATCGGGGTTTAGGAGATATGAGATTTGATCCAAGTTGGGACACAACTGACCTATGAGGTAAATACTAGATTTGGGGTTAAGGTACTAGAAAAAGATGAAGATATATACTACCTTGGGAAACGTGACCAATGCAGGGAGGGTAAGAATAAGATTGGGGCTATCTAGTACCATGGGATAGAATCGAAAGAAGGTATAACGATATCAAAGTACCCGAGGCACAAGGAAAAGATAAAATCACAAGAGAAGGAGGCAACATGAAGGGTAGCGCTACGGATTAAAGAACAGTGGCTTGGGATTTGGGCCAAATGGATTCAATTTAGCAAAACATTTTTGAATACCCACTTAGGGTTTGACCCAATCTACAAAACCCAGAAATGGTTTTCCCCGAGGCAAAGCGGTTTGATTTGTAATCATTTTTTATTTTTAATATTTAGGGTTTATAGAATAGTGCCTTGGGATTTGGTCCAAATGGAGTCACTTTAGCAAAACTTTTTTGAAGACCCACTTAGGGTTTAACCCGATCTACAAAACCCAAAAATGGTTTGCCTAATATTAAGTGGTTTGATCTATACTATTTTATTTTTTATTTTTTAATATTTAGGGTTTTAACATGAAAATAAAGATGTCAATAGATTGAGATCTAGAAAAAGAAGAACTAACCTATAGATAATACATGGAAAACCTTGTAGATGCCTTGATGATGATGATCTATGTTGTCCCGATCAATTTGAGAATAGTTGAAGAAGCTTCTATGTAAAATGATTTGCCCAAGGAATCCAATGCGCCTTCTCTCCTGCACAACAAATGTCAACCATATCAGATTTGATGCATCATGAGAAAATAACATCTGCTACAGAAAAATAGCAAGATCAAATCATACATCACAACGATACTAATGAAAACCCCTGATACAAGCGCATCCAATCCAAGCAAGTTGAGGAACCCTTGCAAAAACGCCAAAGTTGAAGTCGCCCTCTTGTAGACAAGACAATGTTTCCAAAAAAATATAGATCTCACAACAAATACCCAAATGCTAGGAAGCAATGGATTTTCCAATCACCATAGAATAACACTAGATGCAAATGAGATCCAAAAAATTTCCACAAGAATAATAGGTTTTCTATTATCCAGATCCAAGAGCCAAAGACCCTTTACAAATGAGAATCTCCCTCCTTTAAATAGGAATGAGAGAACCAAAATCCTAATCACTTTTCAAATGAGTGGCTAAAATTAAAGATACAAATGTTCTAATCAACGGTTGAGATGAGCTCAACATACAATACATGGATCAATCCAATAATATAATATAAAAGTGGACTAAATCACCCTAGGAGAGGGGATCCCACTCAACAATAAATAAATGAAGCACATGGTGGGTCTAGGGAGTGTTAACTAACTCCCTTTGGTTGTACCCATGGCACAATAAAAATAATATATTTTTTAAGTGTGAAATTGTGCCTCCTTGAGTAAATCGCGAGCCTCCAAAATCTCCAGAAAATAATATAATATGCCTAAAAAATAGATATGGGACAATCCAAGTGCTGCAACTGCCGGAGAAGAAGTGGAAGAAATCATACTCATCATCAAAACTCAACCCATTCTATTTCCTTTCCTCGGTATCCCAAATCGAATTCTTTAGTAGCCATTTTAATTATTTTTTATTTGCCTCGGGAAACGTGATATGCCCAAAATTGCCTCCTAGGGTGTCTACATTATCAAATTGATCCCACCAAGCTCTCTAGGAGGGGGATAATATGGTACAATCAAGTGATTGGACTGCCTATCCCTCATACAATGTCTTAGAATATCCATGAAAAATATCTCCCTGCTCAGACAGGCTATCCAGTATGACAAAACTGCACTAGAAGGGTACATTGAGCCAAATCATCTCTGCAAGTGCCCAAAACTGAAAACAAGTTGTCTCACTAGACTCAGAGAGTCCAAATCCATCTAAGGTGTATACTTATACCCCCTCAAGGTCTCTGCATGATCATCTGCAATATCTAATAGACCTAGATAGATAAAATAATACTCTGTAAATGACCATATAACGAGTAATATAACTCAATCTAACATCCATCTGCTACAAGTGTTCATAGGTCAAGACATACTCTACAAATCATTCAAATAACACTTATAACACGTAGCAATCATTTCACTAGTGAACTATCAACCAAATATAAAGGATTTCATTTATTAACTATAACTCAGACCAGACTTTCAATACCATACTCCCTTCATAGTTGTAATCAATTTGCTAGTGAAGGGTGAGGGATAAAATTTACAAGGCTACGCTAAAGGGTGACCACCAACTTGAAATTGTGACACTTTGGATATGGAAAGGGGATACTCACTCTAGCATATGACGGACAAGCAATAACATAGGGGATGGTGGTGTCTCACAAATGGGTGAGTTACTTCAGAGGTGCTTATTCACCTTGACAAATGCTCACAATCCAACTCAATACAAGTGAGGCCACAATTATCAGATATAACTTTAGGATCCCTTGTTTTTTTGGGCCTTTGATTTTCCATAGCCTTGGTCCATGTATTTATTAGACAATTTTGTATTATTTTAGGCTTTATGCATTTATATATCTTGAAAAACACTACTTTTCATAAATGTTTCAAGATATTCTTTTCATTGTACTTCAAAACCAATTTCATAATGCTAGACTTGCATTCACATATGTTTAAAAACACTACTTTTCATGAATGGGTTTTTTCATAAGATATTCATTTAATTTCCAAATACATTGTATTGATGGCATCGCTACTTGTTTCAGGTTTAGCCAACACAACCTAGGTAACTCAGAGCCGAGACACAAATAAACAGGGAAGCTTATTCAATCATAGAGGATCTAGTGGGGGAAGGTCCTCCATGCCATAAGTCAAATAGTAAGTTGGGTCAAAAACATAACTGGGAGGTAATGGATGAGTGACGACAGTGAATAATGAAACCAACACTAGCAAGCCAAAGTATGGTGGGAATGACTACCTATTTTCTCCCGAAGGAGGGAAAAACCAATGAGTATAGATCAAGAACTTATAGGTCTGAGTAGGGACATCAATACATAATATAAATACATCCAAGTCCACATATTTATATGACTGCCAGATCATGACAATAAATTCTAATACATGTCACAAGAATGAGTATGAGAGCAATAATAACCATAACACAGGATATATAAGCTGAGTCATAAACATTCAAACAATCCATTTGAACCAACATCAATCCAATGAGAAAACACTGATGCAACTCTGGGCATCAATAACTTCTCTCCAAATGGTTAAAATGACTACATCAGACCTCAAATCTTAGTGTCTTGAGACTTAGTCATGGGATGGGAGAGTACTATAGTCCATCAATCAAATCATGATCCATCATAGAAGCTCATCTCAACATCTCATATGTAGGAGAACTGGCTGAAAAATGTACTGGAATCTGACAAATAGTATATGGTATCCCGGCTACAATATAAGTGATAACAACTTCATAAAACTTTAATGAGAAATACTGCATAAAATTTGAAAGAGAAATAATCTTCTAAGTATTCTAATCACATTATTTTTTAGTAAAATAAAAAATTAAACACATATGTGTCCACAAAATAATAATTTGCCACTCAATGTTGACACTAGATTGTTTCAACCTCATTACACTTGATGATATTTATTGATGAGAAAAGTGAGTTACATATAAAGGAGAATGGGAAAACTCTATAGATCATAAAATTTTGGATCTAGATCTCTAAAATAGTTAATACAACCAAGAACTAATTGGAACCTTATTCCAACAATAAATTATTATGGTTCCAATGATAGTCAATTACCAAATCATTTCTACTATTTCTAACACTCCTCTTTAATGGAGAAATGAATTCTCTCTTTGGGTGAATCCATGAATACAGGTAACACATTTTGGTCAAGAGTGATGGTGAAAAGTTGATTTTTTACTCATTTATTAAATCAAAGCTCTAAAAACTTATATATGCCTTGTGAATTCCAACATGCAACAAAAAACAAATTGTAAGGAATTATGTTGTCTTTCAATCTATATTTTTAAAAATAGATATTATTGTTTAATATGCCAAAATTGCATTTCATGAAATGTTTGTGGAAATTGAACCCAGGTGTTAGAACAATTACACTCACAACAATTGCCAATTACACATGCAAATTACTCACAAAAGAGATTGAATATGGAGCTGAACACTAATCTGTATTGAATAAGTGTACAATAGCCAACCCTGTGAAGTGATAGGATACCACAATAAATAATTACATGAGAGATTTGAATGCATGAAGATGCCATTCGAATTTAGTCAAAAGCAGGCTTACTAAATCTAAGCAAATCCCCCATAGGTGCATAAAGCACATTCCAAATCTGTCTAGGAGCTCATGAATTGTCAAAATAAATTAGGCAAGCTAATAGATGGTGGAAGGACAACTCATACATGCTTTTCATAGGAGAAAAGAGTGGATGATGATGAGGACAAAAAACAAGTTAACTTCACCTAGTCAAACTTTCCCAATTGCCTTAAAACTCAGAAAAAGCAGGCAATAAAGTAGAAAAAGCAGAAATGCGCTAGGGAGGCCAGGAATAAAGCAGATTTGATTCCAAGAGGTTTCCCAAGCGCTCCATGACTCAAAATTAGCAAGTTTGACCACTATGGATGTGTGGAGGACAACTTGCATAAGGTGGAATATGGAAACTAGGCAAATAAGACAAACATTGGATTAATTAATGTCTAAGGTAGCTAACTATGGGTTGATTATTCTAACACCCCCCCTTAAGCCTAACTTATGAGTAAAATATCAGAAAATTATAGGGCCTAACAACAAGGATTAGTCACCCTTTACATACTGCATGTCCATTTAACCAAGGAAAGAGGAAAAAACCCAGTGGGAAAAATCCTCCCTTAAACATGGACTGTAAAACAAAATTTAGAAATATTGTCATCACTCATGCTTCACAGCATGATCAACAATCCCCAGCAGTGATTTGAGATTCTGAATGTCTTCTCACAAAAAACTTTGGTGAAGATATCTGCTACTTGTTCTGAAGATGAACAGAAGAGTAGGTGAATGGTGCCATCATGCACAAGCTGTCTGATGTAGTGCATATGGATCTCAATGTGTTTGGTTCTCTGCTTCTGAACTGGATCATTGTAGATTCGAATGGTACTTTGATTATCACAATAGATAGTAGTTGAGTATTCTGATTCAAAGCCACACTCTCCAAGTAACCCTTGCAACCATAAACATTGAGTTGCTGCATTTACAACTCCTTCGTGCTCTGCTTCTGTAGATGAGAGTGAAATGGCACTCTGTTTCTTGCTTGACCAGATGACTGGCCCTTCTGCAAGCATGAACACATATCCTGATGTTGACTTTCGATCTGTGTTTTCACCTACCCAATCACTGTCAGTAAACCCAATCAAATCAAGATCAAATTTAGCTTTATAGAAGATCCCATGAGTCCTTGTTCCCTGAACAAAGTTAAGGATCCTTTTGGCTGCTCTCTAATGGATCTCATGAGGCTGATCCATGTATCTTGAAGCCACACTTACTGCATAATAAATATCAGGTCTAGTATGTGTAAGATACAACAAACATCCAATCAATTGCCTATATAGTGTATTGTTTACCATAGGTGAAGAATCAGCTTCTTCAAGCTTAACTCTTGAAAGGAAAAGAGTCTTGCTTGGCTTGCAATCCTTCATTTTGAATTTGTTCATCAAATCCAAGGCATACTTGGACTGATGTACTTTGATTCCTTCTTTGGTTTGAGCAATATCGAGCCCCAAGAATTGGCTCAACAAGCCCAAATCTGTCATTGAGAAGGCATGGTTCATTGCATCCTTCAAGGAAGCAATTTCATCCTTTGAGCTTCCTGTAATGAGAAGGTCATCAACATAAAAAACAATGATCATTAATGAACCATGAATTAGCTTCAAATAGACATCTATCTCTGATTTGCATCGAACAAAATTCAGTGATAGTAGAAAGCTATCAATCTTGGCATACCAAGCCCTAGGGGCTTGCTTAAGCCCATACAATGACTTCTTTAGCCTGCACACAAGAGATGGGTTAGTAGAAAATCCTTGAGGATACTTCATGTATATCTCTTCAGTGAGATCTCCATTCAGGAAAGCACACTGCACATCCATGTGATGTACTTCCCATTGCTTTGAAGCTGCAATGGCTAAGGTTAGCCTGATGGAGTCCATATTTGCCACTGGTGCAAAGGTCTCATTGTAGTATATGCCATGAACCTGTGAGTAGCCCTTGGCTACCAATCTGGCCTTGTACTTTAGAGGTGAACCATCAGCAACAAATTTGGTTTTGTACACCCACTTACACTGAACTAGCTTCCTCCGTGGGGGAAGATCAACCAGTTCCCAAGTGTTGCTCTTATGGAGTGAGCTGAACTCTTCCTTCATGGATGCTTGCCATATTGGATCATTTTCTTCATCTTCATATGTTTCTGGATCTGATTCAACCATCAGATAGCATTTCTCTGCAAACATAGGATCTTTCATGCACAGAGCGCTCTCAAACTGAGATCTAGTCCTCCTAGGATCATTAGGATTTCCAGCTAGTTCTCCAGCTGCATGAATGGTATTGGATGCCCATTTTGGTATTGTAGGACTATTAGGATCTGCAATCAAATAATCATTATCAGACATATCAGAATCAGCATATTCAACTATCTCTTCACTTACATTCAGAGGTTCTGGTGGTGAAGAGGATTCTCCAACTTCCATTGCTGCTAGGGGCTCTTCTTGAAACAGAACACACCTTTCAATGAAGGATTTGTTTGTGCTCAAATTGATCAGCTTGTACCCTTTTAAATCTTCAGAGTACCCAACAAATAGACACTCTTGGCTTTGGAGCTGCAAAGCCTTCCTCTTTTCTGTTGGAATTCTAGCCCAAGCCCTTGAGCCAAAAATTTTGAAATGGGTCACATTTGGCTTGTGCCCACTCCATGCTTCGAAAGGAGTCATACCATCAAGCTGTTTATGAGGCACCCTATTCTGGATATAGGCTGCACAGCTTATAGCTTCGGCCCAGTACTTTGGTGGCAAAGTCTTAGCCTCCATCATGCATGTTGCCATCTCTTTCAGTGATCTGTTCTTCCTCTCAGCAACACCATTCTGCTGTGGTGTGTAAGGGATAGAATGTTCCATCTAAATACCTGGATTTGCACAATATTGAATAAAATCAGACTTGACATACTCACCACCATTGTCAGATCTGAGGACCTTGAGATTCCTCCCAGACTGGTTTTCAACCAAAGCCTTAAAGACTTTGAAGAGGCCAAAAACTTTAGACTTGTGTTTCAGGAAGTAAACCTAGCAATACCTGGAAAAGACACTTATGAATGTCAATGCATATTTGGCTTGACTCATTGACATATGAGGAAATGGGCCAGCAACATCACTCTGGATCAACTCAAGAGGTGCAGAGGTTCTCTCATGACTAGCTCTCTCAAATTTATGCTCTGGGTGTTTTCCTAGGATGCAACCTTGACAGACTCCTTTGGAAAATTTAATCTTTGGTAACCCTATGACCATTTATTTTTCACTAAGATTAGAAAGATACTTGTAATTTAAGTGGCCAAATATTTCATGCCAAAGCTTGCTTGCCTCATTAGCATGAATCAGAAGAGCAGAGGGGTTTGAGTAGGGTAGGAAATGTGAGAACATGTATACCTTCGAAGTATGATTTGCATGTCCTTTTGCAATGACTTTACCACTTGAGATCTCCATGATCTCAACTTCATCAGGGGAGAATATGACCTTCTTTGGAGACCCTGTGTGGTTCATCTGATACATTGATAAGAGGTTAGAGGCAAGACCTGGAACATACAACACATTGCTGAACTTACCATGGTCAAGATCAATCCTCCCTTTTCCCAAACTTTTAGTGAGAGAGTCATCTCGCAGTACTATTGGTGGACCTTTCGACATGTCAAGTGAGGTGAATGCCTCCTTATCAAAACCATATGTCTTGAAGCTCCAGAATCAATGATGAAACTAGGTGAGCTTGATGTGCCAGCAACCAATGCATGAACTCTCTCTCTATCTTCTGAATTTGATCCTCCTTCCCTCTTCTTTGAGCTATCTGGAAGGGAGATGCCATTCTTCTCCAGGAGTTGGGTCAGCATGTCTATTTGATTATTCATGCAGGAGCTTTCAGAATGATTGCCCTTACTGCAGTATGCGCACTTGCTCATTTCTCCTTTGTTCTTCTTCTTCTAGAGGTTCTTCTTGGAACCTTGAGGCTCCTCTAGAGACTTGTTCTTGTCTCTCTTTTTCTAAGGTGGATTTTTAGCTTTATTCTTTCTTTTTTAATCCACCCTCGAATCTGCAACAACCAGAGCTTGGTCTTTGGAAGTTTTGATGGTTCCCATCATCACCAATTTATCTTGTTCTTGTGTGAGAGATTCCATGAAATCTGCAAGGCTAGGCATTTTCCAGGCTCGAGCTGTCAACTTTGTGGCATAGAAGGTCGAAACAAACACTGAATAGTCATGGCCAAGCTTCGAGAGTATGGCCAAGACCAACTGATCATCCTTCTTTTCGATCCCACATTGTTTTAGCTGCAAAACAAGTGCTTTGAACTTGGAAAAATAGAGTTGCAGGGATTCAAATCTATTGGGACTCAGGGAGATCAATTCATTTTCAATTTGATGTCCCCTCATCTCATCTGTCTTTACAAAAATATCAACAAGCTTCTCCCATACTTCATTCAGTGATGTCAATCCATCAAGATGGAAAATGAGGTCTCTAGATATACTCAGACATAGGAGACCATAGGCCTCATCCCTCCTGTTGTGCCATTTAATCTTCTCTGCAGCTACATTGGGCTCTGCTTCTATTGCCATAGTCACTCTATAGAGGCCTTTCGCTCTCAAAAGTATCTCCATCTCTTATTTCCATTCAAAGAAGTTAAATGGAGTCAAGATGATCTTCTGAGATTGATCCATAGCTCGGAAATTGTCCCGTCAGTCAGCAGAATGCTCCCAGTCAATGATGTCAAACCTGCAAAACAAATTGGAAGGAGAGAAATCGATCTACAAATGCTTTGATACCATGTGGAAATTGAACCCAAGTTTTAGAACAATTACACTCACAACAATTGCCAATTACACATGCAAATTACTCACAAAAGAGACTGAATATGGAGCTGAACACTAATATGTATTGAATAAGTGTACAATAGCCAACCCTATGAAGTCATAGGCTGCCACAATAAATAATTACATGATATATTCGAATGCATGAATATGCCATTTGAATTTAGTCAAAAGCAGGCTTACTAAATCTAAGCAAATCCCCCATAGGTGCATAAAGCACATTCCAAATCTGTCTAGGAGCTCATGAATTGGAAAAAGAAATTAGGCAAGCTAATAGATGGTGGAAGGACAACCCATACATGCTTTTCATAGGAGAAAAGAGTGGAGGATGATGAGGACAAAAAACAAGTTAACTTCACCTAGTCAAACTTTCCCAATTGCCTTAAAACTCAGAAAAAGCAGGCAATAAAGCAGAAAAAGAAGACATGCACTAGGGAGGCCAGGAATAAAGCAGATTTGATTCTAGGAGGTTTCCCAAGCACTCCATGACTCAAAATTAGCAAGTTTGAACACTATGGATGTGTGGAGGACAACTTGCATAAGGTGGAATATGGCAACTAGGCAAATAAGACAAAAATTGGATTAATTAATGTCTAAGGTAGCTAACTATGGGTTGATTATTCTAACAATGTTTGTTCTTGTAAATGTCAGCAAAAGTTAACAAGTGGCTTGTGTGCACACAAAATAATTTAATGACAATGTATAAATTTTGGAAAAACAATATATGAATATAAACTACACAAAATGCACTAGGACACGCATATTTTTTTAAATTTATTTTGGAAAATTATAATTTTTTTGTTAATTTCGAAACTGACCATTGAAAATTTTAATTGCATTTTGTACAAGTTTTTTTATGTGGTTCATGATATTGTAGACTTCACTACATCCATGAAAAATATCCCCAAAATCTATGAGCACACACGAGGTGGAAGAGAATTTTTGGTGCAGTGGGGGCTCAACAATAAGAACATCTTATATGCCCATTTAAGGGCTCAACATGTCACAAGGAATTGAACCTAGGTGTGGAGGGTAACATTCATTCCTCCCAACCACCCAAGCTACGTCCAATGGACAATCATATTTTGTACACATGTGTGTGCACGTAAATGTTTTTTTTACTCGTTAGAAAAATAAAAAAACAGAAAAAAACTCTTTTCAAGATGATGCGTTGATGTGAGGCATATATATGTTTTGAAATTTTTTGGTTGTGTACTTTTTATTTTGTTGATTTTTCTTTGCATTGTTTCAAATACATGGACACGGTTTTAAGTGTGAATTTAAAAAAAAAACATCATCATATGAACTCAAAAACTCATAAATTATATGCTAATGGATAAATGATTCATTGACAAATCCAACAATATGAAGTCCCCCACCTAAGGTGCATCACGGGACAAGGTTTAAGTCTAGCAAAGAGGCCAGTAAAATTCCATTTACAAAAGGGGGCTAAAAGACAATTTTGAAAGCCCTCGATTGAGTTATTAGCTCAATCGAGGTTTTCAAACCTTCTATCGAGGTTTTAAGCACATTTTTAAATACCTCAATCAAGAGTTTATGTGTGGTTAAGATAAAATCTCGATTGAGATTTTAAAAACCTCAAATGGATTTGGGGTGTCCATTCTTCTTCTTAAACTTAACTATTTGGGTTCCCTTGTAAGAGATTTTAGTTAATGTACTAATAATTGTTAACTAATTACTAACTAATGAAAGTTTCATAGCTAATAATTAGTTTGAATACGAATTACTAATTAGTTAATAATTGTTTATATAATTATTAATTAGTTAATAATTACTAACTAATGAAAGTTTTAATACTTCCATGTCTAAGTTACATCAATTAAATTTGATACACCTTTCAGTTAATAAATTTATTATATTAATATCAATTACATTTTATATTTTCCAATTCTAAAACAATGTGAATATATATGTACATTATTCTTCAACCTAAGCTAGATAAAGTATCCATAGTATTTTTTTATTAAATTAAATAAATTTTAATTGTGTGCGTGTGTTGTGGTTCACAAACCCTCTAGTAGGGCTGCTACGTCCATGGGAAGAAATCACAGGGGAGCCACTTGAAGGGGTTGCACCCGATCGCTCTGATTATGGAGCTAACCTGATGGGGACATCAAGTGAGACCCTTATATACCAATGTATAACAACCTAGGGATTTGACCTTGATACCTTCTACTCACAACTTACAACACTTAACCACCTGAGCTATCCCACCGGGATATATATATATATATATATATATATATATAAAACTTTCAAATGAAGCATAATTAATTTTTAATCAAATAGTTAACATATACAATCAAGAAGATATCTAGAAGATAATCAAATTTAGTAAAACATAATTTCAAGAAGAGGAATTATATATGAGGATACTAGTAAATACTTTGAAGTGGAAATCAAGTAAAGGAAACAAGACGTCAAATTCCCCTAGATTGTATGCGTGTAGATAAGGGCCACAAATTAATTGGTGTTATAGATGTGACTAAAATCATGAAAACTGGGGATAAGGGTCATTTGGTTCTTACTTGGACCCCTTGAAGTGTAGTTTTTAGCTATATTGGATTAATAGAATTTAATTTATGGTTTTTCCTAAGTCAAGATTTAAAAAAACCTAAGTCCAATTTTAACTATCTGGAACAATGAGTCATTCGACATTTCATATTGGTATATGGCATAGTTTTGATTGGTATGGCACATTGAAACATAAAGGAATCCATCTAATGCATAATTCAAGTGTGTTGAGAAATAGTTCACCTCAAGGTAATTAATATGGAATTATTAACAAACTTTTCTAAAGTCTAGTTTAAAAAGTTCCTAAGTTAAGAGGTTAATTAATCAACCAACAATCGAGCAAAATTGAGGTCAATTTGGCAACTTGGATCCTATTAGAATTTCCTCCTAAAGAAAACCCAAGTTTAAGATTTCCTTTTTGGCATGGTATATGGGCCCAAGAAACAACTCATTTTAGGAGAGTGAATTTTCGTGAGGGTGAATTTCAGCATGATATATATTCTCATATGGCCCACAAAATCCAACAAACCAGTAGGGGAGTCTACATTCGGATATAACTTAGCATTTTCATTTGTTATTTCAGTATTTTGGACCCACTAATGATCCATCTCATCTAATGCGGGGCAACTTGGGCTAATTTGATTGGGAAATTGTAAGGTTGGTTCTATCCATTAATGTAAAAATATGAAGATGAAATATCCTCCCTTTATCTTTATGTATTAGGGTTGTATCTCAACTTCTCTCATTCTATAAGCGAGAGGGTGATTTCCTTTGTATGGTAGGAGGATTTCTGGAAATAAAACCCATATTTTTGCAGCACTTTGATTTGGTCTTGTGTCTCTTGTCAATGGTGTGGTGAAATTTAAGCTCTGTTTTTCTATGATAGATTCTTTTTGATGGTTTATTTTATTCATGACTGATGTTATATCTATGGTGTTTTCATTTGGATTTAAATCTCAAATTGTGTCTCATCTTTGAGATTTAGTTAGGGAAATAACTATTTGCAATGAATCAATTTGCATCCTTTTCTACAAAATTTTATTTCTCTCGTCTATTTGTGAAATCTAACTTGTCAAGTGGATCGATTTGTTGATCTTGCAATGTCATTTCAAATTCTTGATATCATATTTATCTATTTTGTAGGATGGATCTAGGGTTTTCAAGGGGTGTGTCTCAGTTATGGAAATATCTTATATAGTTTGATAACCTCTAGATGCTCAACATTCATCTATCAAGGGTTTTATCATAAGAGGCATGATCATACTCCATCATTGAGGAAAATAAGCATTGGTTCCAGGTTCTAACCCCAGTTCTTATTCCACCTTACACTTCTCATTTAAAATCATATTTTTTGTTAAGTTTATTTTATTTACAAAGCATCCATAGGTTTTTAGTTTAGATTGCATTGAATTTAAAATATGCATATTAAAAATTAAAAAAATACTCATATTTCAACCCCTAGGGAATCCACTAGTTATCATTTAGTTGTGCATTTGCATTTAGGAACATTTTTTTGGTTTTTTGATGCATTCTTGTCTTGTTGTTGTGCTTTTCACTAATAATCCATAACATAACCAACAAACCACCATTAAAATATGAGACTTGTTAACCTTGAACCAACACAAATATACCATTGTTAAACTCATAATTTTCACATTATATTGGTTGTAGAACTCAAATTTACTCAACATTTAAAGCTTTAAGGTTATACCTGTTGGTTGTGGAGCCTGATCTTCTTGACTCAAAGATGTTATTTCATCTGTGTTTGGATCCCAGCACTTGAATGGGGGTGTGGGGGGCTTTCACCCCCCGCTATAGTCATTAGGGGGTCCAGGGGGGGTGAGGACTATTTTGGTAGACCCCCCCTGGAGGGGGTTCAAGCGCAATGCTCCTGTAGTGAAAATTTAGNTTTCCCCCCCCGCTATAGTCATTAGGGGGTCCAGGGGGGGTGAGGACTATTTTGGTAGACCCCCCCTGGAGGGGGTTCAAGCGCAATGCTCCTGTAGTGAAAATTTAGGAAAATTTTGTTAAATTATTGTGCCATTGATATTCAAAAAATTAGTGCAATTGAATTGTTGTATTATTATGAGTGTAATGGAATGAAAAATACACATTGAACAAGACAAATTTCATAGAAAATGGATAAGAATTGCTCAGTATAATTACAATATAAACTTCATTAATCCCAATAGTATACATTGATGTTACATAAATGATAGTTCAAGTCGTGTGGATAGGATTCGAATCTACCAACTCAAGACTGACTAACTGGATAACTAGAAGTGTCTAAATCACTATTGGATCTCACTAGTCTAACTCCAAATGTATAATTCAATCTCTCAATCAATTAAACCAGTTAAACTGATGAGGTAGGTGAGAAGCGGTGCCTAACCCCATGCAGCCATGCAATACTGACTCTAACTGAACTGGAGGACATCTAACTAAATGTAACTGGAGAATAACTTAGCTTAACTAGTTACCAACTACCAACAATTGAAGGAGGTTGGTAGCGACACTCTCAGTGGATCCTAAATTGTAGGGATTGGTCGCAGAGGCACATAAACTGATGCATGAACATGCAGTCAATTGCAATTAACCTCTATATGTGTTCCCCGCACTCTAGTGGTTGGTACTAGTGGAACCAATAGCCCAAGTGGACCCAATGGTACTAGTGGACCCAATATCAAGTTATGACTCCTAAGTTAGGAAAATATAATATAATAGACTAAGTATGGACAAGGGAGGATTATAAATCCTAAAAAAAATGCTTTATAAAATGTTGTAATTCCATAGTCATGACTTTGTCGATAATTAGTGATTTACGGGCTCATGGTTTTGGGAATCCTGTGGTATTTTCCCATGGTATTCCTTTTATATAAAGAAGGCATTGTAATACACATGTGTATTGTATTATAGCATTGTAAAAGAGATCTCTGTGATTGTGAGAGAGTGAAGAGGTAGTGAAGCGGGGTTGTTCCAGGTTGTATCCCTTCATTTTGATGGATGAAATAATAATAAAGTACTAGAAATTTATGTGTGAATGTAGCCCATCTTGGGTGAACCACATTATATTTGTGTCTCTCTTATTATTTGTTTTAATCTTTGTATCATGTTTATTGTTTATTTTCATTGCTATGTAATCTTGTTTATTTGGATGGTAAACTCACAGGAAAGTAGGGTAACTAGTTCGAGTGGGAGCAATGGTAGAAGAAGGAAATTTTAGGGTTGAGAAATTTAAGGGCTAAAAATACCAGTTATGGAAGATGCAGATGGAGGATTATCTGCATCATAAGGATCTATACCTACCATTGGGCGAAAAAAAAAAAGATTCGGCAACTATGAAGGACGAAGAATGGGAGGTTCTTGACAGAAAGGCATTGGGAACAATACGATAGTGTCTAGCTTCATCGGTGGCTTTCAATATTTCGAAAGAAAAGACAATGGAGGGTGTGATGAGCACATTGGATAATCTCTATGAAAAACCCTCAGCTTCCAAAAAAGGTATTTTTAATGAAATTTTATTTAATATGAATATGTCAGAAGGTAGATCTGGTGCTGATAAATGAATTTAATATGATTACTAGTCAGCTAAGTTATGTAAAATTGAAATTTCACGATGTGGTTAGGGATATTCTAATCCTGTGCTCATTGCCATAAATATGGAAAGGGCTTGTTCATGGTTGCAAGTAAATTTGTCCCTGGTTCAAACACTCAAAAATTTTATGATGTTATTAATGTAATTCTTAGTGAGGAAATGCGAAGAAAAAACAAAGGTGTTACATCAGGTAATGTGTTGACCATGGAGAGCATGGGAAGACAAAGGGAGAGAGAAAGGAGCCCAGGTAATCACAACAATTCTATAAAGGTCAGATCCAATATCAGACTGGGAAAGATAGAGTGCTATAACTATGCTAAGAGAGGACATCTAAAGAAATATTGCAAAGCTCCAAAGAAGAAAATAGATGGGAAAAAAGAGACTACTCAAGAAGCAAATGTAGAAGGTGATGTGTTACAATATGATTTGATTCTTGCATTAGATAATACTAGTGATTACTGGGTAGTAGATTCAGGGGCTTCATGTCATGATACACCCCATAGGAAATTATTTCATGATTATGTTCCAGGAGATTTTGGACATATTTTATTGGGGGATGATAAACCATGTAAAATTGTTGGAATGGGTAACACACAGATTAAGTTAAATAATGGAAATTAATGGTTTCTAAAAGATGTAAGGCATATTACTGCTATGAAAATAAATATGATCTCAATAGGGAAGTTGGGAGATAGCGGTTATTTGTCTATGTTTGGAAAACGTGGTGGAATATCACTAAATGAGCAGTGGTAATAGAAAAAGGAGATAGGATAGGTACATTATATTTATGTCCTCATAATATTGATTATTTTATCTCTGTGTATTCCACAGAAATAGGTGCAGAGTTGTAGCATCATAGGCTTGGCCACATGAGTGATAAAGGGATGCATATTCTTCACTCAAGGAAATTGTTTCCAGATATGAAGAAGGTAAGTTTGGAATTTTGTGAGAACTGTGTTTATGGAAAATAAAAGAGAGTCATATTTCTTAGGGTTGGGAAACAGAAGAAGAGTGAAAAGTTAGAGCTTGTGCATACAAATGTATAGAGACTAGCTTAAGTATAATCTCTTGGTGGCTCTCGTTATTATGTAACTTTTATTGATGATGCAACTAGAAAAACTTGGGTTTATTGCATTAGACAAAAATATTATGTTTTTTCTACTTCTAAGAAGTGGATTGCTTTGCTTAAGAATAAGACATGAAAAGGTTGAAATGTCTCATATCTGATAATGGATGTGAATATTGCAGCAAGGAGTTTGATATTTAATGTTCATACCATGGGATTTTTAGAGAGAAGGCAGTCCAAGGAACACCACAGGAAAATGGCATGTCAGAAAGGATGAATAGGATGATCATGGAGTGTGCAAGATGAATGCAATTGTATGCATGGTTTCCCTTATAGTTTTGGGTTGATGTTGTAGATACTATTTTTTATCAAATAAACAAAGGGCCTTCAAGTGCTTTGGATGGTGGGATTCTAGAGGAGTTATGGACACATTAAAAGATAAACCACACATTTCGCAAAACTTTTGGTTGTGAAGCATTTGTCCATGTTGATAAAGAAAATAGAACAAAGCTTGAGGATAAATCCAAGAAATGCACCTTTATTTGATATGGGGTTGATGATTTTGGTTATCACTTATGGGATTATGAAAATCACAAAATCATTAGGAGTAGAGATTTGATATTCAATGAAAATGTTATGTACAAAGATCAGTTGCAAGGAAATAAAGAGGAAAAGGAAAACACTGAATACACAGTGCTTGATGAAATCAAACAAAACGAAGTTCCAAATGTACCAGAAAATCAAGAATAGTAGGAGGTGCTTGAGAGCATTTCGGCCTCCAAAATCTTCGTCATTCAATATATAGGTGAGGGGATTGTTTCCTCCCTTCCTTATCCATCCACCCAGATTTGTAATGATTCCGGAGTGCTTGGTGTACCTATTGAATATTCTAGATCAAAATGTACCACGTTTGACATAATCATTCCCCTTACAAATTCCATGAATAAATTATCCCAAGGATGAGAGAAAATAGGAAGTGGAGTGTGGATGCCTTATTTTCTATTAGTGGGCTTACAAAATCACATCACACACCCTTTTACGTTCATGATTCCCATACAAGACAAATGTAATACAACCAAAAAATCCCTGATTACATGAGAAGTATAAACTTGCACACTATAAAAGGTAAGAATAAAAAAGAATACCCAAGAGGTAGAGTAGCTTGTCCTATAAAACAAATTTCTTCACCTTGGATGGTTGTTGAATATCTAGAAAGGATGATGTTGTATTTGGACTAGTCTTTTCTTCCTTGAGATTAAAATAATTTTTTTTATTTCCTCCCCATTGAGATGCTTGCCCCATCTCAATCAATTAATTTAGAGAACAAGGATCAAAACCATCATAAGACTTATCGGGATCTTTTTCTTCTACAACTGTAAGTACAAGGTTCTTGTTGGAGTTCACAACTCTTTTGATTGAACCTGTAGTGACAAGTGATGATTTATCCTTCATGCCATGAGCTATCACAATGTATTCCACCCCATATTTCGTGATATGATATTTTTTCTCATATCTGAAGAAGACTACTTTTCGATCATAAAGGTAGGGGCTTCCAAAAACTATGCCACGGATGTTAAGCGGTACAATATCCAATTTAACCTCATCAATCAGTTTTGATGCAATAGCGAATATGACCCTACACTTCTTGGTGGCATTAATCTTGGAATTATAACACACCCAACCAAGAGGATAGGGCTTGGGATGAGGTTTGGTCTCTAAACCCAATTTCTTAACAACTAATTCTGAAATTAAATTAACTTCACTTCCTGGATCGAAAAAAATTGTATATTTGTATGTTTTGCAACAACTCTTATGTGAAACAATTCACTTCTTCTTTTATCATAATCATGAGATGAAACTACAGAACTTGAACTAGCATTAAAGGAATGATTACCTTGTAAACCAGCCATTGTGATCAACTCTTCATCACCTGAATCAGATTCCAAGTCTTGCTTCATTGTAGCAACAACCTTATTCTTCCCTTTGCCACCAAATTTATTTGGCCTCAACTCTGGGTGTATTTTCCAACAGTGCTCCTCATCATGCCCATCCTTTTCATAATTATTTCAATGGAGCGCTATCTTCTCGTCCTTCTTTGTTGTAGTATTCCCGTTTTCTTTTCATTTTCCTTTGAAATGGCCTTCTGAATTATTGGAAGGTTTTTCATCTTGTGCATATTTACCCTTGCTTCCAATATGAGTAGCTTTCACACATTCCTAATCCATGTTAGTAATATTCAGTAACAAAAATGTATTATGGATGTAATTGGGAAGCGCACCAATGTACTTCATCAAAGTATCTAAAGGAATATTCAATTCAAGAGCCTTCTTCCTAAATTATTCTATGAAAATTTGTACATTCTGGCCCTTATTCGATCTTAAGTTTTTCCAATCCATCATAGCTTTCTAAATGTAACCCAATAAATTTGATTTCTCTAAGAAGAAGTAAATTCAAACCAAGAGGATAAAATTTTACTGTTGTGCTTTCTACATTTTTGAAGCTTGCTCTCCCACCATACAAGAGTAGTACCAGATAATCAAATAGATGTCGATTGCACTTTCATCTCTTCTTCTTTGATCTGATTCACACGGAAATAAGCCTCGATATACCTTATCTAATTGTTAAGTTCTTTGCATTGCATTCTCCATTAAACATGGGTAAATCAAACTTTACATCAAGCTTCAATAATGGATTTTTAGAAGCATGCTTTCGAAAACCAGAATGATGAGAGGAGGAATAAGAGGAAGAGGAACTAGAACTTGAATATGGAGATGGAGGATCAGGAGGTTCTTCATCATATTCTTGATTTACTGAAGGTTCATCCTCTTCTTTTACCTTCTTCTTCTTCTACTCCTTCTTTGCCACCCTCTCTTGATAATCTACAAATAATTGATCTACATTGTGTGCCATCTGATAGAAGTATTTATGAAAGTATTTCTCAAGCTCAATTCGCATTTATTCATCACCCATATTCTTATTTTGTTGTACATATCCACTATTAGGATCATGAGGCATTGATTCACCTTCTCCTCTTTTGCGTTTCATTCCAAATCCATAGAATCATTCTCTGATACCACGCGATCATGATATTTTCATTCATTGAATCATCATGGATTGTTTTGGTAAAAGAGGATGCTTCATCAAATGTGCACATATGAAGAAAACACATAAAAATGAATTATGAACCATAAACACACAAGAACCCAACTTGATAACGACGTTCGTCATTTCTGGACTACGTCTTCAATCCTTCTCTACTATGGGGGGGTTGTTTCTTATAAATCTTAGAAAAATAAAGTTACGTGGAAATAATGCTTTGTACCTGAAATTATGGAAGCAACATGCAAATTGGATGCTCAGAACATAAAATGCACTGCACCACTGCATTCAAAAGACCTGGATAGTGAGGATCAACATAAAACACTGCATACTTTGGAGCAGCTGAAAATTTGACCCTCGAAAAGTCTATGACCCCTTGGATGGTAACACATGGAATGTCTGTATTGTACAGATTCATACAACATTAAATGTGGTCATATGGTTTGTACACCTGAAAAGGCATTCCCGCTTTAGACTCTTTGTAGCCTTGAACCTGGACTCTTTGGCATTCTCGGCCCATGTGGTCTCCTCCTTTCGTTATTAAAAAAACCATCTTAAATAGGTGGGGGCAGGGGTCTATACAAGACCCACCACCATTTTCGTATTGGTAGGTTGTTGGACTTGGGTCTGGGAGAGTTGGGGTCAAACCCTACAGGATCCTCCCCTCCGTTGGCTTGTTTTGGTGGCTTGTGGTTTGGTGGTTGAAACGTACTCCAAGTTTAGGGATGGCTTAATCGACCCGCCAACTTTGGTGGCCAATCGACCCTCTTTTTCCCCCTATGGAAATATTGCATCCTTAAATATATATTTTAAGACCATGGTTAAGACAAAATAAGGGTGTCCCAATAGTAAATTTGTTGGAGTGATAAAGATGAGGTCGTGGGTTCAATTCCGCCGAAGTGAAATTTGGGTCCCTGACCGATTTTTGGCATTCCTGGAGTGACACTTGTCATGCCCAAATTGTGCCACATGTGACCTTAGGATTGGTCCATGCATACACAATTTCGCCCTTCCAACAAGATTCCAAGTCATTAACCACATAGGATACCTAGATACCATGTCAGCACCATATAGGACACTTGTCACCCTTGCAATGGTGCCACGTGGAACTCCTTTTTTCCACTTTCTACACTTCAAAATGTTGTTTTGCAGAAAATTCAGAACTGAATAAATTTTCCATACAAAGTTTGTTTTGAGTGAAATGAACACCACCAGAATCGAATCGATGAGATATACATTATGAAGTTGATTTAATTTATTTTTTCAAAGTTTGAAAATTGACCCATTCAGAGATCATCCTAGATCATTCAACCACTCAAATCCCATCTCTAGTAAATCACGCAAGAAAATCAACATATATTCTCCTCCTTGAGCAATGGAGTTGCAAATGATTATGATTAGTTGTGAGAACATATTAACGATGGTAGTAATGCAACAAAATTACATATGTGAGTAGTAGCATAGGTTTTGAGTGCACTTAGGATGAGGTTGATCCATGAGGTTGTAAATGCATATGTGAATATCGTATAAGTTTTGAGGATGAGATAGTTTGCATATTCCATTAGTGAGTATCCGAGGAGTTGCGAATGTCATAGGATACCATCCAATAATATAGTGATGAGTTGTGAATAAATGAGGTGCTCATGTTATGATAGAAAATTGGTTAGGTTCATCCTTGTATACAGACTCGATTATTATTAGAATTGGTGGTTTCCCATGTTAGTATCTGAGGCATTTTGATAAGATGGATTGATGGGAATAGAGAGATCCATGGTACATGTTGTCATCATGAGGATGTTGTGATAGTTATCAGTATGTCACATTGAGCTACTTAGTTTATGAAATATTTGAGGATTTTGTGCCAATAGGAGGAGGTTGTACAAGTGGGGAGGTAGTGGACATGTTTGGGGAGGTTGTTACTATTTGAGGAGTTTGTACCATAAGGATGAGGTAGAAAAAGTGTGAGATAGTTTGGTAGACAAATGAATATATGATTCCAGATGGTACCTGTATTCCTAGAAATTGAAGTCCCATAGTTGGATTCTTTGTTTGAAGGACAAGTGGAGGAAAAAAAGTAGAGTCATAGGAAGGTTGACTCAAGGGTGAGTCAACAATTATGGTCAAATCATGTTGGCTCCTTCATTTTTGATAAGGATAAACCACGGAAATAAGACATAGTCAACAATGTAGATATTGTGGAAGTAGGTGTGGCATAAGGTAAAGTACATAATAAAGAAGTCATTATCCCATAACCGTCATGACGCAGTAAAAAAAACCACACCAACAAATATAAAAACATGGTGCAAGGAAGATAAAGGATTAGTATTATGGTTGTTGTTGTTGATTATTGTAGTTGTTGGTTATTGTTAATTGAGGGTTGTTGCATGGTATTTTTTTGGGTTCCTATTGTATCTAAGTAGATTCATATGGGTAATGTAATGGGGTATTATGCAATGGGACAGATGTATGATCAAATATATTCCACGGACTAGGAATGAATGTGAACAATCGCAATGTCTATTATTATATGAAACATTTTATATGAATAAAGAAAGATAATATTTTTTCCCCCATTCAAAAGTATGCATGTGCTATGACATGAATGTTGGTTTTGTTTACTATTATTTAATTGATGCTCAACTTGTTTTATATGCAATAGCTAGTAATAGTTAATACAATGAATATGTGGTGCGGGAGGTTATTCCAGTTAATGTTGTGAATCCACTATAACCTTATTTTATAGCTAACCCTCCTTATCTCACGTATGTCTAGGAAGTGCTTCGAGTGATACTTTCATCCCTAAAAGAGATTGAAAATTCCAAAAATATAGAATATATCAGCCCCCTTTGTTGGAAGCTATGCAAGAACTTTGGTCTCATATTTTGCTCCTATAATGAGGTTGCACTAGAAACAAGGAGAAGAGATGCATATATCTAGGGAATTTATATTGGTCATATCCTATTCATGTGCACTAATCCTTACAAGTCACAACCATGACTCCCGAGGGCACAACCCTTCTATGCGCAGGTTAATTTCCACTCAACGGAGACTAGAAAACCAACCATTAACTATGGATTTTATAAGAGGGAAAACATGATCCTCCTTACTCAAATAAGTAATGAAAATTCATTTAACACCCAATAAAAATGGGATACTGGAATACCAACAGATATCCCTCACATGGGGTAGCTCAAGTGTCTCATGCCCTTCCCTTAGTTTTGATACCAAAATTAAAATAAAACATACAATTTCTCACACAATGTTTAGACCAAATTGTCTAAACCTCACCAAGCCACCACAATTGACGATATTTATTGATGAGAAAATGAGTTACAAATTTCTTTGATATTGTTTTAGATTTGAAATTTTGTTGTCTATAGATATGAACAAAAATATACTTGTTCAAAGAGCCTCACAATCTCTTTAACGAGGTTATCCAAATTGAATATTCCATATTTAAGGATTCGATTTTCTCCTTTCATCCATCTTATAACCAGTTCAGAATCACCATATATTTGGAGTTCCTTATATCCTTTCTTAATAGTATTCTTCATAATAAGAAGAGGTTCCATCTCACCATAGTTGTTGGTCCTCAGACCCAATAAATACTTACCCACATAATAATGGTCTTCTAAAAATAAAGGACATATCTTGCACTACATTTTGTACCTCCTCTCTGGATGGCCCCATTTAAAAAACCCATGGGATAAGTTTATTCATTTGGAGAGGGAGCTTGTTGGATACTTTTGGAGATTTAGAGGTAACCTGGAAAAATGGTAGAAAATAAATCATAATAAGCCACCTAGAAACTTGGGACTAACTTTCCATCAAAGATACTTTCATTTTTGGCAATCCATAATCTCCACAAAACAAAAAAAGGAAAAAATATTAGTTGTTTTAGATCTTGTATCACGAACCAGGGCCTTGAAATTCTCCAAAAGGCTACCTTTGACCCACCATTGTTGTAATTTCAATGAATATTCTACTTCCCTCCAAACTTGAACATAAAAATGGCATCCATAGAAGAGATAGATATTGGATTCAATATTATCTCTACATAATGAGCACCATTCAAGCCCTATCAAGATCTTCTTCTGAAATCAATCCCATTTAGGTTGTGTATTATTAAGAATGAACCATATCAATACGATACTCTTGGAAGGAGCATGCACTTGCCACATATTATTCCACCACCAATCCTTTGAGAGGACACTAGGATCTTGACGGGGTCCATAACCTAAAGCAACTGAATACTCAGTGTATTTGCCTTTCCACTCCTAGTCTAATTCTTCAGCTCCCTCCAATAATATAATATGAGCTATTGAAATTTCTACAATGTATCTCTCCCATTGAGTTTCTTGTAATCATTTGAGCTCAACATATTAAGATGAAATCCATCCCTGTGACCAAATAGAAGCATCCTCTTATTTACCTATTTTATTTAGTGAGCATAGACCTCTCATTTGTAAATGAATAAAAATATATTGGGGAAGAAAAATATTATGATTACATCCCAAAATGTCATCTAATCCAATTCATACTTGAGAATCATTGTTGGATTTCCATTCTAAATGGTTTCTAATGACTAAGAAAGATGAGGCTAAGTATTTCCACTTATTTGACACTTGGTGGGTTGATTTTCTAGGGTTTCTAATCCAATCCACCAGGATTCTAGGGGATATACAGTTTTATGAACAATTATGTACCATAAGGTGTCCTTAGAAATGATATTCCATAGAAAATTATTAGCTAAAGATAGTCCTAAATAAAGTAATCCCTTAATCCTTAATCCAACAAATTCTTTTGGCTTTGTTCCAGTCTAGAAATACAAGTATTCGTGTTGAATCCATATTGGCCTTCAGCATGTCAAAGCTGCCTTGACACTTAGGACTCCAACTAAATACAACATCTTTTTTCAACAATTTTTCCATGGGAGCAGTGATCGTAGCATAGCCTCTAATGAATTTGTGATAGTACCCAGTGTGGCCCATCGTTTCCCGAAGCATTTTTACATTGTTCGATGGTGGAAAACTCAAGATGAGTGCTATCTTTGCAGGATCAACCAGTAATCCTTGCTTGCACACGATGTGTCCCAACAGTTTCCCGAATGGTGCATAGAAAATGCACTTTTTAGAGTTCAGCGCGATCTGAGGCTATCGGTACCTTGCCAGCATTAATCAAAGGTTCGCAAAATGATCTTTGATTAGATCGTACATTGTCCAATAATCCATGTATACTTGTAAGAACTTTTGAATGAAATATTTAAATTTTGCGACAACAACTTAGGAAAAGATTCCAGGCACATTCTTCAGTCCAAAAGGAATCACTGTATATTGGAAGCAACCCCACTCTGTAACAAATGTTGTCTTATGTTGATCTTCCTTCATGATTCTGATCTGGTGATAACCGAAAAACCCATATGTAAAATAATACATTTTCTAACCGCCTCCTCCTTCAAGAACTTCATCTGTGAATGGGGTCGAAAATGGGTCATGCAAACAGGCATCATTCAGCTTCTGTAAATTGACACAGATCCTATTTAAGTGATATGGTCTCTGTTGCATTGGTTTTGCATCTGGTTTTAGTGGGATATTCTTCTCTCCGAGATCACCTAGTATCCCCTTCATCTTTGATAACTTAGTTGGAAAGAGATATTGAAATTAATGTAGAAGGTCCATGATTCTTACCATGGTCCCCTTATCCCAATATTCCCCAACACTGGCAAACTTTGGTTTCTCTTTTGTCCCAATGTTAACCTTTCTAATATTCAATGGCTGACTCATGGGATTAGTTGGTACATCTAGCACTGCAACATCCCTACTACCTTCTGTCTCAAGAATATTAATGTTTCGCAGCTCATTTTCATCTTCAGGTTCTCCAGACATGTTGAAACATTGCATCATGGACTGCAGATGACAGTGTGCATGTGGATCAACTAGATATGCAACTGGAACCACCTTCAATACCACATCCTAGATGATCTATAGTTCATTCTTGACATATCGATTGGTATCTACGAAACAAAAGGTTTGTGCAAAGAAAATAGTCAGCTCCTCCCAAGTAATTATTTCTTTGTGCAACTCATCTGATATGTACCATGACCTCGACATTTTGTTCAAGGTGTGAACAAAGGCATGGAGCCATTCATCCTTTGGTCACAATGCCCACAATGTTTGGCATTTCATCATATTGTCACTAGGTTCATTTCATCCATCATACCTCCCAGCATGGTATGCCTCTGCATCGCTAAAGTGAACTGTCATCAAGCGTCAACATTGGGCCCATCCAATAATTGTCTTTTTGTGAGTTGACCACCAAAATGCTGGAGTAGCCTTCAGTGCTAGCATTCATTGTGGTTCTGAGACCTTTTCTGCAAAGTCCATTAAGAATGCAGAAATTTTAGGAAACCATTCATACATGGGTAATTCCACAATCTCAATTGCAAGATGGTGCAATAATTGCATGATTAATCTGCACTTCCTAAAGGACACCTCATGCATCCGATTTTGCCAATTTTCCAGCGCATCCTCAGAATCAGAAATCACAGAACTAGCGTTACGCCAACCGAGTTATCTGTCAGTTGTGGGGTGAATATAATATTCAGAGATATTGTAGGCATGATCCTGCCCCCTGACAACTTCATCTTTTACTGGTTCAATGTATTGTTGGCCTTCATCAGGGTCCATCGGTGCAATGACCCGAATATCTTGGTTCTTGAAATTCATCATCCTCTTCTTAAAATTAATGACTGTCATGCTATGATTGGCCCATCCAACCCCTAGCAGAGCAGGGTAGGAGTATTCACCATTAATAACCTCTATTACATCAAAACCAGCATGATTCCTCATACCTTCAACATCTATGACCAGTTTAGACACTCGTCCAATTGGTTGCACCTTCGCCTGATTAGCTAGTCGCAGCTGTACAGGGGACCATCCCAATGTCGGCTACCCCATATTTTTTGATGTCTGCTTTTTTAAGATATTTACATATGACCCTATATCTAGAATGATTGATTTGACTTCATAGTATCCAATCTGAATATTCATACGCATCTCCTTGCATGTCTTTTTCTTATGTAAAGAGTTCATTGCAGAATCCTTACCCGGACGATGCAACAAGTTTTCAATCTCAGCCAAAGAATCAGGGTCTTTTTCTAGTGATAAAAAATTCTCAAACAATTGTTGCAAGGTACCATGTTTCCACGATGGTCCTTCCTCTAGTGTAGAATCAAAAGCAAAAGGCATTTCAATAATAGAGTTCTTCTGATCGCATCCCATGCTCCAAAAATGTCTCCTTTTTCGTTGTGATATCGAATGGTGCCTTCTTCTATCCATCCATTAAAATCTGTGAGTGGGGCACATCTCCTCCTGTTGTCACTCCTGCTCGGGAGACAATGAAAACATCAACATCTGTTGTTGTGGATTCTGCGGAGATCGTTGCGATCATTGGTCCTTGATTCTGGTTCATTGGGGGATTCTGAGTCAGCAGTGGATTCTGGTTCAGCGGGGGGTTCATCGATTGGTTCACAATTTGATTCTATATTGGAACTTGATTCTACGGCTGCAACTGGTTCTAGTTCTACAGTTGATTCTGAGTCTGGACCTGATTCAGGCTCTGCAACTGAGGAACATTCCCATCCTTCCATCTCACAATTAGTTGTTGGAAGTTTTTTACTGTGTGATTAGTCACCATGTAATATGTACATGAGCATTGAAAGTGTGGGAAATCCCTCTGATAGTGGCCAAATACCCCACAATTCTAGCACTGGACTGATTCACGACCCCATCCTCCTCCTCAGCCAAAGCCTCCTCCTCTTCCTCGGAATCCTCCTTGTGGTTGGTAGTGTGGCTGAGCCATCTATTGCAGCATGGGATTTGGCTACTTCTGAACATAATAGGAAGCTTAAACATACTATGACTGGGGCTAAGGCATCGCCATTTGATTGTACTATGGCTGCGGCAGAAATTGCGTTTGTGGTGCAAACTGTGGATGCTGTTGTGATGGTATAAATTGCATTAGTGGTGGCAGCGTATACTGTGGTCGAGAATTTTCTACCTGAGGTTGTATTTTCGGTTGTTGTACGATGTGATGATCTTCACCCTTCACAAAGTAGGAATTATATGCTCTCTCCTGCAACAGATCATATGCCTGACTATCTTTGTCTTCATGTCCCACCGATTTACAAAAATAACAGTATAGATTGGTTGGTTTTTATACCATCTTCTGCATGTAGCTACACTCCTCGTGTCAGTGCACATAAACTTGGCATATGCAACACCATGGTACGTTGTCGCAACTTAATTGATTTGGATCTCCTTAAACTAGATAATTTTAGAAACTGGAGAATTTGTCCTTGGTGTGCCCATCTGCATGACACTGAGTACACCAAAGATCGTCGTGATATTCCTTTGCCTTCATGATCTCCTGTAATCGGATTGTTAGATTTGTGAGTTGCACCCGAATTTGATTCATGCCAACTATACTCTCTCCAACCGGTGAAGCTTCCAACTTCATCGCAATCTCTAGAGCCTCACTCTGTGTTGCGATCTTCTCTTGCATCAGTGGCTACCAGATATGTGGTACCAGGGCTGTAATAAACCACTCTTTGTGTTGGACATCACTCATCTCAAATATGACTCACGCCATCAATGTCTTGAACCTCTGGTGGAAGTGCCACATAGTCTCATTAGGAAACTGCTTGATCTCTTTCAATTCAGTAATATATTGAGCCTCATACTTAGGCTTCTGAAACTCATCAATTAGTCCCTATTGGATGTTGTCCAATTTTTTGGCAGGCATCCCCATAGGAACCTGAATGAATTTCATGAACCAATCAAGCACATGACCCAGAAATGTAGTCGCCAGTTCTCCCTTCTTGAAATCATCATCGGTGGTCTATTGAACTATCCACACTACCTCGCAGAGGAACCAGTACTGCTCAGGATCGTCAGTCTCATTCCCATGAAACAAAGGTAATTTAGCATCATCTCCTGCCATCCTCGGCCTTCTTCCTACAGACATTGATCTACTACTAGACTGTTGTTGACACTTCGGGAAAGTTGATGTATAATTTGTTGTTTTTCCTGAGTTTGAAGTAGTGCGTGGAGGCATGGGCAGAGTACTGTCAGTGTTTGATCTTGCTGCTACATCGGGCGAAGTATGGCTCTAGTCGTCATCTTCGTCGCTGTAGGGTCGCTTCATCCAGTGTGGTTGTCCTTTGTGGTTTTGCATTTTGATCACATCAGGATCTTCCCTTGTCCTCTACCTATTCTCCTATCGAAACCTTACTCCTCCCCTTGTACACCCACTTTTTTCCTCGGCTTCCCTCACAGTCTTGTCGAAACTTGCACCCATATACCCCTTACCTTCCCATTTGTCTCTCCCCTTTAGTCACAGCATTCACCACCTCGGCACACCATATTTTTACTACTCTAGGTGCATTTTTAGTATGCCCTTCTCACAAATAAGAATCTTAATTGACAACTATAAAGACAATAAGAAACTACCTCTAGGTTTGTTGAAGAATTCTCTTTCTGCTTCGCTGTAGGATTTGGTAGTGTCGATGGAAAATTCAGTGATATATCCTTCCATGATGCTATCCATCCAGAACTCAACAGCTCGTGATGTCCAATTGTTAGTTTCTTGTAGCTCCTTGATTAACTCAGGGGTCCAGTATGTTGGTTCTCCTCCTTCGAAATTCATCTTCTTGTATGTGAACTATGCCAACCACTCATACAGTATAATAGGAAACTCACAGAAAAAATATTCGTGAGGACCATCGTGTATGTATTTCTCCTACCAACAAAACCCAGTTGAAAAGGGTCCCCTCTGTCGAAAATCGACTCACCGCGATCTCCTTGAGCATCGTCCCAGACAGGTTTTACCCCATCTAACAACACCCATAAAGAGGATGAGGTCTCACCTGAGATGTTCAAGGGAGGGCTGACGGAACCAATTTTCTGCAGTATAGAATAGGGTTAGGGGCATCGATAGTTCATCATCTCTATAACCATGTCAGATCAACTTCTTTAACAAAAACCATTAGTCATTGCACATCATTCATTCATATTGGAACAGATCTACCAATGCAAAAGCAGATCTAAAAATACAACAGCATTCATAAACAGTAACAGCGCATCATATAGCCATATTTTGGATTCACCTAGCATTCATCATCAAGTTTGTAGGAATGGAAAGATAGGAAAAGAAAAAAGAACACAACAACTATTTAGATCAACATCTGTCTTATCATATTACTTTTGTGCAATCACCCATAGATCAGAATAGATAACAATTTATCTCAGACAGATCTCAACTTGTTCTCTTATCATTGATTAGTCTCAATACTATATACACCGATATCAACTTATTTCTATATATAGGCTTGCACCTTTACATTCATGGTCCACTTCTAACTAACTCCTAACTGATTTAAATGACTAATGACCAATATCCACAAAAAATGGTCATCAGGTACAAAAAGTGACACAAAATAATCAAAAGTAGTCTATCTTCCACCTATCGCACTATATTCATCTTGTACGGTGTCTTCTATGCTTGCGTAGCATCCGCAATGCTATGCAACTTACCCCAATCCCTTGCCAACAACTCTTATCAAGTTTTTGGAGGATTACATAGTTATTTGCGTCATACAATACTTATGTTTAATCCTACTAATCTTGATAAGGTATGTGTGCAAGCTACACACATTGAATCTAAAGGGAAGAGTGTTCATGATGTTCCTTCAGCTGAATATATCCAAGAAAAATAAGGAAAGGAAAAAGGGAAAGGTAAGCATGCAGTTACAATGAGGAAAGGTCAAGAGAGGCCCACATGCTAGAATTGTCAAAAGAAAGGGCACTAAGAGGCAAAGTGTTGGGTACTACATCTGGAACTAAAACTGAAGTGGTTTAAGGATTGGAAAGGGAAGAAAAAATCCATGGTTATCGTTGAGGACCTTGGATCAGATTCTGAGAACAAAACAAAGATAACAATCGTAGGTGTGAAAGGTAAATCTATTGTTGGTAATTATTCTAACATGGTTTATTTATGTGCTTCTACTTCTAAAATTCATGTCATTTCTAAGGATAAAAATTGGAATGCATTGTTTCATATAAGGGTGATTACGAAATAACAACAAAACCACACAAGAAACCTTATCCATTAGGTTGTGTGTGTAAAGATAAAATATTACAAGTACCAAAACAGTGTGATCTAAAGTTTGCAATTACATATAAGTTTGTAGATGAGGTTAAATTTGATGTGGTCCCACTAGATATTTGTGGAATTGTGCTAGATAGTCCATACTTATATGATTGAAAAGAAATCTTCTATAGAGAACATAATCAGCAACACTTGTTTAAAGAAGGAATTGAGTACATAGTGCATTCACATACATTTAAAAACGGCAATTCATTGGGAACTACACAACAATTAAAAAATGTTTTTAATGCAATTTGGAATTTGGCTCTTATGTCTATGCAATGTAAGGAAAAAAAGAATCCTAAGCATGAAAAGGAAGTGTCATTTAACTACAATGCACATGTTATGGTTGATAGTGTTTCTATGGTAAAAAACCAGCATGATAGGAGTACAATCTCTTTCAAATGTTCAATGTTGATATTCATCTTATTACTGATCAGGATATATGTTTTGTTCCTACAATATTGAATGAATATTTTGTGGAAAAGGGATTAATGTACTTAACAATGTTAGTGCAGTGTTGATTGTTGTTATGATGAGTCAGATGTATAGGTTCCAAGAATGGATAGGTGATACAGGACAAGTGAGTTGAACATATCCTTACTTGAATTCTGAATGATTTAGTCTTTTGGTGGTCCAAAAGCATCCTAATGGGAAGGTTTGATCCAGGACGATCATCTCATAGTTGCTCGAAATTAAAGTATTCAAAATGTAAAGTAAATCTTATAGGGATGAAGAGTTTGTCAAAAGATTTCCGATAGCACTTTTTTTGTGGAAAAAGACTTCCTCCATACAATTCCAACGTTTTCACCAATGTGTCAAGCGCTCGATTGGTCAAGGTATTCGACATAATACATTTTTAAGTTTAATTGGATTTTGAGCCCAAATAAAGGGGTGTGTGGCCATACATTCGGAGCCCAAAACTACTATAAAAACCTCACTACATAGCCATGGTTCGGGAGGAGTTTGGAGGCCATATTATGTGTAAGTCCCAAGGCATATGAAGATATAGAAGGTACATTCTATACCAGTTTCATACATCGCATAAGTGGTTTGTCTCATTTTACATGCTAGTGGAAACCTTAGGCAAGATAGGTTAAGTTTCTACTCATTTTGCTTAGAATTTTGAGAGGGGCGTAGTGGTGTAGTATGTTTCTGCATTTGACTGACAAAATTATGAAGTGGTTCCAAAAACCCATTATTGTAAGCTTTTGAATACTTAATAAGATTGGCCTTCCCATTGGAAGTGGCCCATATACGTAGTCCGGGAGGGGTGAACTCCATTGTCAGTTGTTGTCTTCGTTTTATGGTTTTCATATTTCTTTTATTTTCTTATGTGATTGATTTAAGAATTAATATTTCATCTTTTAAGCATGTTTATGAGTAATTTATTAATTCTTGCACATGATCTAGGAACTAGGAATCAAAATCATCAAATAATTATTAACAAATACTCATGAATTGGAAAATAACTGGAACCAGAATAGGTTTCCTCTCTGTATATTTTATAAACAATAATGGGTTACAATTTCCATGCTAAGCAATGGCTTAACTGCATGAAGAATTAGAATACCTAAGGGACAACTCGAATTCAATGAGTGAGTCTAGCTTAACTGACTCTTTGCTATGCAATGTCACTCAGTTAACCACTTGACCAAAACCCTAATTGACTCACCAAACCCTAACTGAAGTCGGAGTGCAATAAATGACTGAATCTCAACTGAAGGAGATCAAACACATGTCATAGCAATCCAACCATCAAGTGCTAGTCCTGCATGACTCCAATGAACCCTGATGAGGTTAACTAAAGCTGAACTGACCATCAGAAGTTGGTGGAGGCGCCTTGTTGACTCCGGTTCATTAAATAATGATAAATAATCATTAAATAATATATTTAATGAATGGAGGCGCCTTAACTTACTGTAACTGAATGGTTGAACTGAAAGTAACCACCAGTTAGCAATTAGGTGCATTAATGTCACACAGATCACTCCTGGAGTGGTCCAGTTAGCCTCCTTGACTGTAGGAGAAGGCTAAGTTACCCTCCTTGACTGTAGGTAGGCGTGGGAGTGACTGGGATGATGGTAATTAATGCTCCACTGATGTCAATTAAACTTAGGATAGTGGTTTAACTAGGCCAATTTGACCGAAAGAGTGTGTATGATGGTAAATGTCTCCAACATAATTAACATACAAATTAATGGTTAAAAAAGATACTGAAGACTTTCAAATCAAGTTTGGTATCATAGCTTAATAACCATTGCACTGTGATTTTATGTTAACAAGATCCAGCCTAAAGCAAGGTGAAGGTGTACTTGAAGCTTTTAATCCAGATATTGGACGTGCACATCAAAGAGAGAAAATGGAAGATGAAGACTACCAAGGAGAAGATGAGAATGCCTTCCATAAGGCTTTCTATCAAATGGTAGACATAGTAGAAAAGTTGTTTGCAGATTATCAATAGAGGTTGGAAAAGAAGAAAATGAAGAAGGATTAAGAAAAGAATAATGCTTGGGGAAAAGGAAAAGACCCTTCTGAACCTTCTTCTCCATCTTCTTCTTCTTTTGAAATATCTAGTGATGCTTCTTCAAATCCAAAGAAACAACCTAAAAAGGATGTCTAATTTACCTTATTTAAAACTTGATATTAAGTTTTAATTTCCCATATACAATAGTGAACTTAACGTAGAAAAACTACATGATTGGATCAGGAAGATTGAGGTGTACTGCAGGATTCAAAAGCTTGCATATGATAAAGAAAATATCCAGCTGGCTACTTTCAATTTTGGAGGCACCGCACTCATCTGGTGGTAAACTAAGACATAGGAAGACCTCCTTAAAATAGGTAAAATTATTTCTTCTTGTTATGAATTTACCGCTACATTAAAAAATCAATTTTATCCATTAGGCTACATATAACTAGTCATGATGTAATGGAAAAATTTAAGGCAAGGTAGAGGTCAAAATGTACAAGAGTACACTCAGGAATTTAGAAAAAGATATTTGATTTTGGGAATACCTCTTTATACTCAAGAAACTCTTCTCAAGTTTATTGGAGGATTACATAGTTATTTGCGTCATACAATACTTATGTTTAATCCTACTAACCTTGAAAATCTATGTGTGCAAGCTACGCACATTGAATCTAAAGGGAAGAATGTTCATTATGTTCCTTAACCTGAATCTAGCCAGGAAAGAGGTAAGCATGCAGCTATAATGAGGAAAGGTGAAGAGAGGCCTACATGCTCTCATTGTCAAAAGCAAGGGAACGAACAGGAAAAGTGTTGGGTACTACATTTGAAATTGAAACTCAAGTGGTTTAATTATCGGAAAGGGAAGCAAAAATCCATGGTTATGGTTGAGGACCATGGATCAGATTTTGAGGACAAAACAAAGATACCAATCATAGGTGTGAAAGGTAAAGCTATTGTTGGTAATAATTATAACATTGGTTCTTCATGTGCTTCTACTTCTAAAGATTATGTTAGTTCTAAGGATAAAAATAGGAATGCATTGTTTCATATAAGGATGATTACTAGACAAACTAAAATCGACACACTAATAGATAGTGGATCCCAAGTTAATCTCATTTAAGAAGAATTAGTTAAGTAATTGGGATTAACAAAAAAACCACACAAGAAACATTGTCCATTAGGATGGGTGTGCAAAGATAAAATATTACAAGTAACAAAACAATGTGATCTAAATTTTGCAATTACATCTAAGTTTGTAGATGAGGTTGAAATTGATGTGGTCCCACTAGATATCTGTGGAATTGTGTTGGTAAGTTCGTACTTATATGATTGGAAAGCAATCTTATATAGAGAACATAATCAATATCACTTGTTTAAATAAGGAATTGAATACATAGTGCATTCACATTCATTTGAAAATGACAAATCATTGGTCACTACACAACAATTTGAAAAAGGGTTGTTAATGCAAGTCAGAATTTGGCACTTATGTCTATGCAATGTAAGGAGAAAAAGAATCCTAAGCATGAAAAGGAAGTGTCATTTCACTATAATGCACCTTTTATGGTTGATAGTGTTTCTATTGTAAAAAGTCAGCATAATATGAGTACAATTATTTTCAAATATTCAATGTTGATATTTAGCTTATTACTAATCAGTAGTATATGGTTTGCTCCTGCAATATTGGATGAATATTTTGTGGAAAAAGGGATTAATGTATTTAACAATGTCAGTGCAGTGCTCATTGTTGTTATGATGAGTCGAATGTGTTAACACTCATAATGTACCCAGGTTGTAAAAGGTAAATCCCAAAGGTAACAGCAAAAACCACTTCAGAAAGAAATTGGCTTTTCTTTCCAGAGAGGGATTTCTCAAATATAAATTTAACAGGGCCAGATATTGGAATCAATACTTTAAAATTATGCAGATGGTTGAAACAACACATATAACCATTTGTAAATGGAGTCAAATAGATAAATATAACACAAAGCTTTCATACATGGGATTTCAACAAAGGCAAGATAACCATCCAGTTACAATCATTCACTGATTTCAGGCGAATAAGAAATAAATATGAACAATCCATCAACATAGAGCATCATAAGATAAATTCCATATCAACTTTAGCAGAAACATTTATGAAATATCTGAAATAATAGCCAGAGCATAACAAGTATGAATTCTAAAACTATTCAACACTACATTTCAGATATGAAGAAAACAAAATGGAAGGTTGGCACTTAGAAGACAATCACATAGAAAGGAAAGGAACAGACTGTAACATAAATGACACAGGAATCTCTGATGAACAACCAGCATTCATCTTTGTTATTTCAAAAATTATATGTCCTCAAAAAACACATCGATCAAACATATGGGTTCCAACCCCCAATACATCAAGTAAATTCAAATATATACACAAATAACTTCTTTCCAAGAAGATCAATAACTGAATAATATGTTAATCAAAGTTTTTTGTAACTATATCCATAACAACTAGGAATAAAACTACATGCTTCGATTCTGATAATAGATCGTTTAATTATAATCAACTTGGTGACAACAAGCCCTGAATAAGCAGCTCCACAACGCACAACACCTATTTTTCAAGGATGAAGAATATACTTGGTTTTCCCAAATATTTCCACAGTCCTCCATTGTTCTGCACTTGGAGTATCATATTCTATCATTTCTCTAATAGATACCTCCATATCCACATAGGCCTCATAAGATACTGTGGGAAACCCTCCTCTAACGATCAGAAACTTTTGCAATATTTTGAAATCCTCTGTTAATTTCTCTACGATGATTTTTCCAGTCAGTCCTTATACCAAGTCTTCAAACTTGGAATGGTCCATGTGGTTTTGTACTAACAGACTATGATAATGCTCCTGAGAAAATAATATTCCCTCGTCGTCCCAGAAAGAAGGGAAGTCATCTTCAATTAACTCCTTAAAAGCACGCCTGAAATCATTTATCTTTGAAGACATTGCATTTGCTTTATCCTGCACCACCTTCATGAGCTGATGTTTGTTAATAAATTTCTTTAACCATAGTACAATAGCTACTCTATCCTTAATTCCAATCTCCTACAACTTTTGATATGTTAGAGAATTCAAAAAATTTAAAGCATTTTGAGCTGTGTTTAAAGGCTTTTTCTCCATGGTCTCGTTTGCCAACTTTAATCTCTGAGTAGCTAAATTAACTAATGCACTTTGATCATCGATAAAATTTAGATAGTACCTAAACTTAGCAACTTCCATAGATAATGTCTCCCAAATTATATGCTTAGCTCCTTGTAGAGGACATTTTCCTGTACTTCTTTCCTTCAACTCATTAAACTTTTTCTCCAACTGGATTTTATCATTTAATATTTTATTCTTATTTTCAATCATTCTAGACAATTCTGATTTAATCTTCTCATTTTCTTCTTTCAATTCTTTGATTTCCACATCCTTCAGGCTTACTTGTGACATAGACGCTAATAAATCATCAGCAGAAAATTCACTTAAAGGTTTTTCAGTATTCACAAGAGATAAATCTGTATCAGTAGGAGTCTGGCTCATCAGCTCTTCCATAATTTCCTTTTCATCGTTCTGATCTTTTTTCAACCTTGAAATATGGGTCATTAATTCATATCTTTCCATTTTCCATTTGCTTTTTTCTTCCTGCAGTTTCAAAGCTTTATGTTTGTAATCCATCATCTCTTGATAAACTTTATCTTTTTCTTCTTGCAATGCAAATAAATCTGGGGACTGAGCGTGTTCAGAATTTGGGATTTTAAGCTTCTTTTTCAATACCTGGATGGTATTGTCTTTTTATTCCAAAATATTTTTGGTGGCCTGTGCATTTCCTGGTTCACTTCCCAAGCTTATAACGGCTGCCTGTAACTTCTTAATCTGGATCAGATTTGCTTTATTCTCTACTTTCTCATGTTTCAATTGGACTTCCATTTTATCTACAAGGACTTGCAATTTGTTAATTTTCATAATAGCATGTAATAAATCTGAATAAATAATATCTCCCGTCTGCTTGTGGAGCTGTATCTTGTTGGGGAAACTGATTTTATCACTAACCATAGCAAACTTCAAGGCGTTCCTCTCCACATCCCGAGTAGAAATTAGTGATGTCTTTTGGTTGACTAAACTTCTAACTCGAGGAAGTAGATTTTTGGTCTCCTCCAATGACTGCATCTATTTTTCAGCATAACTTGACACTAACTCTACTCTGGATTTGAAACCTGAACTAGGCTCTGCACTACCTTCTCCTCCAAAGGAAAACTGATGCATTTGTACTGACTTCTTCGGGAACAAAACTATTTTCTTTGAATCTTCTGAAATTATTTCTCCTGAAACTTGATCATCCTGATAATGTGTTTTAATCTTTTTACATGAACGATTTTCATCCACATCCATAGTCTCAATCTCAGAAAGACTTCTTTTATTTAAAATGCTAGGATTATCAGGTGCTTGAACTCCTGCAATCAACTCATGGCTCCTACTTTCATCAATTCCTGAACTTTCTTCAAAACAAGACAAATTGGCTACTTCCTCTAAACCTTCAATAGCCTGATGATCGAATGGCTTGTTTTTATTTGATTGCTTCCTCTGAGAAATTATATGATGTGGATCATAATTGATTTTTTGTTCTTTCTGGAAATCCATAATTTCTAATAAATTTTCTACAACCATTAGGGAACCTTTGTTTTTGAAAATAAATGGACCAACTTTAAGAGGAAATTTAATATTAGAATACTTTTTGAATGCTCCAAAATGCTCCTCTTCTGCACATAATATCTGCCTCATGAACTCAAGTGCAAAAATTCTTGGAGTTAGAAAAACAGGTAACTTGTATGGTTCCCCAGTGAAACCATACACCCTCAAAACAATAAAATCTTTATATTAAAACCAGTCTCCTATTCTTTCTTCTGAGGATGATTGTAGCATGAGTTTCATTTCTTCTAATACCCTTGGTAATACTTCATCAAACAGCAACTTGTACATCTCAGACATAATTGTATTTACAAACTCGAACATATTGATTTGTTTTGGAAGATTTGGAGAGAAAATAGTGGACAAGAATTGTAATTCTGATACATTTGAACACAACAACATGTTCAACAAGTATGACTGATATTTGAAAAACCTGACCTTTGGAAATTCGACTAACTGGACATCGATGACTTCAACCAAATAGTCATCCAGACTGAAATAATGGACTAAATGAGACTCAGGATCGATTGAACTCATTCTCAATAAGAAACCTAAAACAACTTCGTTGATATGAATGTCATCATCTAAACCTAAAATTTGACAGACCAAGGACATAACCAACTACACTTCTTTTTTGAAAATGTTAACATTATATGGTAGAAAAAGACCCTCTAATGAATGAGCCTCATTAAGAATACTGGACAGAAGCCCACATCCAATTTCAGTTTTACAACTTTTGTACATTTCGACTAAGACAAACTCATTCACAGACTCACAATTGTCAGGGAAACTATCAGGTAGGTTAAGTATCCCGCGAATGGATTTTGCATCAATCTTACAAAGTATTTTGGATGTGGTATGACTCATGATGACTCTTTCAGAAGGTGAATAACTTCTTGCGCACCATTCAACAAATTTTGGAAACGGTAAATTTTTCTCAATGGTGAAATAATACGAAAAACACCTATAGAAACTCAGAACATCATTTCCATGCAAATTACACTGCCATAACCACTCCTTAGAGACTGATACATTTCCAACCGATAAAACCGAGTCACATACATTTATGTCTCTATCCACAACAAATTCCTCCCTTTCATCCAGAACTCTGCTAAAAACTCCTAACCCCTATTCTCTTTCCATCACGGACAATGGAGATAATTCTTTGAACGAAGCTTAAGTGTTTTAAAGCTTACCTGTGACTATGATTGTAGATATGTAAGGTTGACTTCAAAAATATGGTGGGCTATCTCCTTCGCTCATCCGCAACATGCAAATAAAATTATTTTTTAAAACCAAGTTAACTTCACCTTTATATGACGGTCTATTCCGGAGCCTTCATTAAGCGGTTTTTCCTGAACTGATTTTCTCCATGGAATTCACTGCGGGTCACCACATGGAAAGTGGTTTACATTCTGCTACCACCTTTCCATTTTAACCATCTCGCAACTTTATTCTCCGGAACCGATAATAACCGTTGATGAGTTTTCACTTTTTCTTAAGCCGTTGGATCGAAATTGGCTGTACACATTTCGCTAGCCTTTTCTATCTTTTTTAAACGTGCATCTTTATTCAGCGAAGTATTCCTCATCCATAGATTTCATTTACTTCATTCCATCACCGTTGATCTTCAAGCTTCGTTAACCATACCTGCTTCTCCTTATCTCCTGTGCATCTTTATCTAGCAGATCTATTTTAAACCATAGATCTTCACCTCAATCGCTTTACACCATTAGATCATGTGCCAAATTAACCACTATGCGCAAATTAATAATAGAATCAAACTATTAAACTTATCCAAGTTCATGTATCATTTTATTACTCCTCCATCATATTTCTTCCTCAGCCATTGAAAATAGAGGTGCTAAGAACTGGCTCCAACTAGGGATGATATCCTCCCTATGAGGTATCAAAGAACTCGTAGACCAGGTGCCTGTCTTCAATATTTGTATCCAAAATTCCAAACTTTTTATTTTTTTATCTGATATATTTCTTCTAAATAAAAATGGTTTACCTCCTAAATCTTAGGGCCTTCACTCTGGGCTTCAAAAATATTCGGCTCACCATCTGTACTGCTTTCAAGAAAACAAATATTTACAAACTATGGTACACCTTTACCTTCCACCTTAGGACAGGTAATGCTTCAAAAATATTCCATTGACAGGGTTACTCTCCAAAGAAACCCCATTCGGATATTCCAAAAGAAATGCATGTTCCCCTCTATGACCTGCAATAACATAAGGATCTACCCACATGTGATCAAATTTTCCATGTTTATCTTCTTTAGGAGCATCCCATTTTAACACCAGGTCATCAACCTGGAACTGTTCTTCTTTCACCCTTCTATCAAAAGTATTTTTCATTTTTTCCTGGTGTGTCTACACTTTATCATAAGCTTTATTCATTTGCTCTTCTAACTCAATGATTTGGTTTATCCTTCTCTGCATGTGGTTTGGTTCTTCTTGTTGCTCCTAAAAATATCTCATAACTAGAACACCCAAAGATGCTGGAAAAATAACTTCGGTTCCATATACTAATTGGAATGGAGACATTCCAATCACTCTTTTGGTACTAATCCTATCAGCACATAAAGCATATTTAAGCTTGGTATACCAAGATCTTTTATTATCTTCTAGAAACTTCTTGATGATCCTTACCAGGCTCTTATTCGAAGACTCGGCCAACCCATTTCCTTGTGGATAATAAGCAGTTGAATGATTTAAGCTGATATGATATTTATGACAAAAATTAATCATCTTTTTGGATTTAAAGGCTGCTGCATTATCTGTTACTATCCTTCTAGGGCACCCAACCTAGCCATTATGTTTTCTTCAAGAAAATCCATAATTACTGTCTCAGTTTCTCTCCTAGTGGGAATTGCTTCAATCCATTTTGTGAAATAATATATGGCCATTTAAATCCATTTGTGCTGTCCTGAATAATTTGGGTTTATTTCTCCAATGAAATCCAAACCCCACTACTAAAAAGGAGCTTCTACTGTTATTGGATTAAGAGGAAGGGGAATTACCTTTCTTTTACCATCAAAAATCTGGCATTGATGACATATGCTAGTTTCTTTGTACACATCTGAAAACAATGTAGGACAATAATAACCTGCTCTCAAGATTTTATTTTCCGTCACCTTCCAAGAATGATGGCCCCCACAATCTCCTTTATGAAATTATTTTACTGTATGCTGGGCCTCATTTTCTAAAAGGAAATTTAGTAACATCCCTCCAGGATCCTTCCAATAAAGATATCGATTTATAATACAAAACTTAGTAGATTTCAATTTCACCGATCTTGCTCTTGATTTACTCAATCCTGCTGGTTCTTGTAAATTTTGAAGAACGTGAACATTATCATAGTACCATGGAGATGCAACAAATTCAATCATTAATTCTACCCCTGTATCTAACTGATGAGACTGACTAGATAAGAAATTGAGCTGTAAAGACTCATAGTTTGAATCTGTCATCATTTTCGCCAATCCCTACCCTTTAACCAACTTGGTAGGTTTAATATCTATGTCATACTCCAGTAATGTTGCTATCCATTTCACCCTTCTTCCTTTTGGGTCAGGTTGTGTGAGAATCCCTTTTACTGCAGCAGTTGGAACATGAGCAATTACATGTGAGTGAAGAATATACACCTCGAAATATTTCAATGCTTTAACCAAAGCATAGGCATGCTTCTCCATGATATCATATTTCAATTCTCCATCCCTCACACATCTTACTGAAAAATGTTATGGGTTGCTCCATGTTCTCATCATTCTTCTATAACAAAATTGCAGCAATAGTATGTTCGGAAGCATAAGAAAATACTAGAAAATCTTTAGTGAAGTATGGACTCACCAACACCAGGGCCTCCGAAATAGCTTGTTTTATTTCCTTAAAAGATCTCCTGGCTTCCGCTGTCCATTTTATCTCATGACCCTTTTTCAGCATATTTGTAATATTCATTAATATTTCAGCAAAACTGGGCACGAACCTTCTTAAAAATTTACTTGTCCCAAGAATGATTGTATTTATTTTTTACTCCTTGGTTCTCCTACCTTCAAGATTGCGCTGACTCTATCAGAATCGATCTTTATTCCATCTTTAGAGATTATGTGGCCCAACAATTTTCCTTCTTCTAGCGCGAAATTTGATTTCCTTGGATTCAATGATATACCAAATTTCCTGCACTTCATGAAATTTTTTTCCAAATGATGAATATGCTCTCTATCAAACCTTGAAGAAACTGTGACGTCATCCATGTAAATTACCACAAATTTGCCAATTTCTCCCGCAAAAGCAATATCCATGGCACGTTGGAAAGTAGCCCCTGCATTCATCAAACCAAAAGGCATCTTTGCGTGCATAAAAGTGCCCCATGGTGTAGTAAAGGAAGTCTTCTCTTGATCTGCAGGCAGCACCTTAATCTAATTGTAACCAGAAAAACCATCCATCATTGAAATTTTTTCTGCTCCGACCACTTTCTGCAATATATGATCCATCTTCGACAAAGGATAATTATATTTCATAGAGACCTTGTTCAAATTCTTGAAGTCTATGCAAAGCCTTATTTCTCCATTCTTATTTCTAACAAGAACTAAATTAGTAACCCATCTTGAGAATCTTAAAGTCACAATAATTTTGGCATCAAGTAACTTTTTAATTTCCTTCTCAATGACTGGTAGCAACTTTGGATTTATTCTTTTGAGCTTCTGTTTGAAAGGATTTTCTCCAGGATCGATGGGAATAGTGTGTTGCATTATTGAAGTATCATATTCCTTAAGGTCTTTATAACTCCAGGAAAATACATTTGTATACCTTTTCATCAAGTTCACATATTCTTCTTTTTCCTTCGTAGGCAAATTTTTAGACAGTTTCACAATCTTTGGATTTTCTTTAGTACCAATATTCCTATCTTCAACAGAATTATCAGTAGGCTTCACTTTAAAATCTTTAGCAACATCATTCTGATCAAAAATCTTTTCTAAAGGGATCAAATCTCTTGGTATAAAATTATTTTTCAATTGAAGGATATCTTTCCCTCCTAAAGTTCCCTTCAATTTTTCAGTTCCATTCTTTTCTTCTTCACTTTCTTCAGCATCTTGGAAATTCTCATAGTTATCATTTTTAGCATCAATATGAGTATTTACAAATTCTCCTGATAATTCTAAAAACCTTTTTATCTGCATAGCATCCTCAAACACCTGCCAATATTTAGAATTATCAGGTATAGATGGTATATTTACAATGTCCACTTGATATTCCTTTTGACCAGCACTTGGGGTTTTGAATTTTCCAGTAGCTACTGCTAAAGAATCAGCTATTGTATTCTCATATCTAGGAACCACCTTAATTGTATGCTCTGTAAAAAAGTTACCAATCATATCCCATACTTCATTTCTATAAGCTCTCATCCGGGGATGCCTGGTTTGATAACTATATTCACCTGATTTATCACCAGCTATGAATCTCCCAAAACTCTTATTCTCTGTGCTCCCATATCTTTCAATGCGTGCAACCCAAGTAACAAAGCTTCATATTCAGCTACATTGTTTGTGCATTCAAATGTTAATTTATATGATAAATCTTTAAAATCCCTAATGGGAGAAATTATGTACACACTAGCACCAGCACCAACCTTTGCCACAAATCCATCAAAATACATAGTCCACAAACCTTCTCTTTTTTGTTTCTCTTCCAAATCATTTTGTTCTATCACTCCTTCCTTTTTATTTTCTTCAGATTTCATTTGCAATGTAGACTCCAAATCACACAGGACAGTATAATTAAAAAAAATAGAAGAACCCAAGTCAGTATCGACAGCATATATATGATGAATTTCGGGTTTATCTCGACTTCTTACTACATAGGGAGTTCTTTTCTCACTGTACAACCTCCTACTTCCATCTTGGACAGGAATAGTGGCATATGACATATCATTTTTAAACTACCCTTTAACTTTGAATTCCAATACCTTGATAACAACACCCCAATTTTTTATGGAATGTTTGCCACTACCACATCCATTACTATTGTTTTAGATGGTAATTTATTCAAATTTACTACCATATCCTTAATTAAACCAAGACACTTCACCCTCCTGGAATCAAAAGAATACAAATCTTTATAAGGTCTTGTCACTTCCAGTCCCAAACTTTCAACTACTCCCTTTGGGATTAGATTATGTGATGCACCTGAATCTAGCATTGCATTATGTACCACCATATCATGCACATTCAAACTCAAATAAAAAGGAGGGACTTCTTGATTATCTATACTTTCATCTTTTGGCCCAAATGAAATAGTAGGATTGTCATCTATCAACTCCAAAATGCCAGACTGAAATTCTCCTTGACCTCTAACCATCTTTGTTATGGTATCCCTATACTCATTATTTCTCAGCAACTCATTAAAAGGAACAGAGATTTTCAGCTTGGAAAGTTCATTCTGCAAATTAAAATTAGAATTAACTTTCTCTACATCTATTGGCGCTGCTTGTTTCATTCCTTTTGTTTTTTGTATTTCGTTCTCAACTTCTTTATTTACAACAGGCTCTTTTTGTATTTCCTTTCCTTTTTCTGTATTTAATGAACTGGTGGAAGGCTGATTTGGATTTAGCCTCCCTTTATTTATAACAACTTCTATGTTTCTCAATCTAATCTTCCTCTGTACATCATCCATAGCATGCAGATAACCCCTCTGATACTGCTCTGACTCCCTTTCAAATTATTCATTTCCATCTTCCTGTGCAAACATGTTATGTTCTTCTTCAGTAAGATATATCTCTGAATCTAATTCCCCAAAAAGATGAATTTCATTTTCAGCAAGATCTTCTTCATCGGCAACATAATTCTGAGGGAATAGTGGTCGAATCTACTTCTCTTCTTGATTCCTTGGATTTCTCATATCTCTTTGCCTATTTTGTGGAGGTATAGGAGGATTTGGTCTTCTAAAATTCATATTTCTGATTTGAGGATCAGCTTGTTCTCTATTGAATGATCTATTGTCCATAGTCAATCTATCCATCAACTTCTCCATTGTCTTCAACATCATTTCATATTTAATATCAGTACTAGAAGGAGAAGTAGAAGGCGTATTTTCTTCTTTTTTCCTCTTATCAATGTCTCTGTGTTTCATTTTTCCACTCGCCATCATATTCGCTTCCACTTCTAAAGCATCTGTAAACATAGCAGCAAGACTCGTTGATTTTCTTTCCCTTAATGAAAATGCAAAGTCATTATCAAAAGCTCTAGCGTAATGAAGTTTAGCAACAGCTGCAGAAGGTTTTATATCTTCTGGAATAGAATTATAAACTCTCATAAACCTGCTTGAAAATTCATGAACAGATTTAAAACCTCCCTTCTTAAGACTGTTATATTGGGACCAAAGGCTGCAAAGGACTCAGTTTGTCATCCCACCTTTCTAAAAATGCATTCTAGAAAGCTTGGAAAGTCAATATAGATGCTGCTGACAAATATTTAAACCATTTCTTTGCTTCTCCTAATAAACTTTGAGCAAACAACCACATTTTAACATCTGCATAATTGACTTCCTCCAAGTCAACAAAATCTTCAAATTTAGCCACGTGTTGCTTTGCAGTTATGTCTCCTTCTCCATCGAACAGAGAAATTCTTTGGGAATAATTCTGGGGAAGATCATGCAATACATTAGGTAAATGCAAAGGAGAAAATCTAGCTTCCATTGGCCTAGGTGGATTCAGAGGTACTGAGGAGTTTTGAGTATTTTGAATGACAAGTGTTTCTTCAACTTTTGCAGACTGTTGCAGATCTCTCCAAAGGGAATCAAGTAAGTAAGACTCTAATCTACAAGGATTAAATTCATCGTTTTTAATATCAGATTCAGATTTAGACTTCAACAAACCCTTTACAATATTAAATTCCCATTCTTGATAAAAAATACTATGAGAATCTCGAGAATATCATGCACCAAAAAGAGAAATATCTATCTTTTTCTTTATCTTTTTTCTTAAACAATTTTTCTGGATCTTCTAAACTCCTTAAAATTTCAGTATCAGAATTACCTTGTGTATGCCTTTTCGAAGCCAGAATGACTTCTAGAATTTTGAAATACTCTTAAACTGGAATCGCCAGGGCAAATATACAACCTTCTTTACTGACAAAAAATTTCTGTTTGCCCACAGAAATCTTTCTTAATCTTTATAAACTTTGTCATTTCTCCCAGGGCTGATTTACACTTTCGTTCCCCGGAAACAGCGCCAATTTGTTAACACTCAGAATGTACCCAGGTTGTAAAAGGTAAATCCCATAGGTGACAGCAAAAACCACTTCGGAAAGAAACTGGCTTTTCTTTCCAGAGAGGGATCTCTCAAATATAAATTTAACAAGGCCAGATATTGGAATCAATACTTTAAAATTATGCAGATGGTTGAAACATCACATATAACCATTGGGAAATGGAGTCAAATAGATAAATATAACACAAATATTTCATACATGGGATTTCAACAAAGGAAACATAACCATCCAGTTACAGTCATTCATTGATTTCAGGCGAATAAGAAAGAAACATGAACAATCCATCAATATAGAGCATCATAAGATGAATTCCATATCAAATTTAGCAGAAACATTTATGAAATATTTGAAATATTAGCCAGAGCATAAAAAGTATGAATTCTGAAACTATTCAACACTACATTTCAGATATGAAGAAAACAAAATGGAAGGTTGGCACTTAGAAGACAATCACATAGAAAGGAAAGGCACAGACTGTAACATAAATGACATAGGAATCCATGATCAATAACCAAAATTTGGCTTTGTTATTTCAAAATTTATATGTCCTCAAAAAACACATCAATCAAACATATGGGTTCCCACCCCCAATACATCAAGTAAATTCAAATATATACACAAATAAATTCTTTCCAAGAAGATCAATAACTGAATAATATTTCAATCAAATTTTTTTGTAACTATATCCCTAACAACTAGGAATAAAACTACATGCTTCGATTCTGATAACAGACTGTTTAATTATAATCAACTTGGTGACAGCAAGGCCTGAATAAGCAGCTCCACAACGCGCAACACCAGTTTTCAAGGATGAAGAATATACTTGGTTTTCCTGAATATTTCCACAGTCCTCCATTGTTCTGCACTTTGCTTATCATATTCTATCATTTCTCTGATAGATACTTCCAAATCCACATAGGCCTCATAAGATACCGTGGGAAACCCTCCTCTAACGATCAGAAACTTTTGCAATATTTCAAAATCCTCTATCAATTTCTCTACGATGATTTTTCCAGTCAGTCCTTTTACCAAGTCTTCAAACTTGGAATGGTCCATGTGGTTTTGTACTAACAGACTATGATAATGCTCTTGAGAAAATAATCTTCCCTCATCATCCCAGAAAGAAAGGAAGTCGTCTTCAAATAACTCCTTAAAAGCACGCCTGAAATCATTTATTTGTGAAGACATTGCATTTACTTTATCCTGCACCACCTTCATGAGCTGATGTTTGTTAATAAATTTCTTCAACCATAGTACAATAGCTACTCTATCCTTAATTCCGATCTCTTGCAACTTTTGATATGTTAGAGAATTCAAAAAATTTAAATCATTTTGAGTTGTGTTTAAAGGCTTTTTCTCCATGGTCTCATTTGCCAACTTTAATCTCTGAGTAGCTAAATTAACTAATGCACTCTAATGATCAATAAAGTTTAGATAGTGCCTAAACTAAGTAACTTCCACATGTAGAAATTGAACCCGGGTGTTAGAAAAATTACACTCACAAAAATTGCCAATTACACATGCAAATTACACACAAAGGAGACTGAATATGGAGCAGAACACTAATCTGTATTGAATAAGTGTACAATAGACAACCCTGTGAAGTCATAGGCTGCCACAATAAATAATTACATGAGATATTCAAATGCATAAGGATTCCATTCAAATTTGGTCAAAAGCAGGCTTACTAAATCTAAGCAAATCCCCCATAGGTGCATAAAGCAGTTTCCAAATATGTCTAGGAGCTCACGAATTGGAAAAATAAATTAGGAAAGCTAATAGATGGTGGAAGGACAACTCATACATGCTTTTATTAGGAGAAAAGAGTGGAGGATGATGAGGACAAAAAACAAGTTAACTTCACCTAGTCAAACTTTCCCAATTGCCTTAAAACTCAGAAAAAGCAGGCAATAAAGCAGAAAAAAGATGACATGTGCTAGGAAGGCCAGGAATAAAGTAGATTTGATTCCAATTGGTTTCCCAAGTGATCGATGACTCAAATTTATCAATTTTGACCACTTTGGATGTGTGGAGGAGAACTTGCATAAGGTGGAATATGGAAACTAGGAAAATAAGACAAAAATTGGATTAATTAATGTCTAAGATAGCTAAGTATGGGTTGATTATTCTAACACCCCCCCTTAAGCCTGACTTATGAGTAAAATATCAAAAAATTATAGGGTCTAGCAACAAGGCTTAGTCTCCCTTTACATACTGCATGTTCATTTAACCAAGGAAAGAGGCAAAAACCCAGTGGGAAAAATCCTCCCTTAAACATGGACAGTAAAACAAAATTTGAAAATATTGTCATCACTCATGCTTCACAGCATGATCAGCAATCCCTAGCAGTGATTTGAGATTTTTGAATTTCTTCTCACAAAAAACTTTGGTGAATATATCTGCTACTTGTTCTGAAGATGAACAAAAGAGTAAGTGAATGGTGCCATCATGCACAAGCTGTCTGATGTAGTGCATATGGATCTCAATGTGTTTGGTTCTCTGTTTCTGAACTGGATCATTGCAGATTTGAATGGTACTCTGATTATCACAATATATAGTAGTTGAGTATTCTGATTCGAAGCCACACTCACCAAGTAACCCCTGCAACCATAAACATTGAGTTGTTGCATTTACAACTCCTCTGTACTCTGTTTCTGTAGATGAGAGTGCAATGGCACTCTGTTTCTTGCTTAACCAGCTGATTGGCCCTTCAGTAAGCATGAACACATATCCTGATGTTGAATATCGATCTATGTTTTCACCTTCCCAATCACTGTCAATAAACCCAATCAAATCAAGATCAGATTGATCTTTGTAGAAGATCCCATGAGTCCTTGTTCCATGAACAAAGTTAAGGATCCTTTTGGCTGCTCTCCAATGGATCTCATGAGACTGCTCCATGTATATTGAAGCCACACTTACTACATAAGAAATATCAGGTCGATTATGTGTAAGATGCAACAAACATCCAATCAATTTCCTATACAGTGTATTGTTTACCATAGGTGAAGAATCAGCTTCTTCAAGCTTAACTCCTGAAAGGAAAGGAGTCTTGCTTGGCTTGCAATCCTTCATGTTGAATTTGTTCAAAAAATCCAAGGCATACTTGGACTGATGTACTTTTATTACATCTTTGGTTTGAGCAATCTCGAGCCCCAAGAATTGGCTCAATAAGCCCAAATCAGTCATTGAGAAGGCATGGTTCATTACATCCTTCAAGGAGGCAATTTCATCCTTTGAGCTTCCTGTAATGAGAAGGTCATCAACATACAAAAAAATCATAATTAATGAACCATGAATCAGCTTCAAATAGACATTTGTATGTGACTTGCATCTAACAAAATTCAGTGATAGCATAAAGCTATCAATCTTGGCATACCAAGCCCTGGGGGCTTGCTTAAGCCCATACAATGACTTCTTTATCCTGCACACAAGAGATGGATTAGTAGAAAATATTTGAGGATGCTGCATGTAAATCTCTTCAGTGATATCTCCATTTAGGAAACCACACTTCACATCCATGTGATGTACCTCCCACTGCTTTGAAGCTGCAATGGCTAAAGCTAGCCTTATGGAGTCCATTTTTGCCACTGGTGCAAGGGTATCATTGTAGTCTATGCCATATACCTGTGAGTAGCCCTTGGCTACCAATATAGACTTGTATTTCAAAGGTGAACCATCAGCATCAAATTTGGTTTTGTAAACCCACTTACACTGAACTAGCTTCCTCCCTGGGGGAAGATCAACCAACTCCCAAGTGTTGTTCTTCTGGAGTGAGCTGAACTCTTCTTTCATCGATGTTTGCCATATTGGATCATTTGCTACATATTCATATGTCTATGGGTCTGATTCAACCATCAGATAGCATTTCTCTACAAACATAGGATCTTTCATGCACAAAGCACTCTCAAACTGAGATCTAGTCCTCCTAGGATCATTAGAATTTCCAGCTAGTTCTCCAGCTGCATGAATGGTCTTTGCTGCCCATTTTGGTCTTGTAGGAATTTTAGGATCTGCAATTAAATCATCATTATCAGACATATCAGAATCATCAAGTTCAACTATCTCTTCACTTACATTCAAAGGTTCTGGTGGTGAAGAGGATTCTCCAACTTCCACTACTGCTAGGGGCTCTTCTTGGAACTGAACACACCTTTCAATGAAGGATTTTTTTGTGCTCAAATTTATCAGCTTGTACCCTTTTGAATCTTTAGATTACCCAACAAATAGACACTCTTGGCTTTGGGGCTGCAAATCCTTCCTCTTTTCTGTTGGAATTCTAGCCCAAACCCTTGAGCCAAAAATCCTGAAATGGGT
>LPNX010379499.1:269585-291108 GCA_001517045.1 Pseudotsuga menziesii
TAGCTTGTGCCCACTCCATGCTTCAAAAGGAGTCATACCATCAAGTTTTTTATGAGGCACCCTATTCTGGATATAGGCTGCATATTTTATAGCTTCGGCCCAAAACTTTGGTGGCAAAGTCTTAGCCTCCATCATGCAGGTTACCATCTCTTTCAGTGATCTATTCTTCCTCTCAGCAACACCATTCTGTTGTGGTGTGTAAGGGATAGAATGCTACATCTGAATACCTACATCTACACAATATTGAATGAACTCAAACTTGACATACTCATCACCATTTTCAGATCTGAGGACCTTGAGTTTCCTCCTAGACTGGTTTTCAACCAAAGCCTTAAAGACTTTGAAGAGACCAAAAATTTCAGACTTGTGTTTCAGGAAGTAAACCCAGCAATACCTGGAAAATTCATCTATGAATGTCAATGCATATTTGGCTTGACTCATTGGCATATGAGGAAATGGGCCAGCAACATCACTGTGGATCAACTCAATAGGTGCAGAGGTTCTCTCATGACTAGCTTTCTCAAATTTATGCTCTGGGTGTTTTCCTAAGATGCAACCTTGACAGACTCCTTTGGAAAACTTAATCTTTGGTAACCCTATGACCATTTCTTTTTCACTAAGATCAGAAATATACTTGTAATTGAGGTGGCCAAATATTTCATGCCAAATCTTGCTTGCCTCATTAGCATGAATCAGAAGAGCGGAGGGGTTTGAGTAGGGTAGGAAGTGTGAGAACATGTATACCTTCGAAGTGTGATTTGCAATCCCTTTTGCAATGACTTTACCACTTGAGATCTCTATGATCTCAACTTCATCAGGGGAGAATATGACCTTATTTGGAGACCCTGTGTGGGTCATCTGATACACTGATAAGAGGTTAGAGGCAAGACCTGGAACATACAATACATTTCTGAACTTACCATGGTCAAGATCAATCCTCCCTTTGCCCAAACTTTCAGTGAGAGATTCATCTCCTAGTACAATTGGTGGACCTTTCGACATGTCAAGTGAGGTGAATGCCTCCTTGGTCAAAACCATATGTCGTGAAGCTCCAGAATCAATGATGAAACTAGGTGAGCTTGATGTGCCAACAACCAATGCATGAACTCTCTCCCTATCTTCTGAATTTGATCCTCCTTCCCTCTTCTTTGAGTTGTCTGGAAGGGAGATGCCATTCTTCTCTAGGATTTGGGTTAGCATGTCTATTTGCTTCTTCATGCAGGAGATTTCAGAATGATTGCCCTTACTGCAGTATGCGCACTTGCTCATTTCTCCTTTGTTCTTCTTCTTCTGGGGGTTCTTCTTGGAACCTTGAGGCTCCTCTGGAGACTTGTTCTTGTCTCTCGTTTGCTCAGGTGGATTCTTAGCTTTCTTCTTGATTTTTGAATCCACCCTCGAATCTCTAGCAACCAGAGCTTGGTCTTTGGAAGGTTTGATGGTTCCCATCATCACCAATTTATCTTGTTCTTGTGTGAGAAATTCCATGAAATCTGCAAGGCTAGGCATTTTCCAGGCTCGAGCTGTCAACTTTGTGGAATGGAAGGTCGATACAAACACTGAATAGTCAGGGCCAAGCTTCGAGAGTATGGCCAAAACTAGTTTCTCATCCTTCTTTTCGATCCCACATTGTTTTAGCTGCAAAACAAGAGCTTTGAACTTGGAAAAATAGAGTTGCAGGGATTCAAAGCTATTGGGACTCAGGGAGATCAATTCCTTTTCAATTTGATGTCCCCTCATCTCATCTGTCTTACCAAAAAGCTCAAAAATATTCTCCCATACTTCATTTTGTGATGTTAATCCATCAATATGGAAAAGGAGGTCTCTGGAAATGCTCAGACACAGGAGACCATAGGCCTCATCCCTCTTGTTGTGCCATTTAATATTTTCTGTAGCTGCATTGGGCTCTGCTTCTGTTTCCATAGTCACTCTGTAGAGGCCTTTCGCTCTCAACAGTATCTCCATCTCTGCTTTCCATTCAAAGAATTTAAATGGAGTCAAGATGATCTTCTGAGATTGATCCATAGCTCAGAAATTGTCCCTTCAGTCAGCAGAATGCTCCCAGTCAATGATGTCAAACCTGCAATAAAAAATTTGAAGGAGAGAAATCGATCTAAAAAGGCTCTAATACCATGTGGAAATTGAACCCAGGTGTTAGAACAATTACACTCACAAAAATTGCCAATTACACATGCAAATTACACACAAAGGAGATTGAATATGGAGTAGAACACTAATCTGTATTGAATAAGTGTACAATAGCCAACCTTGTGAAGTCATAGGCTACTACAATAAATAATTACATGAGAGATTCGAATGCATAAGGATTCCATTTGAATTTGGTCAAAAGCAGGCTTACTAAATCTAAGCAAATCCCCCATAGGTGCATAAAGCAGTTTCCAAATCTGTCTAGGAGCTCATGAATTGGAAAAATCAATTAGGCAAGCTAATAGATGGTGGAAGGAAAAATCATACATGATTTTCTTAGGAGAAAAGAGTGGAGGATGATGAGGACAAAAAACAAGTTAACTTCACCTAGTCAAACTTTCCCAGTTGCCTTAAAACTCAGAAAAAGCAGACATGCGCTAGGAAGGCTAGGAATAAAGAAGATTTGATTTCAAGTGGTTTCCCAAGCACTCGATGACTCAAATTTAGCAAGTTTGACCACTTTGGATGTGTGGAGGACAACTTGCATAAGGTGGATAATGGAAACTAGGCAAATAAGACAAAAAATGGATTAATTAATGTCTAAGGTAGCTAACTATGGGTTGATTATTCTAACACCACAGATAATGTATCACAAATTATATTCTTAGCTCCCTGTGGAGGAGCTTTTTCTGTACTTCTGTTGGAGACATTTACCACCATACACACTCTTTTTGGTCAAGTTGGCCTAGTTAAACCACTATCCTAATTATAATTGATATTAATTGACATTAGTGGAGCATTAATTGACATCATCCAGTCACACCCATGCCTACCTACAATCAAGGAGACTAACTTAGCCTTCTCCGACTGTCAAGGAGGCTAACTGGAGCACTCTGGGGGTGATCTAAGTGATATTAATGCACCTAATTGCTAACTGGTGGTTAAAATTAGTTCAACCAGTCAGTTAAGGCACTTCCTCTCATTAAATATATTATTTAATGATTATTTATTATTATTTAATTATCTAGAGTCAACAGGGGCACCTCCACCAACTTCTGATGATCATTTCAACTTCAGTTAACCTTATCAGGGTTCATTGAAGTCATTGAAGCACTAGCACTTAATGGTTGGCTTGCTATGACATGTGTTTGATCTCTTTCAGTTGAGATTCAGTCATTTATTGCACTCCGACTTCAGTTAGGGTTGGGTGATTCAATTAGGGTTTTGGTCAAGTGGTTAATAGAGTGTGAACCAATGGCTTACAATTAGTTAAGCTAGACTCACTCATTGAATTCGAATGACCTCCTTATGTATTTGAATTCCTCATTGATTCAAGCTATTGCTTGACATTGTTATTGTAACTATTCGTTGTTTATTGAATATACAGAGAGGAAACCATTATGGTTCTGACTAACACCATTTATGAGTTATTTGTTGATTAATCTTTGATGAGATTAATTCTTTGTTCCTATATCAATAGACAAGATTAATATGGTATCAGATCTTACGATGGGACGAAGATCTATCTCTCAAAAACAGGCTTTTTGACAGATTTCTCCATGAAATTTGAGCAATAGCTCAAAAATCCAACACTGCAGCAGAAGCCAAGGCTTACCACTTAATACCCAAAGTAAAGAACTCGTTGATCAAGCTTGCTTGATTGACTATGCTGGGTGTGATGAAAACCTAAAATGTGCAGGCTGTGCGACCTTACATTGCCCTTTTTGTTGTGATTTGCAGGTTTTAACAGGTACAACTTCGAATGGACTCATCGGTCCCTCTTCTCACCCCATTCATGAGCTATTCAAAATGGAAGTTGAAGATGATTGCATCTTTGAAGAGACGAGGTCTCTATGAGGTGTCTATTGGACTTGGAAAAGAGTCTTATGAGAATGAAAATGACTGGCTAAATGACGGTGATAGATCTTTTGGAGCAATATGTCTGGCCCTTTATCCTAGCTTGTGCTACCTTATTGGTTCTACTGAATACCCAAAGGATCTCTGGACAAAATTGGATGTAACCTTTGGCCAGCACAATGAGGATCATAATAGGACTTTGGAGATCGCATCCAGCACCACAAGAGTTCTTTACTCAAAATTATTAGCCTCTACTCTCTCTGATGAAGTTGTTCAAGATGGAGATGAAGCAGAATCTTCTACACATTCAATTCGAATTGAAGAAAGTCTCCATGTAGTGACTCCTTCTCCTGATGCTCCGAAAGTTCATGAGATCTATAATATCTCATCTCCTCATATTTCTAAAACAGAAGAAGACATTTTAATCTCTGATATTGAATAAAAACACTGCTGCACTTCCATGCAAACATTCACCGGTGATTTTCCTTTGAATTCTGTGCAAAATTTACCAGTAATTGCTTCCGAAAGTGAAGAGAAATTTGATTTTTCTCCCTCTAATGTTGCTTCTGGTGTGAAAATATCTAAAAAATTGGATATTTTGGAAGAAATATCAGATTATAAGAGTGACACATTCTCTCCCCATGATCTAGATCTTCCAGCAAAATCTTGTAGGATTGCATGCACCAAAATTCAGAATTTTGAAGAAAAAGACAACTATGCATCGATCGTCTCGGTTGACCATAATTTTGGATCTAATATGAACCTTATCGGATCTGATATGATATTATTTGGATATGATATGATATTTATTGGTTCAAAATTTCAGGTTCATAAACCTTCAATACTGCTTGTAGTTGTTCTCATCAACGGTGTGAAGAAACAAGTACTGCAAGTCTCCTTCGAAACTGCTGCTGGGGATTTGATTTCATTTCATAGTTTTGGATCTGTTGTGAACTTATTTGGATCTGATTTAATTTCTGATCTGATATTATTTGGTTCATATTTTAATATCCAAGATCTTTCAGTCATGCTTGTAGCTGCTCTCACCAATTCCGGTGTGAAAAATCAAGTACCGCAGTTCTTCTTCAATTTTGTTGCTGGGGATTTGGTGTTAGTTTCCTCTTATGAGTTTGCTGATATTTTATTTTGTGAATCATTAGCTATTTATGAAGCTATATCATATTATGGATCTCAAGCATTCGCTCTCCACAGTCCCAGGGCTTCTCTACCTTTGGTCACATGCTCATCTCCTCACAAAACTAGTAAAGAAGAAGACATTCTGCATCCGCTTGGACACTTGCTCCTAATATTTGGGGCTGATTTTACCACTCATGGTTTTCTGTTCAAGGCTGAAACATATCAGTTTCTTGAGTGTTCCACACATGGTTCGAATCCTCAAGAACCTTTTCTCTTTCTTCAAATGATTTTAGCTTCTCTACATAGGTCCAGTTTTCACCGTTCAGCTGTTTATATTTCTGATCCAGTTGAGTGCATTGTTCTTCTTCCAAAGTGGAAGATTACTCCAGAAATATTCATTTATCTTGGATTCATAGGTTCACATGCACAGTCTCAGGATGTTGCTGCATAGAAGAACCAATTCTTGATTTACTGCTTAGTTTGAAGGGGCGTATTTTTCCCATGAGGTTTTCCCCTTTTCCTTGGTTATATTAAGTAGTTACTTTATTGTACAGGGTGACCTATGGCGTTTGTTTCCAGGGCCCTAGCATTTTTATGCATTTATGTTTTCTAACTCTTCTTGAGTATATCTTAATGGGGGGTGTTGGAGACATTTACCAGCATACACACTCTTTTTGGTCAAGTTGGCCTAGTTAAACCACTATCCTAAGTATAATTAACATTAATTGACATCAGTGGAGCATTAATTGACATCATCCAGTCACACCCACGCCTTCCTACAGTCAAGGAGGCTAACTTATCCTTCTCCTATAGTCAAGGAGGCTAACTGGAGCACTCTGGGGGTGATATGAGTGATATTAATGCACCTAATTGCTAACTGGTGCTTACAATCACTTCAACCAGTCAGTTAAGGTGCCTCCTCTCATTAATAATATTATTTGATGATTAATTATTATTATTTAATGATCTAGAGTCAACAGGAGCCCCTCCGCCAACTTCTGATGATCAGTTCAGCTTCAGTTAACCTCATCGGGGTTCATTGAAGTCATTGAAGCACTAGAACTTGATGGTTGGCTTGCTATGACATGTGTTTGATCTCTTTCAATTGAGATTCAGTCATTTATTGCACTCTGACTTTAGTTAGGGTTGGGTAAGTCAATTAGGGTTTTGGTCAAGTGGTTAACAGAGTGTGAACCAATGGCTTATAGTCAGTTAATCTAGACTCACTCATTGAACTTGAATGACCTCCTTAGGTATTCGAATTCCTCATTGATTCAAGCTATTGTTTGACATTGTTATTGTAACTATTCATTGTTTATTGAATATACACAGAGGAAACCATTCTGGTTCTGATTAACACCATTTATGAGTTATTTGTTGATTAATATTTGATGAGAATGATTCTTTGTTCCTAGATCAATAAACAAGATTAATAACTTCTTTCCTTCAAATAATTAAACTTTTTCTACAACTGGCTTTTATCATTTAATATTTTATTCTTATTTTCAATCATTCTAGCCAATTCTGATTTAATCTTCTCATTTTCTTCTTTCAATTCTTTGATTTCCACATCCTTCAGGCTTACTTGTGACATAGACACTAATAAATCATCAGCAGATAATTCACTTAAAGGTTTTTCAATATTCACAAGAGATAAATCTGTATCAGCTGGATTCTGGCTCATCAACTCTTCCATAATTTCCTTTTCATCGTTCTGATCTTTTTTCAACTCTGAAATCTGGGTCATTAATTCAGATCTTTCCATTTCCCATTTGATTTTTTCTTCCTGCAATTTCAAAGCTTTACCTTTGTAATCCATCATCTCTTGATGAACTTTATCTTTTTCTTCTTGCAATGCAAATAAATCTGGGGACTGAGCGTGTTTAGAATTTGGGATTTTAAGCTTCTTTTTCAATACCTAGATGGTATTGTCTTTTTCTTCCAAAAGCTTTTTGGTGGCCTGTGCATTTCCTGGTTCACTTCCCAAGCTTATAGCATCTTCCTGTAGCTTATTAATTTGGATCAGATTTTCTTTATTCTCTACTTTCTCATGTTTCAATTGGACTTCCATTTTATCTACAAAGACTTGCAATTTGTTAATTTTCATAATAGCATGTAATAAATCTAAATAAATAATATCTCCCGTCTGCTTGTGGAGCTGTATCTTATCGGGGAAACTGATTTTATCTAGCCTTACTTCCATCTCAGATAATTTTTTTATCACTAACCATAGCGAACTTCAAGGTGTTCCTCTCCACATCCCGAGTAGAAATTAGTGATGTATTTTGGTTGACTAAACTTCTAACTCGAGGAAGTAGATTTTCGGTCTCCTCCAATGATTGCATCTGTTTTTCAGCATAACTTGACATGAAATCTGCTCTGGATTTGAAACCTGAACTGGGATCTACACTACCTTCTCCTCCAAAGGAAAACTAATGCATTTGTACTGACTTCTTCGGGAACAAAACTATTTTCTTTGAATCTCCTGAAATTATTTCTCCTGAAACTTGATCATCCTAAGAATGTGTTTTAATCTTTTTACATGAACTATTTTCATCCACATCCATATTCTCAATCTCAGAAAGACTTCTTTTATTTAAAATGCTAGGATTATCAGGTGCTTGAACTGCTACAATCAACTCATTGCTCCTACTTTCATCAATTCCTGAACTTTCTTCAAAACAAGACAAATTGGCTACTTCCTCTAAACCTTCAACAACCTGATGATCGAATGGCTTGTTTTTATTTGATTGCTTCCTCTGAGAAATGATATGATGTGGATCATAATTGATTATTTTTTCTTTCTGGAAATCCATAATTTCTAATAGCTTTTCTACAACCATCAGGGCACTTTTGTTTTTGAAAATAAATGGACCAACTTTAAAACAAAATTTAATATTAGAAGACTTTTTGAATGCTCCAAAATGATCCTCTTCTGCACATAATATCTACCTCATGAACTCAAGTGCAAAAATTCTTGGAGTCAGAAAAACGGGTAACTTGTACGGTTCCCCAGTGAAACCATACACCCTCAAAACAGTAAAATCTTTATATAAAAACCAGTCTCATATTCTGTCTTCTGAGGATGATTGCAGCATGAGTTTCATTTCTTCTAATACCCTTGGTAATACTTCATCAAACAACAACTTGTACATCTTGGACATAATGGTATTTACAAACTCGAACATATTGATTTGTTTTGGAATATTTGGAGAGAAAATAGTGGACAAGAATTGTAATTCTTATACATTTGAACACAACAACATGTTCAACAAGTATGACTGATATTTGAAAAACCCGACCTTTGGAAATTCGACTAACTGGACATGGATGACTTCAGCCAAATACTCATCCAGAATGAAATAATGGACTAAATGAGACTTAGGATCGATTGAACTCATTCTCAATAAGAAACCTAAAACAAATTCGATGATATGAATGTCATCATCTAAATCTAAAATTTGACAGACCAAGGACATAACCAACAGCACTTCTTTTTTGAAAATGTTAACATTATACGCCAGAAAAATACCCTCTAATGACTGACCTTCATTAAGAATATTGGATAGAAACCCTCATCTAATTTCATTTTTACAACTTTTGTACATTTTGACTAAGACAGACTCATTCACGGACTCACAATTGTCAGGGAAACTATCAGGTAGGTTAAGTATTCTGCAAATGGCTTTTGCATCAATCTTACAAAGTATTCTAGTTGTGGTATGACTCATGATGACTCTTTCAGAAGGTGAATAACTGCTTGCACACCATTCAACAAATTCTGGAAATGGTAAAGTTTGCTCAATGGTGAAATAATACGAAAAAGACCTGCAGAAACTCAAAACATCATTTCCCTGCAAATTACACTGCCATAACCGCTCCTTAGAGACTGATACATTTCCAACTAATAAAACTGAGTCACATACGTTTATGTCTCTATCCACAACAAATTCCTCCCTTTCATCCAGAACTCTGCTAAAAACTCCTAACCCCTGTTCTCTTTCCATCATGGACAATGGCGATAATTCTTTAAACGAAGCTTAAGTGTTTTAAGGCTTACCTGTGACTGTGACTGTAGATACGTAAGGTTGACTTCAGAAAGATGGCGGGCTGTCTCCTTTGCTTGTCCACAACATGAAAATAAAATTATTTTTCAAAACCAAGTCAACTTCACCTTTATATGATGGTCTATTCCGAAGCCTAAATTAAGCGGTTTTTCCTTAACTGCTTTTCTCCACAGAATTCACTTCAGGTCTCTACGTGGAAAGTGTTTTACATTCCGCTGCCACCTTTCCATTTTAACCATCTCGCAAGTTTATCCTCCAGAATTGATAATAACCGTTGATGAGTTTTCAATTTTTCTTAAGCCGTTGGATCAAAATTGGATATACACATTCCACTAGCCTTTTCTATCTTTTTTAAACTTGCATCATTATTCAGTGGAGTATTCCTCAACCGTAGATTTCGTTTACTTCATTCCATCACCGTTGATCTTCAAGCTTCGTTAACCATATCCGCTTTTCCTTATCTCCTGCGCATCTTTATCTAGCGGATCTATTTTAAACCATAGATATTCACCTCAATCGCTTTACACCATCGAATCATGCGCCAAATTAACCACTATGCGCAAATTAATAATAGAATCAAACTGTTAAACTTAGCCAAGTTCATGTATCATTTTATTACTCCTCCATCATATTTCTTCCTCGGCTATTCAAAATAGAGGTGCTAACAAGATGTACAGGTTCCAAAAATGGATAGGTGATACGGGACAAGTGAGACAAACATGTCCTCACTAGAATTTTGAATGATTCAGGATTTTGGTGGTCCAAAAGCTTCCTAGTGGGAAGGTTTGATCCAAGAGGATCATCTCATAGTCAATCAAAATTAAAGTCTTCAAAATGTAAAGTAAAGCTTACAGGTATGAAGAGCTCGTTAATAGCTTTTCGGTAGCGCTTGTTTCATGGAATAAGACCTCCTCCATACAATGCCAACGTTTTCACCAATGTGCCAAGCGCTCTGTTAGTTATGGAATTCAACATAATACATTTTTATGTTTATTTGGATTTGGAGCCAAAATAAAGGGCCGCGTGCCATACATTCATATCCTGAAATTACTATAAAAGCCTCATTGCAGAGCCATGGTTCAAGAGGAGTTCGGTGACCATCTTATGCACAGGTACCAAGGAGTATGAAGGTATGGAAGGTACAGTATGTACGTGGTCTGTACCAGTTTTGTACAACGCAGAAGTGGATTGTCTCATTTTGCGTGCCAGTGGAAACCTCAGGAAAGATAAGTCAAGTTTATAATCATTTTTCTTAGAATTTCGAGAGGAACATAATGGTGCAGTCTATTTCTTCATTTGACTGACAGAATTCTGAAGTGGTTCCAGAAACCCATTATTGTAAGATTTTGAAGACTTCATAAGATTGACCTTCCCATTGTAAGTGGCCTAGAGACGTATCCTAGGAGGGGTGAACTTTGTTACCACTTGTTGTCTTCATTTTATGGTTTGCATATCTCTTTTATTTACTTATGTGATTGATTTAAGCATTAATATTTCATCTTTTAATCCTATTGATTAGTAATTAACATATAAATTTCACATGCAAAATAATGGTTAAAAAATATCTTGAAGATTTTCATATCAACAAAAACTCTGAAAATATATCATTCAACTCCCCTTCTAGAACCCAACTCATCACCATCTCAAAAAGGAGAGAATAGACCCTTGTCAGCAACCTTTGCATGAAATCCCGAACCAGTGGTCTCCATGTTGTGCATGCATGTGGATTGCACCAGCCATGGAACCTCCTCTTCAATTCGTACAGTCAACGACAAAAATATCTATCAGTATTATCCTCGCAGTTGGCTCTAGAATCCAGACCATCAACTTCCATGATGAAATATAATTCCTCACACCCTTCCCCTAATCCATGGTCAGTATCAAATTATGCACCTACCCCTCCAACACTGCCAACATATTATAGTAATCCAAGAGCTCTTCCTACAATGCTGCATGGAAATCCTACCCCACAGTACTAATCGTCTCAATAGGAACTCGCTCCACACTCTCATAAACATACTCCTTCACCTTATAATAAATCCAACCCAATTCACACAATTTTCGAACCAGACACCTTGTTGTCCCTGACACCCTGAAGGACTCTGACACCGCAAAACCATCTAGATCCTTAACAAACTTAATGAACCGGCCCTTAATACCCTATAGGGAATACAAAACATCCTTAACCAACGCACTCTCAGTCACCTCTGACTTCTCCTGGGAAGCCTCGAAATATTCATGCAGATCCGCTGCCTTGGAATTTAATGGACAGAATAAACACACCTCGCTTGTGGACGCCTTGTTATGGTCTAGGGTTTTGAGAACCTAAATCTTCCTCTAACTTACCCTATCATTTTCAACATGACCATCCACCTGGGGAAAAACCGAAATCCCCCCATGGAAGTCGAGCTTGAGATTGTAGAGGTGAAGTGTTCGACGTCCCCATGGATTTCAGCCTTCTCTTTTCTCTGGTCCTCGGAAACGACCTTCAACAACTAAAACACGACCCATTTGTTATCAATGTAACCGGGTCTATTAGAGTTGAAAAAAATCTATATAAATAAACAAAAGTTATGGCATTGGAGGATCTACCTTCGTTCAGAAGCTAACTCTTGACAGCGTCCGCCATGGCCACCTCGTCATTGGAAAGGGATGGCGTTATCCGGATTCCCATGATCCACATTGAGTATTTGAAAGCACGCTCCGCCATTAGCTCCCTATTTTTCAATCATCATGGGTGTAGATCCGGTGGATGCCATGACCCGTGGATAGCATACTCGACCATGGATTCTCACTGATAAACCCCATTCCTTCGTCTTCATCATCCTGACCTTGGTGATAAGCTCCTGTAATGTATAGAGCTGTACTGCCACACTGATATTGCCGGAGAAAAGAGAACAAATAAAATCTTCAAGGAAATAATCACGGACTTGTCATACTTTCACCTCCTACTCCTCTTATCGTCTTGGAACAAGATCTGAAAATGGAAATGGCAAAGAAATATGAGCTATTAAGAAAAACCCTCGACGCCCTAAATACACCACTGGTTTTGGATAAACGACTAGATTTGCATCTTATACTTTATATCTATCTACTTCTGGAAGTGGATATTCCTAAGCGGGTGATGGCGCCTCTCCCACTCCCAAAGTGGTGTGATGGTGCCTCCTACTCCTCTTATCATCTTGGAACAAGCTCTAAAAATGGAAATGGAAAAGAAATATAAGCTTCTAACCAAAACCCTAAACGCCCTGAATATAGCACTAGTTTTGGATAAACGACTAGATTTGGATCTTATACTTTATATCTATCTGCTTCTGGAAGTGGATATACCTAAGCGGGTGATGGTGCCTCTCCCACTCCCAAAGTGGTGTGAGAAATGACCCATATCTTTAGTCAGTTCAGTGGGCAAGACCCATCTAGTTCAGCCTGGCCTAACCATTGACAAACGCTTAGGTTTGGTATCGACCTTCGATGAAAGAACGGTGAAATGAAAAGTAAGTTCTTGTACATGCAACAATTAGTAGATGTAATTCTTGTACAAGAAATGACACGAGGATAAAAACTTAGAGTTAACAAAACGCCTGTCCAAACACGCAAGACACTCTTTCAACCGCCATTCGTTAATCACCATGACACATATCCAAATGCAATTTGATGGAGCGAAGAGGAATCTTGAGACTATCGTCTCCATTATTTAATGCCTTCGACGTGATTAAGTTAATATTTTTTGTTTTTATAAAGTGACATTGTCATTTGTAAGCTAAGCATGGAAGGAACTAAACATCTCCCCCATATTGGGTAGTAGAAATCACCTTTTCAAACTAAAAAGTCAAGAAAACTAAAAAAAGAAGTGGAACAGAAAAACTTTTTTAATAATTGAGAAACAAATGAAAATGCTAAAAAAATTAGTAAAAGAATGACTAGAATTGTAAATGTTATGGAAATATAAAATAATAAAATTATTATTAATATACGAATAACAAGAATTGTAAACTCCCAAGTAGATCAGTTGTGATGGGGTGTTGTGTTAAAGCACTCCTTACGATATTGCTTGTTCAAACCTCCTAGCCATGTGTACCACACATTGGGCAGTGTTAGTACATCTAAGAGTATAATGGTAATAGACTAGAATTAACTATGTATTAAACAAGTACTAAACAAGTACATCCCAACCCAATTACCGATTCTCCTAATTTAAAAAAACTATAAATATATAAAAGATAAAAAATAAAAAAAAAATTATATACTAATAAAATTATTTCAAACAAATTTATAAATCATATAAATATCAATAATTAAATACTCAAATTATTAATAGAGGTGATTCTTAATGATTTTTCTTCTAAATCATGGAATAAGATCACTACCTTGTTCCTTAGAATTATGATACTAAATCATCAAGAGGTTTTAAATTGACTTGATCAACTTTTGTTACACAATTGGTGGTGCATACCAATCCTTTAAGATGTTATGTGTTATTAATGTGGATTTCCAGGTTATTGTTAAGATGGCGTGTGAAGTAAATTTATTTATCTATTTGTTGATTTTGCGCCCATGAATCCAATAAGGATTTATGGATTTCTAGAAAGATGATGCATAAGAGACAAAGTAGATGTGAGTTGTGAGAATTCGGGGGCTTTCTTGAAGAACAAGCATCATGGCAAATTCTAACATTGTTTTGCAATGTTTGAAAGGGTCACCTAAAAAAACACATGTATACAACGTTGTATTACATTTTAGAAATGATATAAAATAAATCATTTACGTTTTGGAAAGTATAATAAATAATTAAAATGTTGTTCTTGTTATTTTAAATAGGTGAAATAATTTTAAATTGTCTTTTTTTTATCTTATGTGTTTATTTTTATTGAGTGTGAGGTATGATCAATATCAACATATGAATGAGAATAAACAATATGTTAAGGATACATTTTTTTTTAAGTTTAAAAGCCTTATCATTTTTAGTAGTTTCATTATATTTTTTAATATTTAAATTTTATAAATATTTTATATAACTTTTAAATAATTTTAATTATATTTAAAATTAAATATTTTTATTATATAAAAGTGGACAATTATATAAAAATAAATAAACAATAATTATGAGCAAAATTATGTATTGCATTGAGAGGAGCAAGATGCTCTACAAGGGAGATGTTAATCGTGAGGAGGAAACTGCATAAATACAGTTTCCTCCTCACGATTAACAGTCACTCCATATGATGATGATCTTTTCAAGGGAGATGTTGTTATGTAATGGTACATAGTGACATTGCAAAAAATAAAAAATAAAGATCCATCCTAAACACCGATCTATTAAGTACCAAGAAGCATCCAATTTCTTAAGGTGTAATTTTTAATGACATTTTATTTGGTTTTAAATTTTTATTTTATGAATGGATATGGATTTTTCTAGTAAAAAATGTGTTAAGGATTCATTTTTTAAGTTTAAAAACCTTACCATTTTTACTGGTTCTTAATTTTTAACCATTGATTATATTTTTGTAAAAAAAATCAATTTTGAAATATTTAATATAATTTTTAAGCAATTTTGACTATATTTAAAATAAAATATTTTTTATTATATAGCAGTGGACAAATCATGTAAAAGATTAATTTTTTCTTTAAAAATATACAAAATTAACAATGAACAAAATTATTTTTTGCACCGAGAGGTGTGAGGTGCTCCGCAAGAGAGATGTTGTCACATAACGTTACATAGTGACAATACAAAAAAAAAATGGTAAAGATCCATCTTAAACGTGGATCTATCAAGCAGCGAGAGGAATCCAATTTCTTGAGGTGTTATTTTTTAATGACATTTTATTTGGTTTTAAATTTTTTTTTTATCAACGTATATGGAACTTTTTAAGTATTTTTTATTAGGTTTTCATTTTTTTATTTTATGAGACGACATTACAAAAAAAAAAACTTTTTTCTTTTTGGTACATAACGTGACAGCGTTACGTGTATTGTTACACATCTCCCTCATGCTAGGTTGTAAGCACCTCACTACTCTCAATGCGATTAAACCAGTGTAGATCCAAATCTTAGGCTCTATCAAGCGTCGAGAGTATCAAATCTTTCAGAGGTGATGACCTCTTCTTAGGTATTGTACTCAATGAAGTATCAACTTTGGTGTGTCCTATATATAGCCACTGATTTGATTCAAACCAAAAGACACATGTTTTTATTTAAGGTCCACAAATAATATTTTTATTATTAATATTTAATATTATTTATGGCGGACATATAATATTTTTTATTATTTTTTATTTTGCTAGGAAGGAACTTTACAACATTTCCCCATATATGGTTTTAAAAACATATGCAAGGCCCTCATACAACCATGGGTTGTTTAGGAGGCCTTGCACATGGTCTTAAAACCATTTGCAAGGCCCTCCTAAATAATGTACAATAAAAACATGGGTTGTTTAGGTGGCCTTGCACATGGTCTAAAACCATGTGCAATGCCTTCTAAACAACCCATGGTTTTATTGTACATGGTTTAGGAGAGCCTTGCTGACAAGGACTAAATTGAACCAACAATCCCATCAACAGGGACTTCTGCTGGTGGCTTTGCAGGATCGATGCTTGGGCGAGGAGCTTGAGGAATCAAGTCATACAAAGTTCCAGACTAGGAATAGACCTAGTCCAGATATTGGGCTCGACTAATGGCTTGCTCTTCAGTAACGGCACTGCCCATAGCCCCATCTCAAGCAATCGGAGGCAACAAAGATTTAGTAAACCAATTAGCTAATAACTGATCCAGAATAGGAGCCTTAATAAGTCTTCTCCGCCTTCTCCACTAATGGATATGATCAAATATGTGGGTGGAGGTGTTCTGTCGTAGAGAAGTTAAGAGATCAGTGCCCATTTCATAACAGATAGGATGCTGAAAGTGCGTAAGAAATACAGTTTCCAATGACCCAAAATCCACAAACGAATGTTGCGGAAGTTCAATGTACCATTTCGTGGCTGTACCAGTCAAAGTTTGCTGAAAGAGTCTTAAACAAACTGAATCATCCATAAGGGAGTTTGAAGAATTGACTAGGTACAATTCGGGTGCCAGATAACGTAGGTCATGCCGGGGGTTGCCCCCCGGCACTAGAAGGTAAAGATGAAACAGGATTTGAATGTTCAGCCCTAGGTGCGGAAGACCTAGGAGGATTGGGAATAGACATAATATGGGAGGTGGTGGGGTTGGAAATTTGACCTAGATTATGTGGAGTCACTGTGTGATCTAGAATTGGTTCAATGGGTCCCACAAAATCAGCAAGTGAACGATATCCCATAGGAACAGCTGCGGAACGTGATGGTGGTGTGCCCAATATGTCATATATTTTCTTTTCAATCTCCTGTGCACGGAGAATAGCTACCTGGTATTGTCTATGTTCTTCTTCATCTGGTGAAACTTCTTCAGAAAAGTTTAAACGGGTGCCAAATGAGGGAATGGCTTGTCCTATAGAGGTATCCCAAAATGGAGCATTGGGACCGTAATCCGGATGGGTAGTATCATCAACATGACCTTCTGTGGGAGAATGAAACGAAGTATTACCCCGAGAAGGTTGTTGGACCAAGGGAGGCAAGTGTGAAGGATATGGTCCTCGGCTTTCTGCAACCACATTCTCTCCCACTTGGGAGTTGGTAGCAGCTCCTTGGTCAATAGCTTCCATAGGATTTTCTCCTGAAACAGGAATAAAATCAATTGGCAAGCCCTGTACTCTTCTAGACTGTCTTAGCTCAGCTAGTTTGTACAGCTCCTATCTAACCTAGGGTCTCAAAAACTAGAAAACACACCAAAAATTTCCCTACTCAATATATAGGCCAAACAAGCAAACTTAAATGACAGGAAGAGTTCAGATAGTCAGGTCTCTCACCAGGATTGTCAAGAAGGTGCCACTCGTGATATGCCTCAAGGGTATATGCGTATTAATCTCCCCAAATGTTGTTTTTAGTGTATGGCTCCAAGCAAGATGACCAAAGGGATTTTCTCATATGGATAAGGTACCCTAGTGGGGTCTCTCGATATACGCAAGGTGCGTGGGAGCTCAAATCGATAGTAGTGTTGTCTAATGCATAATCGTTCACAAGAGGCCTTTCGATATACAATCGAGTATGTGAAGTACCTTTATATATGCCTCAAGGGTACGTGAAAGGCCGTTCGATATACCGACAGTACGTGGAGGAACCGCGCAAGTCCCGAGATGTAATGCGAATGAGTAACGACAGCTCCTACGCTTAACGATGCCCGAAGTCTCTAGCCTATCACTCAAATTGCTATGTAAATTTTAACCTATAACTACCGTTAATTTTAAAGTGGATGGTTAGGTGATTGCATGGAATTTTGACAAAAAAAAGTAAAACCATGCAGTATGCATATGCAAATATTTCACTTCACTGTTCATGGTATGCCTACCTACGGGAAGGAAAGAGAGTATTTTCTTTTGTTTTAAAAAAATTTCCAAACAACAATCTTGAACAAATCAAAATCAAAGACAAGCAACACATTCCAAACTCATTTTTCTTTTCTGAAAGAAATTAAAAGGGGAAGAGTCTCTTTTCCTAAAAGAAAAACAAGAAGCACACTACATGCATATGCACTCTATTTTTCAATTTTTCTTACAACATAGATAGATCTAACTTAAACTACACTATTTTTTATTTTGATGAGATAGTACTAATGCAAAAAGAGACAAAAGAACATAGAGAACCTGAAAGCTTGTGAGTCTAATCAGAGATCCAATATGCTCAATAATTATAATGACCTAATCTCAGTCAAAAATTTTCTTTTTAACAAGCAAAAAGAAGTCCTCTATGCAAACAAAAAATTATATCAAGATGCTAATCAAATGGTTCTTCTTTCAGTCTTTATAACATAAATGAAAAGAGAGCTCACTACAACCTAAGATTTTCAAAAAATAATTCCTTTCACAATCACAACCAACAAGCACAGAAGAAAATGAATAATCAACAAGCCTAGGCTAGCTTTTGAATTATTCAAGCAAACCAATCTTTTACCACAGAATTTCAAACCATAAGCATTTAGATCCTAACACACAAGCCTGAAAGTGCAGGGCTGAAAGAAAACAAACTCAAATTTTTGCAAAAAATGAGAAAAAACTAGTCTTGGAACAAGGCCTACCTGGAACTGCGCTGGAGGGGTCTTGACATGGCGGTCCTGGACAAGCATCGCTTCTAGGTAATGGGACTCAAGCAGTGGCACCGCGTACTGCTAACAGAGTTCAGGTGGTGGCACTGCTTGTTACCAATAGGGTATGAGCGATTCCTTGAATAGATCCAAAACACAAAGGAGAACGAAAGATCAAGTTATAAATTTATCAGATCAAGGAAAAAATTGATGGATTGACAGTAAAAAAGAGCATAAAAAGTCAAAATAATTCAGATCTGAAAGTTTCAAACCAAAATTCACTGCATCATATGGCAGATCTGACTGAAGATATTTGGAGATGGAGCCTGGATTCAGACAAGAGTTCAAGAACTGAGGAATCCCCAGCGGAGTCGCCAGATTTGTAATCAAGAATATTGCACTTTTGCAGACAGAAGTTGTTCCTCTAGTCTGAATGGTTCAGATCCAGAACAAATGAGTGAACAACAAAGGATGAAGACCTTCCCTGAATTTCGTAGACACCTGGAATCCTACTTTGATTGTGAACCTGTGTACCTGCAAATAGATCAAACATACAAACACATCAAAGCTACCAAAAAATCATCTACTTATCCATGTTAGTGACTAGGGAATCTAACAACATGTACATGTGAAATCAAAACAACAGTAATGTGGGACGGAAATCAGCTTTGCATTAAGAATATATGGAGAAGCTTACAACCGTTGCCTTATTGTTGACAAGCTCCTTCATGAGACAAATACTTCATCCACATATGCTCCAACTTTGCTCTCTATGCTCTCTAATGACTTGGGCTAAGTGGTCAATCGAACAGCATAACAATACCTCTATAGTTCTCCCCCTCAACTATGGACATGAGCTTGTATTTATAAGGCTCAATGGATAGGAATAGTTGAGAGAATTGTGGGTGAGGTGGATCTAAGATCCTACCATGGGGGATCTCGAGATCAATTGACCCATAATGATAGGGATAAGGGAAGACACGAGGCTCATGATATAGAAGCCTCGAGAAACTTCTCTTTTTTCCATTTTCCCCAGGGTACCACTATTCTTCTCTTATGACAAAGCGGTTTAGATGAGAACCGCTTCTGAACCAAAGACCATTTGCGGTGGCACCGCTTCTTGAAAACAGGATACAGGCGGTGTTGAGCAAGGTACCACTCATTGGCCACAAGGAAAGCGCAGTGCTAGGTTTTTTCAAGTAGAATTGACAAACAGAGCAAGTTTCCACTCTAAGTGTTGGGATTAAGGGAAAACATGGAACTTAAGGGTCTTATCACATGGTGGTGACAGGATTTAGGTATATATAACATTGTGCGATTTCATCCCATACAAATGAGGTGTCCTGCTTCAACAAGTGCATGAAACCTTTAGTAATCTTGGCATAATTTACAATAAAACATCGAAGGAAGTTGGACTTCCCTTGCAGTATTTGAAGCTTCCTGATAGAACAAGGAGGAGGCAGATTTACAATGGCCTCAACTTTCAAAGGATCCACCTGAATGCCTTTGTTGGAAACAATGAATCCGAGCAGTCTCCCTGACTTGACACAGAAAACGCACTTGTGGGGATTCAAGTGAATTTTGTAGTATTTGCATCGTTCAAAAATCAAACGCAAGTGATCTAGGTGATCGATCCTCTTACGAGAATGTGATGGAAGATCATCAAGGTAGGGTTTGAAAATGGCTTTAATGTCATGAAAGGAAAAATCCATTGCCCACTGAAAGGTTGCCCCTGCATTTTTCAATCCAAAGTGAATTTTCTTGTACGCGAAGATACCCCAAGGATAGATGAAAGTTGTTTTATGTTGGTCTTCTGATTTAATTTGGATTTGATTATACCCAGAGAAACCATCCATAAATGAAAAGACTTCACTCCCCGCACAAGCATCAATGATCTGATCTATGAATGGCGTGGGGTAGTTATCCTTAGGACAGGATTTGTTTAGATCTCAAAATTTAGTACAAACGCGTATGGCCCCTTGATTTTTGTCGACAGGAATGGGGTTGGATACCCATTATTTCAAAGCTATCAGGTAAATGAAACCGGATTTCAACAGTTTCTCAACTTCAACCTTAACAGCTGCCTCTTTACGCAGATTGACAGGTCTCAACTTTTTCCAAATGGGTCTAGCATCAGGGTAAGTTTGGATTTCATGCTCAACTATTGATGGATCTATGCCTGGCATCTCCTCATATGACCAAGAATATATGGAGAAGCTTACAACCGTTTCCTTAGTGTTGACAAGCTCCTTCATGAGACAAATACTTCATCCACATACGCTCCAACTTTGCTCTCTATGCTCTCTAATGACTTGGGCTAAGTGGTCAATCGAACAGCATAACAATACCTCTATAGTTCTCCCCCTCAACTATGGACATGAGCTTGTATTTATAAGGCTCAATGGATAGGAATAGTTGAGAGAATTGTGGGTGAGGTGGCTCTAAGATCCTACCATGGGGGATCTCGAGATCAACTGACCCATAATGATAGGGATAAGGGAAGACACGAGGCTCATGATCTAGAAGCCTCGAGAAACTTATTTTTCCCAATTTACCCAAGGTACCACTTTTCTTCTCTTATGACAAAGCGGTTTAGATGAGAACCGCTTCTGGACTAAAGACCATTTGCGGTGGTACCGCTTTGTTGGGGCGCATAATCCATGTTGGGTAACTACGCAGTTAATTAGAAAATTTGTAAGTGGAGCTATGGGACAAAATAGTCTTAGGGGCGTCAGGGTAAGTCAAAACCCTCTGCTTTGTAATAAACCCGTGGTTTAAATCCAGGGTTTAGGGTTTTTGGGTGCCCATGGTTTAAGACCATGGTTTTGTAAAAATGCACAGTATAAATAAGCGCCCGTGTAAAGAAGAAAGGTTAGGCTTTTTGATGTAAAGAAAGATAAGGTGAAGTAAGGTTGGTTTTTGTAAGGAAAGGATAAGTCCCAGCTGTGTGCGTGGATGACCTCTGCAGCTGTGTGCGCAGAGGGTTTTTGTAAGAAAGGAAAGAAAGACCTGTAGCTTTGTGCGCAGGAGCCTACTGTTGTGTGCGCGGCTGATGAAGGACTGAAGAGATCTGCAGCTGAGTGCACAGATCAACTGTGGTTTTGAGGAAAGAGGAATAAAACGCAGTTTGTGGACGTAGCCCCTACACTGGGGGTGAACCACGTTA
>LPNX010379499.1:303107-323059 GCA_001517045.1 Pseudotsuga menziesii
TATCTATAGTGGGTCACATCCACTAACTCTAATGAGTCATCAGCTAACAGCTTCAGGTTGGAGTCCATGGGTGTGGCCATGACTTTGCATTCCAACATATTGAATCTCTTCNTTTCAGCACTTGTTCTTCGGAACAAGTCTCATACTTCTTTTATTGTAGGAGGTTGTACATGACCTTTCCTACAATTCAAATGCACCAGTTGCATGTTTAGAACTATTTCATAAAACATATGCATAACGACAAATTCTTATGCAACATGCAACTGTTTAGTCAATACAACATTCATCCATATCTCACATAAACTTTATAGATGTCTTCCATCTCCACCATGACATTATTGAGATTGTGCACTAATACAATATGTCAACAAATAGGTTTGATAATTAGCAATGGAGAGTTGTATAGCACCATGAGCTACTTACCCATCACATTCATATTAGTAGTATATAGTCATTAATGCAAACAATCTATCATGCATAACACATCAACTGAATATAATCAAATGTATAACAAAACAATATCATGAAATGACAATTGAATACTTATCTTTTATTTGTTTTGTGGGTAGACTCCATCTTGATCATTCTACTTTATCATCTTCTTCATTCATGAAATCATCATTTCTTATCCAAATGACAAGAATTGAGTTCTTCATATTCTTCATCGCTTGAGGGATCTTCTTTGAATGGTGAGAGCTTGATCTTCAATTGCTCCCATCTTCTTCTTCTCTTCTTATGAGTCGAGCTGAAAGCAATTACTTCCTTCTCGCATACCTTCTTTGCATGAATCCCATGATCCTGGGAGGCCATTCAAGGTGGCTATCAACACTTCTACAATCTCCACTTCTTCTTCTACTGCTTCAAGTTGTTCTGCATTCTGGATCTTCACATTCTTCAACTATTTTCTCAAAGCCATCTTATGATTTAAGTTCTTATCTTCAAATAGCTTGATCAAGGAATCAAACATCTTCGGTGTCTTTAGGGAAGACACTTGTGGTACAAGTTGATCCATGATTGAATCAACAATGATCTTCTTGGCCTTGATCAAGTTCTTCTTGTGTAAGGCTTTGAGCCTCATCTCCGTATGGAACTCGAACCTCTCTACTTATGTAGGTGTCCAATTCATTTTCTTTAGAGAGATCATATACTTCCATGCTTGGAATTTGTCAACTTTACCAAGCTTATCATCAAGCTGATGTGATAGATCACTTTGAAATGAGAACCTCAAATGCAAATAGCAAAAGATTAGATCTTACCGATTTGAGCTGTCAATCCTGCTTCCAGAGCTAGCTGATTTAGGGTTTGTCAGAGAAACCCTAATTTTCAAAACTTGGAATATTTAAGATTTGATTGGATAGAAATATAGATATCTTAAAATTGATTTGTATAATGTACTCCTTTTCTGAAAATAGTGGAGGGAAGCTCCTGGAACAAGAAGCCCTAGTTTTCCAATTTCTTCTGCAGAAATGCCTGTCACTGTTTCTGTGATATCTCCGAAATTAATACTCCTATGTGTCTAAAATTTCGTACTAAGGTAACCTCACATGTCCTTGATCCAACACCATAGGTTTCATCATAATTTGTTTCACCAATTGTGATTTATGATCCTTTTCCCACAGTGACCTGTTGCGGGACTGTTTAGAACAGTGAAGTTGTATGGACTGCCACGTGTCACTGTTTCATCTTCTGGTTCTGAAATTCAGAACACAGAATGTATAGTCCATGATATTTCTATAACATCTTAAGGAATTCAATTTGGACCTCTGTATCCCAAGCTATATCAATGTTCCCCAGGTGTCCTGTTTAGGGATGAATTCTGGAAGAGGCTAGAACCCTAACTTGGAGGGATCATATCTCTCAAAATATAGCGTATCTGAGGCTGAATTTTGGATACAGTGTACATCCGGATTTTATATTCGGCCTCTGCAATTTTTAGATCCTGACCCTTCATCAATCTCAGGATATAGTGAATGTACCAAAACTTAGCAGTTTTAGTATTTAGGGTTTTTCTAGCTCGGGGTCAAATTAGGGTTTGACTTTCCCGGAGTTTCACCCAACCAAAAAAACTTGATCTAGGTCTCTAAAATTCGATTTTGATGAGGAGAGAAATCCTATGCTAGGCTCACTCAAAAATTATTCTTCTTCAAGAAGCCCTAATTTCCTGCACAAAAAACTAAAAATTCTTGGAATCGAATTCCGCTTCGACAGAAAGATGTGCCCTTCAATAGAGAGTCAGCCTAGCCTTCTTTTGCTGATCAATTATGGAGAGAGAACCAAAAATTAAGAAGCCCTAGATTCTATAGCTGCACAATGTCTTCTTTTCAGGGTGGCTCTGATTCCATGTTAAATTTTCATATGCTTAGCTAAGACATCAGTATTTCATTTCATTTTCATGAGAAAAGCATATAAACATAATCACTGAAAGATAGACAAGCAAAACCATAAAAAAAGGAACACAAAGATTTATCCTGGGAAAACCCTGTTGAGGCCTAGAAATTCGCAGGCAACAACAATAAAGGATTCTCCCCAATCAATGTTCCCAACTAGCCCGTTGACTGTTTGGTGTAGGGAATCCGTCCGGTTTGCGGTCCGGCTACCGTAGGTCAAGGTAACAAAACTAAGGGTTTTACCGGTTGCGGCACGGTCCACCAAGTTTTTGTAATTTTGACTTAATGTATGCAATGCAAATGCCTAACTAACAATGTAGGAGTGATAAAGATGCAAGGAACTACACAATGTGCTACGCAGGTTCTTACCTCTCATCGTAGGTTCTCAAACATCTCAATCACATATGCAGCCATGAAGCCAACTATTTGTCTAACTACCTATATATGCACCTATCCCTGGGGAACCATATAAAATGATTATTGGTGAGTAATGTGGATTATAAATGTATCATAAACAGAATTTACAGTTAGCTGACATTCATATTTACAACACATTAATGAAAAAAATATTCTAACAATCAGATAGCCAATTGTTATGTAAGCAGCATATATTACTCGTGGTGAGCTTTCCAAGAAAATGAATCAGAAATCATTCAACAAGACATAGGTCATAAAGTTAGAACGATCTCACGATTTATGGACACAGGCTGAAAAATAAAGTAGTTCATCTTTCCGCCATCCATTGCATGACATTAGGAAATTTCACATCTCTTTCTCCAACAAGAAAACTGTAATTTTTATTGCAAAAGGAAATAGTTCTTCTTACAATATGTCCTCCATTCTTACTGGGGGAAAAGCCCCTTTCTCTTCCTAGTCTATTACATTTATACAAAAGAGTGAAATGGTTGGGCTGCCCAAAGTAACCTTTGGGCTTCCCAACCTTTCAGTTTCCCAACGCTTTGCTTTTGCAAAATATTACAAAATATAAAGATGACACATCCCCTACGAAGAGGGCCCAGCTTGGTTTTCTAGGAACTTCTTCCACGCTGCATCCTCACTAGCGATGCCCTCAAAAGTGCTAGGCTCCAAAAACTGAATATTTATTTCAAATTTCTCGGCTTGATTTTTTATAGCCTCGATCCTTGCTGGGCTCAAGCGAAGCTCATCTTCCAAAAATTGTACACTAACGGCTGAGCGGCCCACCTCATTCTTCAAAACTAGGTCATCAATAACCTTGATCTGTTGTGTTCTAGCCTCTGCATCCTGATATCTGCTCTGCAATATTTCTATGAAGGCCTCATGGTCCGAGCACTCATCAAGCTTATGCTCAGCGTCCATCTGGCACCGGTTGAATGTATTAAGGAGCCTCCTGAAGTATTCTCAGCATGCTCCCTGTGTCCTTTTTACAGCCTTCTTGAAGTCTTCCGTGGTGCTGATAGCGAACTCTACTAAATCATGATATCTTTTGAGGGCTTGATGATCTTTCACAATTAGTTCTGCTGGGTTTTCTGCATTGCTTTCCAGCCTTGCTATTCTGGCCTTCAAGACTTCAAGGACCTCTAGGGATCTATCCATGAAGTAGGAAGAGGTTTCCATGATCTCTTCCAACAGGCTATCAATCTGAAGGACATTGCATCTCTCGTCTTCCAGAGCGGTCTGCAGCTGTAGCATTTTAGCCTTCTGAGCCAGGATATGTTCCTTGAAAGGCTGCAGATTTACTTGCTGTTCCTTTGCTGCCTCCAGATCAGCGATCAGAGAGGCAAGCTACTCTTGATGTTGCTTTGTCAGTTCTTGGGAATGCAAATCATTGGCCTGCTCAAGGATCTTCATTTGTTCTTCTAGGTCCTCCACCTTTCGCAGCAACTGCTCCTTCTCCTTCTTCAACTCTTGATCTTCTGCTTGCACTTGCTCAAGGTGTTCTTGTGTAGCCTCCTGAGCCTGTCTCTCTTCATGTAGGGCCTGCAATTCAGCTTCAGCAGTCCTCATCTCCCTCTGTAAGTGCTCAAATTTCCGCTTTAACTTATTTCCCTCCTCTCTCTCTTTCTTCAGGGTATTCTTTAGCTGAGCAGAAGATTTCTTGTATGACTCCAGTTCAGTCATCACCTTGTCTATGTTATCCTCTGAAGCATGTAGTATTGCAGTCCCGGCCCTTATGGTAAGCCTTGGATCCACGTTTGTCCCTATCATAACAGCCGTGTCTATTATCATTGTGCCAGCCATTCCCTCCGCTTCTACCTTTATTTATGTCCTCTTCATTATTCTCTTGGTAACCCTATCATAATATACAGTGTTGAAATCAGGGATTTCCTTGCCCTTTTCCTGGACAAAAGGAACTATTCTGAGTGTAGGCACCACAAGAGTGCTGGCAGCAGGCATTTGTGGATCCTGGACCTTTTGGTTTTCTGTCTCCTGAGTCTGCCCCTCGGTAGCTGACTGTCTTGTCTCTTTCAGCTTTTTCCTATCTGCTTCCTGTGCTCTCATTTCCTCATCTAGCTTTCTCTTCGCTTCTTCAGCTGCTTTCCTAGCTGCTTCTTCAGCCTCTTTGGCTGCTTCTTGTGCCCTCTCAGCTGCTTCTTGGGAAGCTTTTCTTTTTCCTTCTTCTTCGCTATGAAGCCATCCTGCAACTTCCTGTGCTAGCTTCTGGGCCTCCTCCTGTCTCCTCTTGGCCTCTTCTTCATCTCTAGCTTGATCAGCTTTGGCTTGCTCATCCCCTTTTCCACCTTTAGTGGTGATCTTTGGCTTGAACCTTCTTCTTAGAGCTGTCAAGTTAGGGGCACTTCGGGAGACAGATTCTTCCTTATCGAAGTGATGAGTATACTCAAAGTGAACCTTGTGTTCTTTGCAATGCTCCACGACCTTACCTTGGGAGTCACTCCTATGAAATGGCATCCTGCCAAAATGGAATTTCTCTAATTCTGATAGAAATTCATCAGCCTGTTTCACTTTAGCAAATCTGCAGCTTCCTAGTTTGAATGGAAAAGGGGGGTAAGCGGTCTTCTTGTGTTCAAACAGGAACTTGCCTTTTCCATCGATGAAAACTTGCTTGACCGCCTCCTTATGGACAATATAGTTGATTGCGTATTTTGGCAGCAGGGAAGGGGCTCTTGAGCCACCAAACATTCTGAAATACATGCCATTTTCTGTTAAGTAATAGTCTGTGTATTCTTCTATTACTCACATGGCCCCCCCGACAAACAGTCACATTCCTTCAAAAAGATGAGGGTGTACAATGGCATAAGGAACTGTTCGCATACTTCTCTATAGTGGCTATGGTAAACATGTGCCCACAAAGGTTTGTAGGCCGCGTAGATAGGCATTCTTTCCCTGTCCCAGATGCATCTGAGACCAGGGAAGGGCTTATGACACAATATGCAGTCTATAAGTATCGAGCTCATGTAAAACTCAGACTTTTTTTGGGCCTCTCCCCCCAGGGCTGCAGCCAAGCAAGTAGATAGACTGTTTGAAACCAAGCTAGGCCAGTTGAATATTGTCCCATCGGTGGCCACATAAAAGATGATAGGTATCCATTCCAGCTTGAACAACCTGGCATGAGCTCTTCCAAATAATTTGTTGAGCATCAAGACTATGAATCTGTATGGAGCCCTTAGACTCGCTGTATCATACTCATTCGTTGCTTTGGGCCTGAAATGTTTCCCTGTTAGCATCATTCTTTTCATGGTTTCTATCAGGTCCATGTTAACGTTACTCAACCAGTCATCAGACATGAAAACATCAGGATCCGGCAGATGGTAGGCCAAGGCTACATAACCAGGGCTATACGCAGCATAACCTTGATCATTAACATCCTTCAGAATGATTGTTGAGACATCCGCCCGAGGCAAAATCCATCCTATGACTTCCGGGCATGGGAAGAGTTCCGGCCTAGTGGCAACCTTCATGAGTGCTGATCTTTCGATGTTGGCGTAGATGGGTTCTTCTTCCAGTTCCATATTAGGCACCTCCCTTCTGGTGATGAGTCTATAGACATCCCCCCACTGATATTCGGGTTCAACACCAGAAACACATTGAGTGTCTCCATATATGTATTCATTCTTTGTTTCAGCTTCTACTTGTTGCACTTCTTCCACCGTTGGGGCCTTCCTCTTTTGTCTTTTGGACATGGTGGACTCAACTTCTTCCTACCATATATAACATTGTAATATTGAGGCATCAAGGGTGCATGCATTTACATGATAGAGTGCAGCACTTTATTCTTTCTATGTATATCATGGCAGCAATTAGTCGATGAAACTAAGATATCAGTTTGCATAACTTGACTGACCAAATGCACACTACTTCGTGCTCTCGTCTATATCTTAGCATGATGAAAACATTTATGTATGATATTAAACATTCCATCAACCATGCAATAAATTACATCCATATGCAAAGTGCCATTTTCATGTGTTCAAAGTGATAGCAAGTAGAGAAACAAATGCATGCATGCACAACCCAAAAATTCCCTGACTATCAGAACCACTAGCATGAAGCAAATTCAGTCATATGCAATAAAGTGGGAAATATACTACCGCTGCATGATACAAACTTTATCAATCATATTTCAGCCGGCATTAAATCTACACCATTTCGCAGTGTGTCGTTTCTCCCATGAAAACAATGTGTAAAGCAAATGCGTGTACATCCAACGCAAGGTGCAGCATTCATCAATTTGGTCTATTGCACAGCAAACAAAGAAAGGGGTTTTGTATATATCAAGATCATGCTGGCCACCTATGTTTTCCCACATTGAACATTTTGATAACACAGCTTTAGCATGGGTAACATCGATAATGGCTTATGCTGCTCACGGAGGATAATTACATTGACTCGACTATACGCTGCGGGCATGACTGTCATTTTACTGTAAATGGCGCTTTCATCAAAACCACTATCCATGCTATTTTTAATTCGCTAACTGCGACAACGGCATAGCCCTTTTAATCATCTAGGGTTTCAGACGCCCGAGCCCTGATGGACTGCGCGGGACGGCGCGGGCAATATAGGTTGGGGCTCGAACTACCGGGCAAAAGAAAAAACGACCAAAGGAAGAACCATCAATAACCACAAGAAGACCCACCGCAAAACTCTATCTGGACCTCATTATCATACAAGGGGGAGCTAGGTGCAGGCGGCGTAACGGCCGCCTACACCAAGCCTCCATCTACTCTGCGCGGGCTTGCAAACAAAAGCCACAGGCCCAAAATAAACTTCTGCGGGTTTAAAAAAAAAACGCCCCCCGATATATATATATGCGCAAATGCAGGGCAGACATGAAAAGACTACGAAAACCTTAACCATGGGTAGACCCCCATACGTATGTGAAACGGGGTTGCTAAACACCTAACCACAGCAAACAAAACCTTGAACAGAAAGAGGCATGGCAAGAACGGCCTACCTGGCAGCAACGCAATGAAATCACGGAGAGATGAGTGGATCGGTGATGGTCCAGCTTCCACGATTGACACCTGGATGACAGCTAGGTCCTTTACTGGCTCAAGGAATCGATAGCTCAACGGCAACAGCGCTTCGGCGATTAAAAAAAAAACAATGGAAAAACCACTATACCGCCCCGTATATATAAAATTTGCTTACACATGCGAGGATAAAAGACGTTGGACGCTGGAAGACTTTCGCATCGGGGGGGGAAGTAATCTCCCTTCCGCAACGATGGTCAATCAAAAGTATACCCGGCCGTGGAGACGCTCATGGCAAACAACAACAAAAAAAATCAAATCGGGCGTCGGAAGGTTTCCGAGTCGGAAGACGAAAGTCAACTTTTCTCCGCAACGGCGGGAAGAAAAATGATAAAGTTGCCGATTGAAAACTAATACTCCGCCGAGGCAAAATGCACGTCGGAAAGAACCTCGAAAAACAAACCCCCAAACTCGTCCGTAACGGCGGAGGCCAAAAAACATCCGCAACGGTAGGGAAAAGAAAGGCAAATCCTTCCGCAACTGCGGAAGAAAGAGTCATAAGAGCGTCCGTTGCCCAAACAAAAAGCGCCCGTCGTGAAAAAAATCAACGGGTCGGAAGTCGGAAGGCTTTGTCTTTCCGTAAACAAAAATTCATCCGCAACTGCGGAGGGCCAAACCTTAGATCCACCCACAACGGTGGACAATCAAAGCAAAACAACTTCAACTTCTGACTTGAGCAAGTTTTCAAATGCGTTCAAAGGCAGCAATCTAGCAGGCTTCCAAAGGATTTCAGAGGCAGCAATTAAATTCAATAGTAGATCAACCCAGGCATTAAAAACAATCGTCCATAGAAATCATTATAAGGAAGAAAATCAAGCTAAACCGAAGCAAAGGAGGGTCCCAAAAAAAAATTGAATTTTGGGAAATTGTTGCGGCTGCAACAATTGGCGACTACCTGGTGAACCCCGAATTTCTGAATTAACTCTTTCCCAGTGTGAGGCCATCTGAATAAAAGTTGAAATCTTCTAGATGTCTTTATCCTTGGGCTGGCCAACTTAAGCATTTAAACCATTGAGAAGTAGTCTATTCCTTGGGAAATGGCAACACAGAAATATTGCAAGTTTGAATAACTCTTTTGAGGCCAAATAGGTGAGGTTTATTTTGCCTGTCCTTAGGTAGTTTCTGGCTTGGACACCACAGGATTGTAACAGATGGTAAGCAGTATGATCCTTTTGTTCCTCATTCTCATTCCAATTTGCACTTTTGTGCTATTTGAATTTTAGTTCTTTTGATATGAGTCCTCCTGCAGGCCTTTTCTTACTGAATTTTAATTCAGGATCCTCTATCCCATGGTGCCCTTTTGTGTGAACACTGTATTTCATAATTCAGTTCACGGACGGAGAGGATCTTGTGGCCATTTTGTATTTCATGCTTGTCAAGCTTTGCTTTGGTATGTCTTATTTCTTTCAGGAGTTTTGACTCTTGATAGCTCTTAGCTTTTCTAACATTATGGCATGGGATCATTTATATATGATATACTGCCTTACTCTGCTTCCTCTCCATGGGTCTTCTGCTGTCACCCCCTTGGATATTTAGGATGTGAAATAAATGGAGCCTCAAGATAGTATTCCAAACTCTTTTTACTTCTGAGCTATTTTTATAGGGGTTATGCAAGACTTCAATGAATGTATTGCCAGTTAGGAAAACTGCTACTAGAAGACATTCTATACTTTAGAGCACAGTCCTTCACTCAAGATCCCAGTTAATAAAGAACCCTGACATTTCCATTGCAACCAAAAGTTTGCCTCTTTATTCAAAACTAAAAGAAAAGATAGCAAAGTACTAAAGGAAAACATCAGCAAAGCAAATAATCAAAAGAAAGACAAACATCAAAGCATTAAATCAAGAAAAGAGCACATAGTATTAGGAAAACAAAACAATTTATTTATGTACAACAAGGGAAAGAAAATTTTGCCCACTCCTGAAAATCTTTAAAACTAGAGAGCTAAGGAATGAGCTGGATTTTAGACATGAGTTATCTAGCCATGATCCAACTGTGCTGTTATTGAAATGGAACCCATATCTAATATCCTGCAGTCATCACTTTCAGCCTGAGGGAGTTGAAGGAGCTCAGGCTAAGTGTCCATCATAGGACTGGCCCTTTTTGAGGAATGATGTCCTAGCTTAAGCTCGGTTAGATAGTTTCCCAAGATAGAATCCGCAGACTCATTGCCTTCTCCTAACTTAGTGACAGTATACTTCATGTATGGTTCTCTTAGAATTTTTACTGGATTTGGGGTACCTTTGAGAGGCAACAGCAGATGAGACCAATCTGAAGCAAAATAACCTTTCAACCTGGCAGCCCATTCTCGGTTGAGAATGAGCCCATATCCCCTTGGTATGTCAACCACCATAATGTCAATAAATTGGCATACCTTGTTGTTTGCAACCAAATGAATGAGGACATTCTTCATTTCTCCTACCACCTTGACACCTGTGCGATCTAATTGCGTTACTCCACGAGGTGTGGACTCTAGCTGTCCGTTAATCTTTTTACAAATCTCAAGGGGCATCACATTCAATGCTGCTCCAAAGTCCACCAAGCAGTTATGCACATTATAATTCAACATTTCTAGAGTCAAAAGAAAGGGCGGGGTGTCAAGGTTTTCTTTCCAACCTGGTTCTTGGTCTTCTTCTCCTAGTTGGTTTTGAGTAGGTATATCCGTTGTTAGCTCTTGAGTTTCATCACAGTTTTCCCCACTAACACCTGTCTGTTCTTCTACAGGTTTGACAGTCTTAGTGATTGGCTCTGTCCTCTGGTTGAGGGTATTGTTCTTATGCATTTTGCCCTCGTCCAGTCTCTTAACATTCTCCTGCAACTTGTTAATTTTAGAAATCATTGCATTGTCTTGGCCTATGACACCCATGTCCTTCGTAGTTGTAGATGTGCATTCGGATTGAGGAGTATCATCTTCAGTGTCAAACAGTGAAATACCATTCCATGAGAACATAGTATCATCCTCTGGTTTTCTCATGATCTGTTTCTCCTTTTCCTCCTTGCCACTGTCCTTATCCAATTTAGGGTCCAACAACTTATTCATCACCAATGTCATTGAATGTAACCATTGAGGACACTTCTTCTCAGAATGGGGTTGTTGGTGAAAAGTACAGAAATTATCCCCTCCTACTTCTGTTATGTTTATTGATGCCGAATTTGGAGTAGGGACTTGCCATTGGTTGTTATCCTCTTTTTTCGGATAGTAAGGCTTATAGGTTTTCTGAATGTCGCTTTCCTTTTCCAGGTTTAATATTTAGTTGGACAGTTTCTGGAGCATTTTCATCATTCCCTGATAATCATGTGATTGATCTTCTCTAGGTTTAGACCACAATGCGATTCTTCTCGCAGTAACCTTGTCTTCAAGTGGATTAGGATAATATTCCACACTCTCACTTTCAGCCTCTACCATTTCAGCCTCTTCATAAGTCTCTACCAGTGTAGGCTTGACTTTCATCTTAGAAAACATGGCCAGCTCAGGCCCCAGGGCTGAGGTGTAATACTCAATTAAAACCTTGTTTGAAGGTCTGTCGACTGCAGAAAAAAATTTTAAATACAGTGAAAATCTCTGAGTGAAACTATGTACCTTTTCATTCTTCTCTTTTTTTAACCGACCAAGACCTTTCATCAATGAGGCGTGCGTTTTTTGGGCTGTGTATTTACTTCTGAAAATTCTTTCAAAAGTGTCCCAATCAGGAATTGAGTTTGCAGGCAGACTAAAATACCAAGATGCTGCTGCTCCTTTCAGAGTGTGTGGGAATAGTCTGCAGACTACATCTTCATACTCCCCCGCCCTTAGCCCTTCTAATGCTAGGTAGAAGCTTTGAAGGTGGTCGTCTACCACAATCTTTTCCTCAGGGTCAAACTTGGGCAAGAGCTTGTCAAAGGCTTGAGGTAGATTATGTAGAGGAGGTGATAGGTTCAGCAGGGACTTAGCTCTCCATGCAGGCAAAGGGTTGGGCTGATTTACATTTATGCCAGCCATAAGCGCAGCTACGGGAACGAGAGTCTTGAGCAAAGAAAAATGTGGGATGAGAACGGGATTTCTTGCTTCAAGGAATAACCGGAACCTGAGAGTATCTAGGTGAGGCTAACTCCAAATATATGCTGGTAAGGTAGTCCTAGGAAAAGTAATTTTCCACGGCCAGCCATGTACTGGAGGCCCTCCTTCTAGCGCTAGAACTGTTGAGGCCAAGAAATTCACAGGCGACAACAGTAAAGGATTCTCCCCAATCAACGTTCCCAAATGGCCCGTTGACTGTTTGGTGTAGGGAATCCGTCTGGCTTGTGGTCCGGCTACCGTAGGTCAAGGTAACAAAACTAAGGGTTTTACCGGTTGCGGCCCGGTCCACCAAGTTTTTGTAATTTTGACTTAATGTATGCAATGCAAATGCCTAACTAACAATGTAGGAGTGATAAAGATGCAAGGAACTACAAAATGTGCTGCGCAGGTTCTTACCTCTCGTCTTAGGTTCTCAAACATCTCAATCACATATGCAGCCATGAAGCCAACTATTTGTCTAACTACCTGTATATGCACCTATCCCCGGGGATCCATATAAAATGATTATTGGTGAGTAATGTGTATTATAAATGTATCATAAACAGAATTTACAGTTAGCTTACATTCATATTTACAACACATTAATGAAAAAAATATCCTAACAATCAGATAGCTAATTGTTATGTAAGCAGCATATATTACTTGTGGTGAGCTTTCCAAGAAAATGAATCAGAAATCATTCAACAAGACATAGGTCATAAAGTTATAACGATCTCATGATTTATGGACACAGGCTGAAAAATAAAGTAGTTCATCTTTCCTCCATCCATTGCATGACATTAGGAAATTTCACATCTCTTTCTCCAACAAGCAAACTGTAATTTGTATTGCAAAAGGAAATAGTTCTTCTTACAATATGTCCTCCAGTCTTACTGGGGAAAAATCCCCTTTCTCTTCTTAGTCTATTACATTTATACAAAAGAGTGAAATGGTTGGGCTGCCCAAAGTAACCTTTGGGCTTCCCAACCTTTCAGTTTCCCAACACTTTGCTTTTGCAAAATATTACAAAATATAAAGATGACACATCCCCTACAAAGAGGGCCCAACTTGGTTTTCTAGGAACTTCTTCCACGCTGCAGCCTCACTAGCGATGCCCTCAAAAGTGCTAGGCTCCAAAAACTGAATATTTATTTCAAATTTCTCGGCTTGATTTTTTATAGCCTCGATCCTTGCTGGGCTCAAGCAAAGCTGATCTTCCAAAAATTGTACACTAACGGCTGAGAGGCCCACCTCATTCTTCAAAACTAGGTCATCAATAACCTTGATCTGTTGTGTTCTAGCCTCTTCATCCTAATATATGCCCTACAATATTTCTATGAAGGCCACATGGTTCGGGAACTCATCAAGCTTATGCTTAGCGTCCATCTGGCACCGGTTGAATGTATTAAGGAGCCTCCTGAAGTATTCTGAGCATGCTCCCTGCATCCTTTTGACAGCCTTCTTGAAGTCTCCCATGGTGCTGACAGCGAACTCTACTAAATCATGATCTCTTTTGAGGGCTTGATGATCTTTCACAGGTAGTTCTGCATTGCTTTCCAGCCTTGCTATTCTGGCCTTCAAGACTTCAAGGACCTCTTGGGATCTATCCATGAAGTAGGAAGAGGTTTCCATGATCTCTTCCAACCAGCTATCAATCTGAAGGACCTTGCATCTCTTGTCTTCCAGAGCGGTCTGCAGCTGTAGCATTTTATCCTTCTGAGCCAGGATATGTTCCTTGAAAGGATGCATATTTACTTGTTGTTCCTTTGCTACCTCCAGATCAGCGGTCAAAGAGGCCAGCTGCTCTTGATGTTGCTTTGTCAGTTCCTGGGAATGCAAATCATTGGCCTGCTCAAGGATCTTCATCTGTTCTTCTAGGTCCTCCACCTTTCGCAGCAACTGCTCCTTCTCCTTCTTCAACTCTTGATCTTCTGCTTGCACTTGCTCAAGGTGTTCTTGTGTAGCCTCCTGAGCCTGTCTCTCTTCATGTAGGGCCTACAATTCAGCTTCAGCAGTCCTCATCTCCCTCTGTAACTGCTCAAATTTCCACTTTAACTTATTTCCCTCCTCTCTCTCTTTCTTCAGGGTATCCTTCAGCTGAGCAGAATATTTCTTGTATGACTCCATTTCAATCATCACCTTGTCTATGTTATCCTCTGAAGCATGTAGTATTGCAGTCCCGGCCCTTATGGTAAGCCTTGGATCCACGTCTGTCCCTATCATAACAGTCGTTTCTGTTATCATTGTGCCAGGAATTCCCTCCACTTCTACCTTTCTTTCTGTCCTCTTCATTATTCTCTTGGTATCCCTATCATAATATACAATGTTGAAATCATGGATTTCCTTGCCCTTTTCCTGGACAAAAGGAACTATTCTGAGTGTAGGGATCACAAGAGTGCTGGCAGCAGGAATTTGTGGATCCTGGACCTCTGGGTTTTCTGTCTCCTGGGTCTGCCCCTCAGTAGCTGACTGTCCTATCTCTGTCATCTTTTTCCTATCTGCTTCCTATGCTCTCATTTCCTCATCTAGCTTTCTCTTCGCTTCTTCAGCTGCTTTCCTAGCTGCTTCTTCAGCCTCTTTGGATGCTTCTTGTGCCCTCTCAGCTGCTTCTTGGGCAGCTTTTATTTTTCCTTCTTCTTCGCTATAAATCCATCCTGCAACTTCCTGTGCTAGCTTCTGGGCTTCCTCCTGTCTCCTCTTGGCCTCTTCTTCAGCTCTGGCTTGATCAGCTTTGGCTTGCTCATCCCCTTTTCCACCTTTAGTGGTGATCTTTGGCTTGAACCTTCTTCTTAGAGCTATCAAGTTAGGGGCACTTCAGAAGACAGATTATTCCTTATAGAAGTGATGAGTATACTCAAAGTGAACCTTGTGTTCTTTGCAATGCTCCACGACCTTACCTTGGGATTCACTCCTATGAAATGGCATCCTGCCAAAATGGAATTTCTCTAATTCTGATACAAATTCATCAGCCTGTTTCACTTTAGCAAATCTGCAGCTTCCTAGTTTGAATGGAAAAGGGGGGTAAGCGGTCTTCTTGTGTTCAAACAGGAACTTGCCTATTCCATCGATGAGAACTTGCCTGACCGCCTCCTTATGGACAATATAGTCAGTTGCGTATTTTGGCAGCAGGGAAGGGGCTCTTGAGCCACCAAACATTCTGAAATACATGCCATTTTCTGTTAAGTAATAGTCTGTGTATTCTTCTATTACTCGCATGCCCCCCCCCCCCTCGACAAACAGTCACACTCCTTCAGAAAGATGAGGGTGTACAATGGCATAAGGAACTGTTCGCATACTTCTCTATAGTGGTTGTGGTAAACATGTGCCCACAAAGGTTTGTAGGCCGCGTAGATAGGCATTCTTTCCCTGTCCCAGATGCATTTGAGACCAGGGAAGGGCTTATGACACAATATGCAGTCTATAAGTATCGAGCTCATGTAAAACTTGGACTTTTTTCGGGCCTCTCCCCCCAAGGCTGCAGCCAAGCAAGCAGACAGACTGTTTGAAACCATGCTAGGCCAGTTGAAGATTGTCCCATCGGTGGCCACATAAAAGATGATAGGTATCCATTCTAGCTTGAACAACCTACCATGAGCTCTTCCAAATATTCTGTTGAGCATCAAGACTATGAATCTGTATGGATCCCTTAGACTCGCTGTATCATACTCATTCGTTGTTCTGGGCCTGAAATGTTTCCCTGATAGCATCATTCTTTTCATGGTTTCTATCGGGTCCATGTTAACGTTACTCAACCAGTCATCAGACACGAAAACTTTAGGCTCTGGCAGATGGTAGGCCAAGGCTACATAACCAGTGTTGTACGCAGCATAACCTTTATCATTAACATCCTTTAGAATCATTGTTGAGACATCCGCCCGAGGCGGAATCCATCCTATGACTTCCGGGCATTGGAAGAGTTCCGGCCTAGTGGCAACCTTCATGAGTGCTGATCTTTCGATGTTAGCGTAGATAGGTTCTTCTTCCAGTCCCATATCAGGCACCTCCCTTCTGGTGATGAGTCTATAGACATCCCCCCACTGATATTCGGGTTCAACACCAGAAACACATTGAGTGTCTCCATATATGTATTCAGTCTTTGTTTCAGCTTCTGCTTGTGGCACTTCTTCCACCGCTGGGGCCTTCCTCTTTTGTCTTTTGGACATGGTGGACTCGACTTCTTCCTGCCATATATAACATTGTAATATTGAGGCATCCAAGATGCATGCATTTACATGACAGAGTGCAGCACTTTATTTTTCTATGTATATCATGGCAGCAATTAGTCGATGAAACTAAGATATAAGTTTGCATAACTTGACTAACCAAATGCACACTACTTCACGCTCTCGTCTATATCTTAGCATGATGAAAACATTTATGTATGATATTAAACATTCCATCAACCATGCAATAAATTACATCCATATGCAAAGTTCCATTTTCATGTGTTCAAAGTGATAGCAAGTAGAGAAACAAATGCATGCATGCACAACCCAAAAATGCCCTGACTATCAGAACCACTAGCATAAAGCAAATTCAGTCATATGCAATAAAGTGGGCAATATACTACTGCTGCATGATACAAACTTTATCAATCATATTTCAGCCGGCATTAAATCTACACCATTTCGTAGTATGCCGTTTCTCCCATGAAAACAATGTGTAAAGCAAATGCATGTACATCCAACGCAAGGTGCGGCATTCATCAATTTGGTCTATTGCACAGCAAACAAAGAAAGGGGTTTTGTATATATCAAGATCATTTTGGCCGCCTATGTTTTCCCACATTGAACATTTTGATAACACAGCTTTAGCAGGGGTAACATCGATAATGGCTTATGCTACTCGCGGAGGATAATTACATTGACTCGACTATACGCTGCGGGCATGACTGTCATTTTACTGTAAATGGCGCTTTCATCAAAACCACTATCCATGCTATTTTCAGTTTGCTAACTATGACAACGGCATAGCCCTTTTAATCATCTAGGGTTTCAGACGCCCGAGCCCTGATGGACTGCGCAGGATGGCGCGGTCAATACAGGTTGGGGCTCGAACTACCGGGCAAAAGAAAAAATGACCAAAGGAAGAACCATCAATAACCACAAGAATACCCACCATAAAACTCTCTCTGGACCTCATCATCATATAAGGGGGATCTAGGTGCAGGCAGCGTAACGGCCGCCTGCACCAAGCCTCCATCTACTCTGCGCGGGCTTGCAAACAAAAGCCATGGGCCCAAAATAAACTTCCGCAGGTTAAAAAAAAATGCACCTCGATATATATATATGCACAAACGCAGGGCAGACAGGAAAAGACTACGGCAACCTTAACCATGGGTAGACCCCCATACGTATGTGAAACAGGGTTGCTAAACACCTAACCGCAGCAAACAAAACCTTGAACAGAAAGAGGCATGGCAAGAACGGCCTACCTGGCAGCAACATGATGAAATCACGGAGAGATGAGTGGATCGGTGATGGTCCAGCTTCCACAATTGACACCTGGATGACAGCTAGGTCCTTTACTGGCTCAAGGAATCGACAGCTCGACGGCAACACCGCTTCGGCGATTAAAAAAAAAACAATGGAAAAACCACTATACCGCCCCGTATATATAAAATTTGCTTACACGTGCGAGGATAAAAGACGTCGGACGCTGGAAGACTTTCGCATCAGGGGGGAAAGTAATCTCCCTTCCGCAACGGTGGTCAGTCAAAAGTATACCCGGCTGTGGAGACGCTCATGGCAAACAACAAAAAAAACAATCAAATCGGGCGTCGGAAGGCTTCCGAGTCGGAGGACGAAAGTCAACTTTTCTCCGCAACGGGGGGCATAAAAATGATAAAGTTGCCGATTGAAAACTAATACTCCGCCGAGGCAAAACGCACGTCGAAAAGAACCTCGAAAACCAAACCCCCAAACTCGTCCGTAACGGCGGAGGCCAAAAAACATCCGCAACGGCAGGGAAAAGAAAGGCAAATCCTTCTGCAATGGCAGAAGAAAGAGTCATAAGAGCATCTGTTGCCCAAACAAAAAGCACCCGTCGTGAAAAAAATCAACGGGTCGGAAGTCGGAAGGCTTTGTCTTTTCGTAAACAAAAATTCATCCGCAACTGCGGAGGGCCAAACCTTATATCCACCCGCAACGGTGGACAATCAAAGCAAAACAACTTCAACTTCTGATTTCAGCAAGTTTTCAAATGCGTTCAAAGGCAACAATCCAACAGGCTTCCAAAGGCTTTCAGAGGCAGCAATTAAATTCAAAAGTAGAGCAACCCAGGCATTAAAAACAATCGTCCAGAGAAATCATTATAAAGAAGAAAATCAAGCTAAACCAAAGCAAAGGAGGGTCCCAAAAAAATTTTGAATTTTGGGAAATTGTTGCGGCTGCAACAAACCCTAAAGGGAAAAACCCAGCAAAATCTTCCTCAATATAGATGCCCCAAAAAGATAAAAGATAAAACCAGCAAGGAGATCAAAGCCTGATCCTCCTCCTTCTCCAGCTACTTCTCTTCTCCACTAATGCGCTACACAAGTGAGAGTGTGTGTGTCTCAAATGAGGAGCACTACACCTCTATTTATATTCATCCGTTCACTTTAGTTAACTCATTTGACATGTAGGCTCGAGTTAAATCATGTAGGCTCGATTTACACATGTAGGCTCAAGTAACCACATTGGGGTGCTGATGACCCACCTTCACAATTAGAGGGTACTACCTCATGACTCTTATTAGTTCTTCCGATTAGGAGCATCGGGGTACAATGTAATACAAGTGGTTCTCCCGGTAGGACCATTGGGGACCACAAAAGATACTTATAGAATATTCTTCGAAGTTACAATATTTCAACAACGTTTTGACAAGGAATCGGAGAATTATCTCCTCAGTCCAAGCCTCCATGTGGCCTCGTGCTTAACTCCCATTTGAGAGGAGCTTCCTAGATACTATCAACACAAAGAAATATTTACCTATCGATTGGCCAACTGCATCTGAATTTAAGTACTTGTGGGGAGTTTACACTTCCTATACCACAAGCCTAGCCTAAGCTAGTAGGTGTATGACCCTATAAAACAAAACTTACTAATAAATTTTAAATTATGGCGTTCATTTTAAGGGTTGTTCTTAGTCAGAGCGTAAGTGGCGTGAATGACTATGATATTATAGACTCGATAAGAAAAGTAAAAAGGTGTAGAAAATGAATTCCAAAACAAATTATAACTACTTAAATCAAGCTTCTTTTTCTTTTTGTAGATATGAACTAATGAAATTACAAATAAGTATGAGAAGACTAAGACTTATTTTTTGTAATTTTTGAAATTTTATTCGAAAATACTGAAAATAAAACTACAATATGCAATTAAAATGCAAATGTTTCCAATTTTTTTTCTTCACTTTTCAAACTCTTCAAAAATTACTATGCACCTAAATGCAAAATTTCTTGAGTATGCTTGAATAATCAGACCATAAAGCAAGCGATATGAAGTATAGCAGACTTGTAAGAACCAAATTCAACCACCCAAGGAGGAGACTTGGAAAACACCTATCTTGGGAAAAAACAATGAATAAAATCCACCGAAATCACTAAAGGGAAAGTGACAAACTGAAACTACTCTAAAGTAGTACAAAGTACAAGGTATCTAAAATCTTGATCACTGATTCAGATACATAGCACTGAACCTATCACCCAAACAGAATAATCCACTTCAAATCGCTAAGTGAAAGAAGACTCAAACAACAAAAACTCAAGGGCTTAGTGAAAAGCACAAAGTATGGTGTACAGGACTTTCAGACCTATAGTAAGATGCTAGCACTAGAAGACCCCAAAGCAGAGCAAAATCCAAATAAGACAGGGACAAGAAACCCTACTCCAAAAAAACAAATTGCTGCTAAAAGATGTACGCGACTGTCTAATAGAACAACCCGTGTACTGTACTCAACTGTCCAATATAGCAACCCACTGTTAGTTTTTCAACATTTAAGCTAGCATTATGATAAGATCTTTTCACTGAGAGAATAACAAGCACAGCAATCACATAAGCACATCACAAGAGACA
>LPNX010379506.1:7926-33118 GCA_001517045.1 Pseudotsuga menziesii
ATTGATCAAGGATGATGATGGATCAACTATAGATCCTACGTTGTTTAAAAGGCTTGTTGGAAGCCTTATGTATTTAACAACGACAAGACCAGACATCATGTATGGAGTAAGTCTAATATCAATATTCATGGAGTCACAAAAAGACTCTCATTGGCAAGCAGGTAAAAGAATTCTAAGGTATGTAAGTGGCACAAAATACCTTGCCTTTATGTATTCAACCTCAGAAAATTTTAAACTCATTGGATACACTGATAGTGACAATGGAGGTAGCATAGATGACAGGAAGAGCACATTTGGGTACACATTTAATTTTGGTACAGGTTTTGTTTCAAGGGCTTCAAAGAAACATCCCATAGTAACTCTGTCTTCAGCAGAAGCACAATATGTTGCATCTACAAATGTTGCATGTCAAGTTGTCTGGATGCAGAGAGTGTTAAAATACTTGTCACAGAACCAGCAAGAACCAACAACAATTTTCTTCGATAACAATTTAGCCATTGCATTATCAAATAATCATGTGTTTCACAAGGGAACCAAGCACATCGACATAAGGTTTCATTTCATAAGAGAGTTGGTGAACAACAAAGAAATTTGTTTATAATTTTGCAGGTCTGAAGATCAACTTGCATACATATTTACAAAGCCTCTAGAAAAGGATACATACTAGTATCTACGTAGTTACCTTGGAATGACAAGTTATGCACAGTGAACTCTATCATGCATAGAGCATGTTTAAGCTCTAAAACATTTTGTAATTTTTTTTTCTAAGATTCCCATTTTCTCATAATTAAGGGGGAGTTCTAGAAATAGTAATTACTCAGAGAAGTCATACAAGACCTCAGCTGACTCTGCCAGATTCTGTATCAGTTCAGTCTCCGTCAGACAGTCTGACAAGAGTGACGAGTCCACGATTCGATAATGTAAACCAGTTGAATTAAATTTTGTAAGCTAAGTCGTTAGGTAGATAGTTATTACAGTCTTTAATGGTAAGTCAGTAGATTCACAGAGAAGCAAATTATAGTTTTCCTATAAATAGAAGAAGAAGATTGTAAATTAAGTTAGATACAATAGACATAGCATAAATAATTCTAAGAGAACTCTGAGCAGAGAGTGAAGAATATACTGTTGAAGCTCAATATTCTATGTGTTTCAAGATGTCGAGAGATGAAGCTCCCTAAAAGGTTAAACATCTCTGTAAATTTCAAGTTTGCATTTACGGCAATATAGGTCTTTCTTATGTCATGACAAGTTATATAAATCAAATAGTTTATGGTTGAAATGCATGTTTACTTAGCTGACATTTTCTCTAGAATTATTTGTGTAAATGTTGTTTACATTTACGGATTGAGTGAAAGATCAAAGAATCCATAAACATTTCACCCAGTAAAAGTTTGAGGTTTTATGGCAGAGTGGTCAACACAAGTCTCCTTATTGTTTGGGTATATGTTTTTCTAATTCTATCGAATTGTTGATTGTGTCGATTTTTTTACTTCATACTACTGGTGGGTGAAAAACATTTGTAATTTATTAAGTCTTTTAGACTAAGAAATATTCTTTGTAAATTTTGACTAAAACCAAACTAGTCGAGCAAGTGAGTCAAAGTAAAATTGTTGAGTTAAACTTGTTGAAGTTGTAAAACTTACAAGTGATCAAAGTAAACTTGTTGAAGTTGTAACGCCTACAAGTCGTCGAAGTAAAATCTGTTGAAGTGAGGTGAGTCGGTAAAACCAATAAGTAAGAACTTTTTGAGGTAAAAGAGTCGGGTTGAAAAGTCCGACCATATTGGTAGACTTGTCTAGTCGAATTTAGACAAGTAAAAAGAAAAAGGAGGTCGAGGTGATATTTTTATAACTGAGTGGTAACTCAAGTTTATCCGTCTCAGTTTTTGCTAACATTATCTTTCACCTCCATCGCTCTAATCCACTTATATATATATATATATATATATATATATATATATATATATATATTCATCTCAGGCATGTTTTACATATATATATATATATATATATAAATAACACAAATTAAAATGTTCTAATGTTTATTAAACACTAACGACAATAGAAATATTGAGAAGGAGCATTTAATGAGGCAGATAAAACAATGCACATCACTGTAGTGTTGATAATGGGTGGAGAAAGATATATATAAAGATATTTCTAAACAAAGCTTTCCAATGTGTAATGCAATCATATAAATTGAGCTAAATGCAACTCTATGGGAAAGCATTTGAGGTTGTAAATTTTGTATGTGTTCCTTGGAATTTCTCAACCAAGCCAACGATCACATCCAAACACAGTCAACCCTCTAACAGATGGGTGTTAGATTTTTATCATATAAACTACCATTATGATATTAGGATCTTTAACTGAGAGAATAACATGCACAACAATAAAACACAAGCACAACACAAGAGACAAGAGACACAAAGAATTTTCCCCGGGGAAACCATAAAGGAGAAAACCCCACAACGTCCTCAGAGATAGAATCAGCACCAAAGGTAAAACCTGAAAACATAAAGATGATCTCCCAACAACAGCAGTCTCTCTCTCTCACAATGAGAGAGCTTCTTCTCTCTCACTCATGCACCCCAATGAGTGAGTGTATGTGTTCTAAATAGAGAGACTCACTCTCTATTTATATTCTTTTGTTCGCTTGGAACCCACTCCATCATGTCGGCCTCACTTAACAATTACTTACTAGATCCTACATCTCTAGGAGTGTCTAATAACCCTAGTTCCCCACCACTTGTGGGGACTTTGCCTCTTCCGACCAATAGGAGGGTAACACAATGGTGGGGACTATTGCACTGACTTACAATGACTCACCTAGGGTCGACTTCACTAGAATAGTCTAATAAACCAAGGGCCCCATAACTGTGGGGACTTTAACCCTTGACCAATAGGAGGGTTACCCACAATGACTTGACATGAATTTCTCATTATAGAAACTTCCCGAAATAAACACTGGGGTATGACATCACTCAATTACATCACAAATGCATACTGAAATAAAAATCGGGTTACAATACATAATAAATATGGATGAATACATTCTAAAGTTACAAATACATCAACACTCCCTCTTAACTAGGAAGGTATTCTCTTGACACAATTTATCACCACAAGACTTCTTCTCTGTATCATCTGGATCATCATTGAGTTCTCCTCATATTCATATTTATATCTGGATCATCACTCGATTTGGATCATCATGGGACATCGTCACTGGATTTGGATCATCACTCGATCTGGATCATCACTGGACATCATCACTGGATCTGGATCATCACTCGTTCTGGATCATTACTGCTAGGTCATCATCACTGGATTTGGATCATAACTGGGCATCATCACTGGATATAGCTCATAACTCGATCTGGATCATCACGGGTGCTATCTCATGATTCTTATCGTCATAGGAAGTTCTGCAGAGCCAACCCTTTTTCATGCTGGTTGTAGGCCTAGCCTCCATGTAGGTCTTCTTTAGCACTTATATCTGACCTACTCATCAGAATGGCACATCACTCACATCCATCTAGGTGGGAACACATCCTGCTCACAGTGATGGAATGGATCTACACTTACATCCATCCAGGCGGGAACACATCCTGCTCACAGTGATGGAAGGGATCTGCACTTACATCCATCCAGGAAGGAACACATCCTGCTCACACTGATGGAAGGGCTCTACACTTACATCCATTTAGGTGGGAACACATCCGGCTCATAGTGATGGAAGGTCTCTGCACTTACATCCATCCAGGCGGGAACACATCCTGCTCACAATGATGGAAGGGATCTGCACTTACATCCATTTAGGTGGGAACACATCCTGCTCATAGTGATGGAAGGGCTCTGCACTTACATCCATCCAGGATGGAACACATCCTACACACAATGATGGAGGGGCTTGCACTCATATCTAATCTTGTAGGAACCAATCCTACAGTCACATTAGAATGGCCCCCAGTCCTCGACTAAGCTACCTAGTAATTGACCAAGTGCCTCCATTCTCATAGAGAATGGCAGTTGCCCTTACATCTGTCCTGCTCGATAGAATGGCCAACACTCATATCTGACATGGAAGGAACCAATCCTCTCACCATGACAGAATGGCTCATCCCTTACATCTGACCATGGAAGGAACCAATCCTCTCACCATGTCAGAATGACTATGGGTCTCATCACTTTCCCTTGGAGGAAACCTCGATCTGGAGAACACCAAGCCTCTCCCTGAAGTACTCGAACTTCAGCCTAGCCAATGGCTTCGTCAATATCTCATCTATCTGCTCCTCCGTCGCAACATACTGGAGCTTCACTACTCCCCTCTGCACCATATCCATGATATAGTGATACTTGATCTCGATATGCTTTGTCTTGTCATGGAACACTGGATTCTCTAACAACTTCACGCAACTCTGGTTGTCACAATGTATACAAGTAGCATCCATATGGAGATCATATAAGTCTGACAGTAGATTTCATAGCCATACTGCCTCACAACTAGCTGAACAAGATGTGACATACTCTGCTTCAGCTGTGCTCAGTGCCACATAGGATTGCTTCCTGCTGAACCAAGAGATCACACATGATACCATATTGAAGCAACACCCTGAAGTGTTCTTCCTATCGATGGCACTTCCTGCCCAATATGAATCAACATAACCATCAAGGTTAATCTTCTGATTCGTATCCCACTTGAGCCCATAGTCAATTGTACCCTTCAGGTACCTCAGAATATGCTTTGAAACAATCAAGTGAACATGTCTTGGATCTATCAAGAACTGGATTAAGGTGTTCATAGCAAAGCAAATTTATGGTCTCATGTTCGTTAGATACATCAAAGACCCAATCATCTGACGATACATCATAGCATCAACCTTCTCTGATGAAGCATCACTTAACAGCCTCAGGTTTGATGCCATAGGTGTGGTCATGTAGTACATCATCCTGAACCTATTCAGTATCTCTACTACATACTTCCCTTGTCCACACCTCCATTCCTAGAAAATAGTGTGTCAACACATAACAGGAGCATCACTGGTCTTCTGGCTTCAACCTTGAGGCAAAGGTTGGAATCCACTTTACTCTCAGTAAAGCCTAGAGTCATCAGTAATCTGTATTAAATTGAGCACATAGATCTATAGACAAACACACAACTCACATGATAGATCACACAATTTACTCAGTTATTGAAGAATGAAACAGTGCAAAAATGGATTGCAGCTGTGAATGCTTTTCATTAATAAAAGATTAATTATATAGATAATTACAATGAAGTACAATGGCTTTAATATCCACAAGCAATTCAAATCCACATGAGGAAGTTCGAATCGATTAGACTCTACTTGGGTGTAGGTGATCAAGACCTTGTCTAAATCACTATCAGAGGACTCAATAGTTAACTGCCCTAGTTTAAACCATAACCAGAGTTCATCGGAGCTCTAAAACACAACTCAAGTGTTACATTCAGTGTTGACTAAGGTTAACTGACTGTGGTAGGTGAGAAATTCACCCCACATGAGTGCAGTCGAGTAAACCTAGCGCTAACTGAATGTAGAGGACTATAATTGAATGTAACTGACTCCTAACTTAGCTTAACCAGTCATCAACTGAAGTGAACTAACCTTGGTTGGTTTCGACACTCCCAGTGGCTCCTAAATTGTAGGGATTGGTCTAGGAGGCTCCTAAACTAATACAATCAAGTGCAATCAGTGGAAATGAGCCTTAATTAGTGTTCCCCACACTTTAGTAACTGAAACATGTGCCCCAATTAGGTCAAGTTGACCCAATGGTGCTAATGACTATAAATAGACTGGATGGAATCTCGATTTAGAAATGAATCCTGATTTAGACATATGACCAAATTAGACAAGGGAGGATTAATAATCCTAACAATCTATCCATCCTGTCGTACCATGTTGAAACACAGGATCTTCTGCAATCACTCCCTCTAAAGCATCATACTCCCTCTATCTTCCGTACTCTATGCACTGAAACATTCTATACCGAAGTGACAAGTAGCTTCCTATGCTACTAATCTTCTATGTATCCATCTAGGATCACTAGATACCAAGATCCTCTAACTTGAACTTTTTCAAAAGTTCATCTCGCACCCATCTGTGAGCTTGTCATCCTCTATCAACCTTGTAGCAAAGGTTTAGATCTTCATCAAGATCCTCATGTATGTGTTATCCCATGGGTGTCTTCTAAGCTCATACAAGGTATTCTTTCATTTGCACACATGATTATGCCTGTCATGTGTCTCAACTCTCACTGGCTACAAATGTCTCTTCGAATCTTGCCTTGTATCCCACGATGTTTCCATCTACTCCAATCTTTGAGCAAAGAGGTTTCATTCTAGATAAGTAGCAATGGAGAGTTGTATAGCACCATGAGTTACTTACCCATCACATGCATATTATTAGTATACTGTCATTAATGCAAAATCCTATCATGCATAATAACTGAATATAAACAAATGAATAACAAAACAATATCATGAAATGACAATTAAATACTTATCTTTATTTGTTTCGTAGGTAGATTCCTTATTGAGCCTTCAACTTCATCGTCTTCTTTATTCACAATAGCATCATTTATTATCCGAATGCTAAGATGGATAAGAGGTTCTTCAAGAGTTGATATCTTCATATTCCTCATCGCTTGAGGGATCTTCTTTCGATGGTGAGATCTTGATCTTCAATTGCTCCCATCTTCTCTTCTCTTCTTATGAGTCGAGCTTCTTCTTCTTCCCAGAGTCTGCTGAAAGTAATCACTTCCTTCTGGCACACATTCTTCGAATGAATGAATCCCATGATCCTAGGAGGCCATTCAAGGTGGCCAACACCACTTCTGCATTCTTCATTTCTTCTTTTACCGCTACAAGTTGTTCTTTGATTTGAGAGACCCTCGTAAAGTATGACTATATGGTCTTTGCATTCTGGATCTTCACATTCTTCAACTATTTTCTCAAAGGTCATATTCCAATTTATGTTCTTCCCTTCAAATAGCTTGGTCAAGGAATCAAACATCTCTTTCAGTGTCTTTAGGGAAGACACTTGTGGTACAAGTTGATCTGTGACTGAATCAACAATGATCTACTTGGCCTTGATCAAGTTCTTCTTGTGTAAGGGTTTGAGCCTCATCTCCCTCTGGAAATAGAACCTCCCTACTCATGTAGGTGTCCAATTCATTTACTTTAGAGAGATCAAATACTTCCATGCTTGGAAGTTGTCAACTTCACCAATCTTATCATCAAGCTGATGTGACAGATCACTTTGAAATGAGAACCTCAAATACAAATAGCAAAATATTAGATCTTGCCAATTTGAGGTGTCCGTCCTGGTTCCGGAGCTGGCTGATCTAGGGTTTGTCAGAGAAACCCTAATTTTTAAAACTTGGAATATTTTAGATCTAATTGGATATAAATATATATCTCTTCAAATGGATCTGTCCAACGTACTCCTTTTCTGAAAAAAGTGGAGGGAAGCTCCCAGAACAGGAAGCCCTAGTTTTCCACTTTCTTCTGTAAAAATTCTTGTTACTGTTTCTGCGGTATCTTTGACATTACTATTCCTCTATGTATACAATTTCACACTAAGGTATCCTCACATGTTCATGTTCCAACACCATAGGTTTTATCCAAATTGGTTTCACCAATTGGTACTTATGGTCCTTTTCCCAAGGTGACCTGTTACAGGACTGTTCAAAATAGAGAAGTTGTATGAACCTCCATGTGTCACTGGTTCATCTTCTAAGTCTAAATCTTGGATGACAAAAATTACAGTCTATGCCATTTCTAAAACAGCTTCTAAAATCTCATTTGGACATGTGTAGCCCAAGATATATCAATTCTCCCCAGGTGTCCTTTTTAGGGATGAATTCTGGAAGAGGCTGGAACCCTAACGTGGAGGGATCATATCTCCTAGAATATAGTGAATATGAGGCAGAATGTTGGACACACTATAAATCAGGATTTCATCTTCGGCCTCTGCAATTTTTTGCTCCTGAACCTGCACCAATCTCACGATATAGCGAATGTACCAAAACTTAGCAGATTTTGGTATTTAGGGTTTTTCTAGCTTGGGGTCAAACTAGGGTTTTACTTTCCCATAGTTTCACCCAACCAAAAAAATTGATCCAGGTATCTAAAATTCGGTTTTGATGAGGAGATAAATCCTATGTTAGGCTCACTCAAAAATTACTCTTCTCTAGAAAGCCCTAATTTTTGCACTGAAAACTGAAAATGCTCGGAATTGAATTTCACTTCGACAAAAAGATGCGCCATTCAATGGAGATTCATCCTAGCATACTTTTGCTGATGGATTGTGGAGAGAGACCCAAAAATTAAGAATCCCTAGCTTCTAAAGCTGCACAATGTCTTCTTCTCAGGTTAGCTCTGATACAATGTTAGATTTTTATCATATAAGCTACCATTATGATCTTAGGATCTTTAACTGAGAGAATAACATGCACAGCAATAAAACACAAGCACAACACAAGAGACAAGAGACAAAGAATTTTCCTCGGGGAAACCATAAAGGAGAAAACCCCACAACTTCCTCAGAGATGGAATCAGCACCAAAGGTAAAACCCGAAAACATAAAGATGATCTCCCGACAACAACAGTCTCTCTCTCTCACACTGAGAGAGCTTCTTCTCTCTCACTCATGCGCCCCAATGAGTGAGTGTATGTGTTCTAAATAGAGAGACTCACTCTCTATTTATATTCTTCCATTCACTTGGAACCTAGTCCATCATGTCGGCCTCACTTAACAATTACTTACTAGAGCCGACATCTCTAGGAGTTTCTAATAACCCTCGTGCCCCACCACTTGTGGGGACTTTTCCTCCTCCGACCAATAGGAGGGTAACACAATTGTGGGGACTATTGCCCTGACTTACAATGAATCACCTAGGGTCGACTTCACTAGAATAGTCTAATAACCCAAAGGCCCCATAACTGTGGGGACTTTAACCCTTGACCAATAGAAGGGTTACCCACAATGACTTGACATGACTTTCTCATTATAGAAACTTCCCGGAATAAACATCGGGGTATGAAATGACTCAAGTACATCACAAATACATCTCGGAATAAACATTGGGTTACAATACATAAGAAATATGGATGAATACATTCTGAAGTTACAAATACATCAACAATGGGTTCCTTGGACTTACTCAGCCAAATAAACACCAGGATGCACTTCACATCTAATACAAATTCTGTGTATGGACAAAAACGTCTTGGGAACCAAAAATAAAAAATGGTAAATGGGGGAAAAATGGCCCAGGTGAGCAAATCGTTTCAGGGAATGTCATTGGGCTTCACAGAGGTAAAAACGATCTCTACAAACCCCCAATTCATGGGTTTGAATTCAGAAAAAAACATCTGGGAATTACGGGAGAAAATATGGCTTTTATAAACCTCCAGATCATGGTTCTCCTCTTCCCATTCACTAAACAATACAAAAACAAGTTTCCCAGCTTGGAGAAATTGAGGAAGCGACAGAAGAACGTGAGGGAAACTCCCAGCTTGCTGACAAGGGAACAAACGACCTCTTCAAACCCCAAAATCATGGTTCCCTTCTTCCCATTATCCCAACAACACATAAAATGAATTTTGGGCATGGATAAGTGAAGAAAATGACAGGAAAATTGTGAAGGAGAGAACTCATCCCCCTTCAGCTGCGTGATGGAGAAAAACATGAATGAGAGAATGGGTGAGGAGTGAATTTATGGGCTTTTACTTGCCCAATGATCCAAAACACGCTTTTCAAAAATGGGTGGTCTTCCTAATTCGAATTTGACCTCCATACCTTTCCCATCCCAAGGAAAATAACTTCCTCAACCAAATTATAGCAGAAATAAATGATTGGAACAAAAAGACAAACTGGGTAGTTGACAGTTTAATGGGTTCTCCCTTTGACGTTTGGATTTTCCCCATTGACTCAAGGGTTTGAATATTTCCCCCTCCATGTTCCTTGTGAAATCATTCCCCCATCTCTTTCACATTGCAATGCATAGCTAGTTGTGGTATTTTTATTAATTTTCATTTTTACATGATGTCTCAAAACATATTGTGCCTCGCTAGAAAATAAACTATTAGAGTCGATTTTAATTGTAGAAACATAAAACACTAAATCCATGGTGGTGCCTTTTCCTTGATGTCCACACCATGATTTTTTTAACACTATTTACATCATATTCAATTTAATACAATGGGGTTGAAACCGGGGCACACATGCCCCTCCCTCTTGGGGTCAAAACCAAGGTGTTACATGGTCAATCTGTGCTTCATTTTATAGTTTGTTTTGTTGCATGTTATTTTTCATGGTATCAAAGCAAAACATAGCATAACTCACTCAAGGGTGTCAGAGAAATTAATTACAGTTGATGAACATCAAATCTCAATCGGTTGAGTTAGAGTATGTAGAAGTACATTTTTTGTGAGATAATTTGTCATGTTATGGAGTTCATGTCTCACTATATTTATTTGACAGTGTTTTTGTTTTGCAATTCAAGATTGGTCAAGATGTTTGGTGAATTTACACTCATGAATTAAATAGCTTCCAAGAGAAGTCAAATTAAGTATGTGTAAAAGTAGTTGAAGAAAAATGAAAAAAAAGAGTATTTTGGGAGAAGAACAGAGTAAGAAAAAAAGGGGAAGAAAAAGTGTTTTGAGAGCTCAATCTCCTAGTTTTGAAATGTGTTGAGAACCCAAGCTCTGTAAAAGGTGAAACATCCAAGTAAATTTCCAAGTATATAAATGAGGTCGTAGTTCTCTTGTTATGTGGTTGTAATATATAAAACATATAGTTTTAGGGATAAATGCAAGTTTTATTCATGCTGCACATGTTCTCCATAATTACTTGTGTGAATGTTGTTTACGTTTACTCTTTGTAAAAGAAATCAAGAATCCACAAATATTTCACTCAGTAAAAGTTTTGTTTTAAACTCAGAGTAGTGGACACAAATATTATTAAATATTTTTAGTTATTTGATATTGTGAGTGTTGGCAGGGGTTTTGGTAAGTGAGTTGCACAGCGTCGCGGCAGCTGCGCAAGCTCACATGGTACTGCGCAAGGCCAGATTAGCGTGATGGGTGGCTAAATAATTGTTTTGAATCTTTTATATATTATTTGACCAATTTTTTCGCAATAAGTCATTAGCGGTTATAAGTTAGTTAGAAGCGGACCTTCAATGTAATGGCGCATGCCTATTTATAGATCTAGTTTTGCAATTAAAAATAGAAGTTTTTGGGAAAAATGAAGCTTGAGAGATGTTGATTCTATGAGTATCGCATGAGATCTAGTGCGATCTAAATCTTAGAGAATTTCCTATTGTATCTGCGACCTATCTGGGTTACGTTTTTTATGTATTCAGCCTCTGGTTTTGGAGAATAATTGTCCAGGTTTGGATCTTTTGCGCAAAGCTAATATACATGACAGTTGGTGCATAAATATCATCTTTTGTTTTACTGTTCTATCTATTGTGATATATCTTGTTATGATGCTGTGACGATCTAGATCTGGTATGATGCTGTGAGTTGTTAAGATGTCACTTTGGTTTACTTTATTCCTATTATACTGATGTTGATGCAATCTGTTTTAATTTTGCAATATTGTTGTTGCATTATGAGGTTGGATAATTTATATGTTGTTGTAGTGACAAATATACGATGCACTCTGTGGTCATGGAACCGAGTTAGTGTCGACTGCATAGTGCTAGATCTCTTGGTCATGCTATTTTCCTATCGGATCCCCATATCATCCATCCTCACTATCAGAAACTCAGTTCCAACAACTCTCCCTTGAACATCTCGGGTGAGACTTCATCCACTCTGCGGATCTTGCTAGGAAGGGTAAAACCTGTTTAGGCCAGTGCTCAGGGAGATCGTGCTAGTCGAGCGTCGACAGAGTGAGAACCCATGTCGACGAAGCTTTGTTGGTAGGTGTTTGCCAACAAATGGTTTCATTGTCAAGACCGAGTTGCGATTAAGAGGAGGATATGTTTTGGCATTTGACTCGACTAGAGATTGAAGGGTGGTTTGAGAAAAAGTTGCGGGAGTTTGCTGAAGCTGAAAATTAGAATCCAAAGTTTTCGACGGGCCACTAGTTGGATAGGTATATCCATGACGGTTGTCACAAATGGTTCTGTTGTGAATTTTTGGTCCTCTTGCATGAATGGCTGGAAAAATTCTCTAAGAAGAAGAAAAATTTTCAAGGAGTAGAGCTGACATCCTAGACCCTGGAGCTGATCCAAGAGTTACAAGAAACCAACAACAAGACATCATGGGCAATTGAAGTATGGTTGGATAGTATCTTAGAAGGATACATCACCAAGTTTATCGTTGACACTAGTAAGTCATTTAGCGAAGCAAAAAGGGAGTTCTTCAATGGACCACAAGGAAGATTCTTATTGTTGCTGCAGTTGTCCATTAAGCAGCTAGTCTACAAAAAAGGTATTCTGAAGATGGATCATGAGTAGTGGAACTCTGGTGTGCGGAGGATGTAGGAACCGCGACGAAAGGGGGGAGATGCATGAAAAGGTAAGCGGTAGATGGGCATGAGTTATGGTGAGAATGTGAAGGTCGTTGAGGAAACAAGTGGTTATACAAGGGGAGGAGAAATGTTTTGAGAGAAGAAGCAGAGGATGGGAGAAGGTCATGCTGCGATTGAAGTGTGATGCCATGAGGAACAACCACATGGGATGAAGCGACCTTTCTATGATGGCGAGGAAAACTAGGCCCAGGCTACACCCAGAAGGACGACAGGATCAAACCCCAGCAGTAACGTGTCCACAGCTCCGTGCACTACTCCACCATAAGGAAGAAATGCACATTCTACGTCAACTTTCTCGATGTGTAAGCAACAATCTAGTAATAGAGAACTAGCAAGAGGAAGAAGGCCCAGAATGGAGGGCGACGAAATGAAGTTATCGATATTCAATGGAAATGGCACTAATGATCCAGAGAAGTATTGGTTCTTTTGTGAGGTGATCTCGAGCGCCCGACAAACTATCGATGATGATGTAAAGAAAAGTCAGTTGGCCACTACTCTTAGGGGTTGTGTACTGAAATGGTTCATGAGATTCATGCGGATTCCTCAGGGAGGCACCGCAAAAACATTGGATGAGATCCAAATGGGGTTATTTGAATAATTCAAGAAGTTGAATTCTGAGGCCCAGTATATTACTGAATTGAAAGAGATCAAACAATTCCCCAATGAGACGATTTGGGACTTTGATCAGCAGTTTGAGACATTGATGGCTCGGGTCAATTTTCAGATGAGCAATGTTCAAGACAAGGAATGGTTCATCGTCGCGCTTGTCCCGCATATCCAACAACAATTAATGCAGCAAAATATTGCGATGCAGAGTGAGGCTCTGGAGATAGCGATGAAATTGGAGGCATCACCAGTAGGATAAAGTGCAGTCGGAATGAACCATATTCAAGCACATTTGGCCAACCTGAAGCTCCAACTATAAGATATCAAAAAGGCCAAGGAAGATCGTGATGATATTTGGTGCACCCGGTGCCATGTAGATGGCCATACCAAGGAAACATGTCCAACATTATGGAATTATTTGTTATCTGGAGCGCCAAATACGTTGAGCTGTGTTGGCATACCATGGTGTCACATATGTCAAGTCTATGGGAATCGACATGAGAACTATGAACACATGCAGAAGATGGTTATGAAGGAGAAAAACATGTATTCCACATTTTGTCGATCAGTAGGGCATGATGACAAAAACTGCTGAGCTTATGATTTTCTCTAGGAAAGAACATATGATTCATAGTTTGTGAAAGGTGAGGACCCTGGAACAGCATAAGCACAGCCACAAGTAGTGCAACTAGAAGCACAAGCACCGTATACACCACCACCTCCGTTGCAGTTTGTCCCCACGCAACCACAGCAACATTTTACAACCCAATCGCAGTTTGCACCTAAGCCGTAGATGGTGGTAAAACCACAATATAACTGGGCATTGTGACTACAGTATAATCAGTCACAATACGTTCAAGCTGCGCACTATGTCTAGCAGCAACCAAACCCACTGCAGCAATAGATGGCCCAACCTCAATTTTAGCAAGGAGGGGTCTGAGGAGGATTCGGCGAAGGGTTTAGAGGTCAAGGAGGAATACGAGGTTGTGAATCAATACAGTGCTACACCTATGGGGTATCTGGGAATTATCATAGGGAGTTCCCTCATGCACAATGTACAAACTGTATAGCCAGTGACCATAATGTCAAAAATTGTCCTCAGTTGATTGCAAAATGGTAGGCTGGCAACATTCCTTAGTTGCAGAACAAGCAGAATCAGAATCAGCCTATGTTCCATGCGTAGAACCAGCCAATGATGCAAGGTCAGATCCCACGGTAGACTCAGACTCAGAACCTGCCCCAAGATTAGAACCTACTGATGAATCATCTGATGACTCAGCTGATGAATCAGAACCCACCGATGACTCAAGCCCAGAACCTGAATCAAGGACCGACGGTTGCAACAATTCATGCCGAACCACGAATGAAGGGTGTCAACGTTGGGATTTTCACTTGTGTTGGTGCGACAAATGGAGACAATGGACCATGTCAACAATTTCAGCTCGCTAGCAATAAAAAAGTAGCATTTGATATTACGAAGGAGAAAGAAACTTTCTTGGAAGTGAAGCATGCGATCGGAAGAAATCTAGGTAAGTTACCAATTATTGACATGCCATCTGCTTTTGACCCATCTGTAGAAGCAAGACCATCATGGTAGCATGGTGCCTTGCGACAGTTATTTGAAAGTTGTTTATTGCTGGCAAGGAATCTGATGCCCTTGTCGAGCTTGAGGCATTATTGTATTGACTGGATAAAGCAGTGAAAGATTCTGCAATGAGCTCTTTACAAAAGTAGAAGATGGGAAATGAGATGAGGATGAATATTCAGATCGGATATTATGAGGTTGATTCTATTATTTTGGATCTTAGATCAGACATAAACATCCTAACCATAAAACTTGGCAACTTAGGGGAAATCTGACTCTAGGATGGTCGCCAATACAACTGCGACTAGCAAATTAGGCTAAGGTGTATCCCATTGGTCGCGTCTCTAATCTAGTTGTCGACATTGAAGGTATGAGAATGCATGTTGATTTTGATGTGATAGAATTAGTCGAAGATGGTGGCTCCTATCGTGCTCTGCTAGGGATTGGATGGGCTAATGATAGCCTGGTGGTTATCAACTTTAAGAAACGAGTTATGACATTTTAAAACCAGGATGTTAGGGTCATTGCTCCTATGGACTCTCAAGAAGGGAGTCAGTATATTGAACATGTAAGGGATGAAGCTAGTAGGATTTGGGAGCATGAATATAATATCTCTGAGGATTATATTCACCCGACTATCGATGGTGAACTTGGATGGCGAAGTGCTAGTTCTACGTCCTCTGACTCTGAAGTTTCTCTGGAAAATTGGCAGAATCGGTTGCATGAAGTATCATTCAGAAAGTGTGGGTTGATTACACAGTCTCTCCGCTGCGTAGCCACTGAGACTGTCACGTTGCCCATTTATGAAGGACTGTTGGGACTATCATAGTTCCTTCAAGAATTCGAAGAGAAATTTTTTGAACCACAAAGGATATTGGCCCTAGAGGTTGCACTGAAGGCTACCTTGGCTCAATGGTGGGCAACATATAAACCAATGATCCATGAATGGGAATAGTTCTGGAGACTGATGCTGGGCATAGTTCTGGAGACTGATGGACAACTTGACCCCGCCAATAATTTGATTGAGTGTCAGACTTTATGGGCATCGTGGCTAAGAGATGAATGGGTCCACGCTTTCATCCATACTCTAGAAGAGATGCAGATATCCTGGTATGTTGCGGCAGAGTTGCGTCGAACTATCTCCACATGGGAGGAGTTGTTTGTTTATTTCATACAAACATTTATTTTCCATGATTCCAAACCAGAGGTATGTAATTCTTTACAAATCATCTGCGACATCATACTAAAGGTCATCCATGTCACCTATCCAGTTGATCCACATGCGCATTGCTCCATCCAATCCATGATGAGCTGCTACAACTTGTCCAGGGAACATGAACATGTTGATGAGTTGCAGAATGTTAATATTATAGAGTCTAAAGGAAGCTGCGATGTTGCAGCCCTAGACATCTCGATGGATTCAATTACTCAGCCGTTGAAGATCCAGAAAGTCAATATTGGGACGGAAGAGAACCCAAAATTTGCCAATGTCAGGGACTACTGGGATGAGGAGAGGGTATGGGCCCTATGAGACATGTTTGAGGGAATATGTTCATTCCTTAGGCCATAATGGAATATTTGAGGCACCCATGTTAATGAACAATTCCTTGAAGCACCACATATGACCTACTCAAGGCATGCTTGGTCTCTAAGAAAATATGCACATGCCTTTAAGAGGTTTTGAGCATTATATATGGGTATTTAGGCCTCAACATGGTCAAGGGAGGAAATACAAGATTCGATCCCTAAATAATATTTTTAGTATCTATGGCTACACATGTGCCATACTCACTATCCCTATATGCCTTACTCACTGGCCCTCCCTGACTTTGTATTTTCATATCTCTCTATCTCTATGTGTGTGTGTGTGCATCTTCCCCTTCTCTCTCTAACAACCTCCCTCTCTCTCTATCTCTATGTGTGTGTGTGTGTTTCCCTCCCTCTCTCTCTATCTCTCAAAACCTCTCTCCACCTTATTTATACCTCCCTCACTATCCCTCCCTACATCACTCTATCTTTATTGTTCCACCCTCCCCCCTCTCTTGTTGCTTCTCACACCTCCTCCCCTCTCTCTCCCACATAATCTCTCTCTCTCTCTCTCTCTCTCTCTCTATGTGTGTGTGTGTGTGTGTGTGTGTGTGTGTCCCTCCCTCATTCCCCTCTCTCATAACCTCTCTCCACCTTCACTATAACTCCATCACTATCCCTCCCTCCACCACTCTACTTAATCTTAGAGAATTTCCTGTTGTATCTGCGACCTATCTGGGTTGTTGTTTTGATGTATTCTGCCTCTGGTTTTGGAGAATAATTGTTCAGGTTTGGATCTTTTGTGTAGAGATAATATATATGACAGTTGGTGCATAAATATCGTCTTTTGTTTTATTGTTCTGTCTATTGTGATCTATCTTGTTATGATGCTGTGATGATATAGATCTAGTATGATGCTATGAGTTGTTAGGATGTCACTGTGGTTTACTTTATTCCTTCTATACTGATGTTTATGTGATCTATTTTAAGTATGCAATTTTTTTTTGCATTATGAGGTTGGATAGTTTATATGTTGCTGCTGTGACAAATATATGATGCACTCTGTAGTCATGGAACTGAGCTAGTGTCGACTGCATAGTCCTGGATCTCTTATTCGTGTTTTTTTCCCATTGGATCCCCATATCCTCCATCATCATTGTCAAAAACTCAGTTCCGACAGCTCTCCCTTAAACATGGGTGTGTGCAAGAAGTTGAGGGACCTTTTAGATGCAATGCTACTTTAAGGAAACATGTTCATGATACAAAAAAACACAATGTGCTCGCATTATGTAATTCTTGGTTTGTTTAAGCTTGAGCCTGACATGTCACATGACATGTAGGTTAGGCCGAGAAAAATGTGCATGTTTTTTATAGTTACTAAACGCGTACACGTTATGGAGACGCAAAACGCGTACGCATTATGGAGAAGCAAAACACACACTTGTTTTAGAGAAGCAAAACATGTACGTGTTATGGAGAACAACAAAAATGGTTTTAGTGCATGGCTAGGGAAATGAATAAAAACAATAGTTTGCATCATCAAGACTTAGGACTTATAGTAACATTTTAGCATTATCAAGAACAACATCTCAAACAACCATGCCTAACCTCCCAATAGAATATTTTTTATTTTTGTTGTAATATGGAAACCATTAGGAGGTTTTAAGAACTAAGTATGGGTCATAGTCCCTTAACCATGCTTGAGGGATGAAACTCAAGACTTATGTCCTAGAGGTAGCTTGTAAGGCTTTAGGTCCATGAATAAGGCATCAAACCTGCACATAGGACCTTCACATGTGATATTTTGCATCTAAGAGAGAATATGTAGTACATTAGAATTCTCTTAACACTAGAAACATATATGTAGACATAGTTGACGGAGGAAACCTAGTCCTTAGGCCCTAAAGGAATCCTATAGACATATAGGGCCAATAACAACACCTCGAACAAACACACATGATCTCTTGAGGGTATCCTCAACCTTTAAGTTGGGATATGGCCATGATTAGGATTTTTTTAGCATTAGATATGGAGGATAAGGTGTTAATCATGGTTAGTACATAAAGCTTTAATTTTAAGTTGTAAACCAACTTTTAGGGCTCAAGGTCCATGAATGACACCTTGAATCACCATAGATGAACTCTCATGTTGATAGTTTTGCTTTGAATGGGGATATGGGAACCACCTCATAAGTATATTTGGATTATGAATATGGATGTTAGTATAATTTGGTGGTTTTAAGCAGAGGGTATGGGCCCTATGAGACATGTTTGAGGGAATATGTTCATTCCTTAGGCCATAATGGAATATTTGAGGCACCCATGTTAATGAACAATTCCTTGAAGCACCATGTATGACCTACTCAAGGTATGCTTGGTCTCTAAGAAAATATGCACATGCCTTTAAGAGGTTTTGAGCATTATATATGGGTATTTAGGCCTCAACATGGTCAAGGGAGGAAATACAAGACTCGATCCCTAAACATTATTTTTAGCATCTATGGCTACACATGTGCCATATTCACTATCCCTATATGCCTTACTCACTGGCCCTCCCTGACTTTGTATTTCCATATCTCTCTACCTCTATGTGTGTGTGTGTGTGCGTCTTTCCCCTTCTCTCTCTAACAACCTCCCTCTCTCTCTCTATCTCTATGCGTGTGTGTGTGTCCCTCCCTCACTCTCCATCTCTCAAAACCTCTCTCCACCTTATTTATACCTCCCTTGCTATCTCTCCCTAAATCACTCTATCTTTATTGTTCCACCCTCCCCCCTCTCTTGTTGCTTCTCATGCCTCCTCCCCTCTCTCTCCCACAAAATCTGTGTGTGTGTGTGTGTGTGTGTGTGTGTGTGTGTGTCCCTCCCTCATTATCCTCTCTCATAACCTCTCTCCACCTTCACTATAAATCCATCACTATCCCTCCCTCCACCACTCTCTATCTCTATCACTCGCCCCTCCCCTATCTCTCTATCACTCACCCCTCTCTTTCTCTCTCTCTTTGTGTGTGTGTCTATATGTGTCTCCCTCCCCTTTATCTCTCTCTATATATTTGTGTGTGTGTCACTCCCTCACCCCCCTCTCTCATAATCTCTCTCCACATTCTATAGACCTCCCTCACTATCCCTCCCTCCATATAAATCTCTCTATAATTCACCCCCCTTCCCTCTCTATCGCTCACCCCTCCCTTCCTCTCTTCGACACATTCTCTCTCTCTCTCTCTCTCTCTCTAACTTCCCATATCCCATAACCTGTCTCCACCTTCTATATGCCTCTCTCACTATCCTTCCCTCCAGCACTCTCTCTCTCTATTTCTCACCCCTCCCCCTCTCCCTTTGTCGCTCACCCATACCCCTCTCTCCCACATAATGTGTGTGTGTGTGTGTGTCCCCTTGTCTCAAAAACTCCCTCAGTATCTCCCTATCTCTCCACCTTCTATTTACCTCCCTCCCTTCTCCCTTAATTACTAGCCCTATGTGGAATTATTCATCTACCTATCCTCTCTCTCTCACTATCAACCTATATCCCTCCCTCCCTATCTCTTTTCACCCTCCCTCTCCATGTTTCTCTCTTTCACAACCTCCCTCTCTCTCCATCGCCCAACCCTCCACCCTCTATCTTGGACACCATCTCTCTCTCTCTCTCTATGTGTGTGACCATGCCCCCTTTCTCTCCTTGTGTTGATCCCCTCAACCCTGCCTCACACAAACACACACCTACTATGGCTCCCTCACTATCTCTTTCCTTCACTCTATCTCTATCCCTCCCTCACACACCCTCCTCCCTCTCTATATTATTCTCTCTCACACTCTCTCCACATCATTCTCTCTCTCTCTCTCTCATACTTCCTTCCTCTATGTTTTCAACTTATTTCTTCTCCTCAACCCCCTACCTCATTATGACCCATATTCTCTATTTTATCGCATCTCATTCCCATCTCTTGAATTTCCCCCTCCTTCGCCTCTCTCCTGCAACACATCCTATTCCTCCTCTAATACTCCATATCCACCTTTCCATTCACCAATCCTCTCTCTCATCAAAGCATCACCCACTTCCTCCCCTCCACCTTACCCCCCTTTGCCACTCAAGTCTCGCATACTGTTTCTAACCCTATACGTCTTCAACACCTCTCCTCATCCTAATAATCCTCTCAATCCCCACTCCCCTTGAACACCCTTGTAACCCATAATGTTCTCATACCATTCATCTTTCTCCACTTGAATTTACAACATCCTCTTAGGACCTTGACCCTTCCCCACCCCCTCTCAACTATTAACCGTACTCACTCGAACTTATACCATCCTCCTAGTCCCTTGACCCTTCCCCACCCCTTCTCAACTATTAACCATCCCCACTTGAATTTCCAACATCTTCCTAGGCCCTTGACCCTTCCCCACCCCCTCTCAACTATTAACCATCCCCACTTGAGCTTCCAATATCCTCCTAGGCCCTTAACCCTTAAACACCCCCTCTAAACTATTATCCATACATTTGATATATTGCATATAGTGCTAGATATATTGCATATAGTGCTAGATTTTTAGCTCTATAACGCGCACACGTTTTTCAAAACCTCTCTCTACCTTATTTATACCTCCCTTGCTATCCCTCACTACATCACTTTATCTTTATTGTTCCACCCTCCCCCTTCTCTTGTTGCTTCTCACACCTCCTCCCCTCTCTCTCCCACACAATCTCTCTCTCTCTCTCTCTATGTGTGTGTGTGTGTGTGTGTGTGTGTCCCTCCCTCATTCCCCTCTCTCATAACCTCTCTCCACCTTCACTATAAATCCATCACTATCCCTCCCTCCACCACTCTACTGAATCTTAGAGAATTTCCTGTTGTATCTGCGACCTATCTAGGTTGCTATTTTGATGTATTCAGCCTCTGGTTTTGGAGAAGAATTGTTTGGGTTTGGATCTTTTGTGTAGAGATAATATATATGATAGTTGGTGCATAAATCGCGTCTTTTGTTTTATTGTTCTGTCTATTGAGATATATCTTGTTATGATGCTGTGATGATCTAGATCTAGTATGATGCTGTGAGTTGTTAGGATGTCGTTGTGGTTTACTTTATTCCTGCTATACTGATGTTTATGTGATCTATTTTAAGTCTGCAATATTGTTGTTGCATTATGAGGTTGGATAGTTTATATGCTGCTGCTGTGACAAATATATGGTGCACTCTGTAGTCATGGAACTGAGCTAGTGTCGACTGCATAGTCCTGGATCTCTTATTCATGTTGTTTTCCCATTGGATCCCCATATCCTCCATCATCATTGTCAAAAACTCAATTCCGACAGCTCTCCCTTAAACATGGGTGTGTGCAACAAGTTGAGGGACCTTTTAGATGCAATGCTACTTTCAGGAAACATGTTTATGATACAAAAAAACACAATGTGCTCATGTTATGTAATTCTTATTTTGGTTAAGCTCGAGCCTGACATGTCATATGACACATAGGTTTGGTTAAGCTCCACCCTCTCCCCTCTCTTGTTGCTTCTCATGCCTCCTCCCCTCTCTCTCCCACACAATCTCTCTCTCTCTATATATATATATATGTGTGTGTGTGTGTGTGTGTGTCCCTCCCTCATTCCCCTCTCTCATAGCCTCTCTCCACCTTCACTATAACTCCATCACTATCCCTCCCTCCACCACTCTCTCTCTCTATCACTCGCCCCTCCCCCTATCTCTCTATCACTCACCCCTCTCTCCCTCTCTCTCTTTATGTGTGTGTCTATGTGCATCTCCCTCCGCCTTATCTCTCTCTAAATATTTATGTGTGTGTCACTCCCTCACCCCCCTCTCTCATAAACTCTCTCCACATTCTATATACCTCCCTCACTATCCCTCCCTCCATATAAATCTCTCAATAATTCACCCCCCCTCCCTCTTTATTGCTCACCCCTCCCTTCCTCTCTCCCACACATTCTCTCTCTCTCTCTCTCTCTCTCTCTCTCTCTCTCTCTCTCTCTCTCTTCCCATATCTCATAACCTATCTCCACCTTCTATATACCTCTCTCACTATCCTTTCCTCCAGCACTCTCTCTCTCTCTCTCTCTCTTTCTCACCCCTCCCCCTCTCCCTTTGTCGCTCACCCATACCCCTCTCTCCCACATAATTTGTGTGTGTGTGTGTCTCCTTGTCTCACAAACTCCCTCGGTATCTCCCTATCTCTCCACCTTCTATTTACCTCCCTCTATCAATATCTCCCTCCCTTCTCCCTTAATTACCAGCCCTCTATGGCATTATTCATCTACCTATCCTCTCTCTCTCACTATCAACCTGTATCCCTCCCTCCCTATCTCTTTTCACCCTCCCTCTCCATGTTTCTCTCTTTCACAACCTCCCTCTCTCTCCATCGCCCAACCCTCCACCCTATGTCTTGGACACCATCTCTCTCTCTCTCTCTCTCTCTCTCTCTATGTGTGAAACTGCCCCCTTTCTCTCCTTGTGTTGATCCCCTCGACCCCGCCTCACACAAACACACACCTTCTATGGCTCCCTCACTATCTCTTTCCTTCACTCTATCTCTATCCTTCCCTCACGCCCCCTCCTCCCTCTCTATATTATTCTCTCCCACACTCTCTCCACATCATTCTCTCTCTCTCTCTCTCTCTCTCTCTCTCATACTTCCTTCCTCTTTGTTTTTAACTTATTCCTTCTCCTCAACCCCCTACCTCATTATGACCCCTATTCTTTGTTTTATCGCATCTCATTCCCATCTCTTGAATTTCCCCCTCCTTCACCTCTCTCCTCCAACACATCCTATTCCTCCTCTAATACTCCATATCCACCTTTCCATTAACCAATCCTCTCTCTCATTAAAGCATCACCCACTCCCTCCCCTCCACGTTATCCCCCTTCGCCACTCAAGTCTTGCGTACTGCTTCTAACCCTATACGTCTTCAACACCTCTCCTCCTCCTAATAATCCTCTCAATCCCCACTCCCCTTGAACACCCTTGTAACCCATAATGTTCTCATTCCATTCATCTTTCTCCACTTGAATTTACAACATCCTCTTAGGACCTTGACCCTTCCCCACCCCCTCTCAACTATTAACCATACTCACTCGAACTTATACCATCCTCCTAGGCCCTTGACCCTTCTCCACCCCCTCTCAACTATTAACCATCCCCACTTGAATTTCCAACATCTTCCTAGGCCCTTGACCCTTCCCCACCCCCTCTCAACTATTAACCATCCCCACCTAAGCTTCCAATATCCTCCTAGGCCCTTAACCCTTCAACACCCCCTCTAAACTATTATCCATACATTTGATATATTGCATATAGTGCTAGATTTTTAGCTCTACAAAACACGTATGCGTTTTGTATTTCTATAACGCGCACACGTTTTCCAATTCTATAAGGGCGGGAAATTTAATTTGAATTTAAACATGCCAATTCACTTGCTCGCATGTCACCAATAGTCCTATGTGTATGGTTTGGAATTTGTTTTGGTAATACAAAACCTATGCTATGGTATATGATAAACCATAGCTAATTGGGCATTTCTTCCAGTTTATGAAGAAGTCATTGTTTACGCACTCATTATAGTATGCTACACACAATCATTTTTTACAAAATCTTAAACATAAATAACATTTTTTCTGTAGATTCTAAATATGTAATTTTTATTAAAAAATATTATATTTTCCTATTTTTTTTCAATTTCTATTGTGTCCCAACTCCTTAAGTAAAAAAACATGTTGTTAGTGTTTTCTCCATAACTTTTTCAATTCTTAATTGTTTTAAAAATAAATTATATGGTGCACTAGAAGACACTGACCTCTACATTCTATAAAAAACCCGTTTCATAATTATTTCATTAAGTCCTTCAAAGGTTGCACCCACAAAAGACGTACCATTTTCGAGGAATGATCACTTAGATAATTATAAAAAAAATAAAAATTACTAATTTTATTTTCGAAAAGTAGTGCTGCACTAGAGCTATATGTTCTCTACATGCCTGCAATTTTTTGTATCCTGAAAGGATCATTTGGGCCCTCAAAGGCTGCACCCACGAAAACATATACCTTATCATTTGCCTAAAAAATAAAAAGTGACTGTTAGAAAAAATGAAACTTGACATAGTTATACAAATTTTCAATACATAAACCTTATATATTCAGAAACATGATTCAATTTCCTACATTTAATATTTTTTACTCAAAGCAATATATTTTGTGTAAGTATCTAAAAAAATACAATTAAGTTGAGGGATGCCTAATTTTTTAGTTTTCTATTGCATCTAACATACCAAAAGTGACCCTCATTAGCTTGCACTCACCCACATCTCGGGTGAGACTTCGTCTTCTCTACGGATGTTGCTGGGCAGGGTAAAACCTATCTGGGCTGGTGCTCAGGGAGATTGCACTGGTCGAGCGTCGACAGAGTGAGAAGCCCTGTCGACGAAGCTTTGTTGGTGGGTGTTTGCCAACAGTGAGTTCAGAAGAAATATTCATCTCGAAGTGATCTGGAATGACTGGGTGGTGAAAATGTGCCTTTACATCCATGTAAAAAATATAGTGGGTGTCTGTAGAGGTAAAAGTGTTTCCTCTCAATGAGTAAAAGGTGTTTCATCAAAGCTAATGTGATGGCACTAAAACCTAGTGGAATTTATTTAGGTGGAATTAAACTTGTTAAATTCAACCTTCCCAAGAAAAAGGCGGGGCTTCCCAAAAGGTAGTGTGTCGCAGTCCAAAAGAAAACAAAATTAAAATATTTAGGAAATAAATTGTTTTAAAAAGGGGAAAAGTAATTTTTAAGAAAAACAAAATTCAAAAAATGGCCTCCACTTCAGGTGCACAAATGTTTACAAACTCCAATTTTCTCAGGAAAGAATTATGGATATTGGTCTCTAAGAATGAAGGTCTGGTTAAGAGGTCAAGACGTATGGC
>LPNX010379506.1:33270-146654 GCA_001517045.1 Pseudotsuga menziesii
AAGCCATGCATGAAAGCATTCTCACAAGAGTAGCAACAACAAATACCTTTAAGGAGGCATGGGATACATTGGAAGCCTCCTATCAAGGCTTGGACAAGGTAAATACTTGTAAATTGCAGATTCTAGAAGTGATTTTGAATCTTTGTCAATGAAAGATACAGAGTCAGTGGAATCATTTTACACTAGAGTTATTGGTATGATAAATCAACTGAAATCTCATGGAGAAAATAAAGAATCCAGAAGGGTTGTTGAAAAAGTTCTTAGAAGTCTTCCCCCAAAATTCGAATCTTTGGCCGTGACCTTGGAAGAAAACAAAGACCTGTCCCAGTTTACCTTCGATGAGTTACATGCCTCACACATCAATCATGAACATATAATCACAAGATCAAATACATAATTAGAAGGTGAATTTGCAGCATAGTCATCTATAAGTCGTGGAAGAGGCAAGGGAGATCTAATTCTAGAGGCAAAGGAAGATCTTCAAATAAATCGTGGAGTGTTAACATCAGATCAAACGTTGATGTCGAATGAATGGACATCCAGTATGGTGAATATCAACTCTCAGTATCCGTCCGTATGGAGAGAGAATTTTGGGAGAGCAATGGTGAAGATGGGCGAGATAGATGTGTTGACGGGGTCACAGGGTGAGATCAGAAAAGTATGCCGCATCGTCAATTGAATTATGACTCACTTTTTATGTTTATCCTATATTTATATTCTTATTCTTATAGGGTACAATTTCACCCATGTTTAGTAAGTATGGTTTGTTTACTATAACATTTTTTTATTTCCAAATCCACTATGGATGTGGAAGAATTATCCGAATAAGACAATCACGGGCTATAATACTGGAATTGTAGGTCTTATTTAAAAAAAAACTGATATCTATGATAAACATTTTCTTCGTGTTTATTTATATATATAATCATGGAGAGAATATATATATATATAAAATAATGGGATTGTAATCATTGCATTATTTTTTACATGTTTGGAGATTCTCTTCGACTTCGACTTGGTCAATTATTTTGACCATATTTTTTTCAAAATACATTAATTTATTAATAATTGATAATTTTTTATTTAAAATCTAAGTTTTAATGTTAAAATATAAATTATGTTGTTGATTATACCTAGAGTGGATATCCGAGTAGTATTCGAGAGAGAAGTTTTAATAAAAAGAAGACACATTGTGTCAATGAACCAGGAAGACACCATCACTCAAAAAAGGATTTGTAGATGTTAAAACACACATTAAAGTGATGTAATGTTTATTAAACAATATAAAAATAAAAATATTGAGAAGGAGGATTTAATGAGACAGATGAAACAATGCAGAGCATAGTAGTGTTGACAATCGGTGGAGAAAGATCTCTCTAAACAAAGCTTCCGAGTTTGTAATGCAATCCTATAAATTGAGCTAAATGAACAAGCCTCCCAGTTTGTAAATTTGGTGTGTTCATTTTTTAGATAGAGTTTTTCTCATTGTATGTAATCTTATAAATATAAATGAAATCAAGCCATCCAAGAAAGGCTTTCCAATTGGTTTGTTTTGGTGTATGTTACTCTTCATGGTATTAAACTAAAATTAGGCATAACTCTCTTATCTTGTGGTATTAAAATAAAATTAGGCATAACTCTCTTCATGGCCCGTATGTTACTTTTCAAGTTTTCAAATAAACCTTTGTTTCTGGATATCCATATCTTCCAGCAGACAAAATTAGGGAGTGCAACCCACGCTCTCGAGAAATCTTTTTTTTTGTATAAAGTTCCTTGGTAATAGTCTTTCCAATAGGCAAAGAAATGTTTCCAATTTGTGGGAAGAGTGATATTAAAATGAATCTCTTTAAGTGCTGAACACCATACCTCATTAGCGAAGGGTCAGTCCAGAAAGAGGTGTTTTTGCATTTCTTCCGCATTTTTGCAAAGATTGCAGTGAGACGGTTCTTCAATTCCCCTCTTTTTTAAATTCTCGGCTGTCAGGATTTTGTGGTGAGCTAAGAGGCAAAAAAAAGAAATTATTTTAGGGAGGTCGTCAATGCTCCATACATTTTCCTAGAAGACTTCTTTCCTGCTATTGTTTTGAATTGAATTGTATCTAGCCTTCATTGTGTAAATTCCATATTTTCCCCAACTTCTAGAATGTGTTAAATTGATATGGATTTGAAGAAAACCTTGGAGGAGCGTTTGCAGCATCATGTAGTCCAGCCTTAGACGTTCTGGAGTTTCCAAGTTTCTCCAGCCATCCCATCTTCCACTGCTATGCCAACACAAAATCTCATTGATCGTGGAGATTTTTTTACTGTCAATCCATCTCTTGAGGTCCATGAAGATATCAAGTTGACATGTAATACCCACGCTATCCTTCCAGATCCGTATTTTTCTACCGTTTCCAGTTGACCATCGCAGATCGTTTTGGATGATGAATGCTGCATTTTGGAACAGCTTCCAAATCAGAGAAGCGCTTTTTACAATTGGAATGGCAGTCAGGCATCTATCTTTGTTTCCTTTTAGACATTTATTGCTTAATGCATCCTTCCACCAGGCTCTGTTCCCTGAGATCAATTTCCCTTTTTTCTTGCAACATCGTTTCCCATTTAATTAAGTGAAGTTTCTTAGTTATATTGTGTTTTCCTCCTTGCGAGAGGAAGCATCTAAGCTCTTTTCCAATATCCTGGATGATCAAATTGGGGGCTAGTGAAATGGAGCAGATGAATATTGGGAACACTGCTAGAACAACGTTGATGAGAATCAATTTCCCTACCGGGTTGAGACAGATAGCTCCAAAAGAGTAAATTTTATTTTTAATTTTTTCCACCAGTCCTTTCCAATCATATTTTTTCTTTTTTCCCTTGTGAATCGAGATTCTAATATATCTAAAGGATTTCCAGTTTGTACTACCTTCATATCCCAGAATCCTGGCTATCCTGGCATGGTTCTAGCGGGACAATTCCAACCATAAATTTTGGTTTTAACAACATTGAATTTCCCATCCGAAGCTTTGAGAAAGGTGGAGATCACTTCTCTGAATCTTTCAGAAATTATGACTGAGGCCCCTCCTAAAAGGATAGTGTCATCTGCATACTAAGCGTGATTATCATTTTTTACTCCTTTGGAAATTTTTAGACCTTTAAGTTCTCCATTCTTTTGCAGGGCCTGTAGCTTCTTGCTTAAAGACTCGGCTACAATGAGATATAAAAGAGGGGATAGTGGGAAGCCTTGTCGAGGTACTCAAGAGGCTTGGAAGAAGCCAATAGGTTTGCCATTAACAAGAGGCACGATCCACAGGTTGTTTATGTAGGCTTTGATCCATTCGCAATTTTTTTTTGGAAAATCCAATTTTTGAGCATGATCTCAAATAAAAATAAGTGATTGAACTTGTCGAATGTCTTTTCCATGTCCAGCTTGATGGCCATACCCTGTTGTTTGCATTCTAGGATTGAATGGATATCCTCTTGGACAATAATTATACTATCCATAATCTTCCCGCCAACAATGAAACCTCCCTAAGTTTCCGAGATAATATTTGCCATGATCGTTTTCATTCTAGTAGAAAGGATCTTTGTAAGAATTTTGTTAGAGGTGTTACATAAGGAAATGGGACGGAATCTTTCAATAGATAGAGGATTTTTTTTCTTTTGGGATCAAATCCAGGAAGGTGGAATTTGTGGCACCTCCGATTTTACCTTTTTTCCTAGTCTAGTCTAGCATTTTCTTTAGATCTTATTTGATGATGTCCCAAGCAGCTAGATAGAAGTTGATTGTAAAACCATCTAGTCCTGGGGACTTGTCAGGATGGAGGGTCCAGAATGCTTCTAGAATCTCATTTTCAGAGATTGGCTTTTCAAGCTCCTTGTTCTCTTCATCAGAAATGCTGAAGTGAATACCTGATAGCATATCAACTTGGGAGAGAGGATTTGTCTCTCCACTATCAGAATATGGTTAATTGAAGTGATGTAAATCCAGCTTCTTGATATTGTCTTTCCCGGAGATAATTTGGTTATTGTTGTTTTTCAATTCATTGATGAAGTTGAAGCTCAGTCTGATTTTGGTTTGTTTATGGAAGTATTATGTGTTTTTATCTCCCCCCTTTAGCCAGAGTTGGAGAGATTTTATTCTCAGAAACTCTTCTTCATGTCTAGATGCTTTTAGAATTTCATGATTTACGGCTTTTTCTTGAGCTAACATTTCAGGAGTGATCTCTTCTACATCCATTTTAGAGTGGAGGGTATCCAAACTGGTTTGAAGGATTTTTTTGACAATGGCAGGTTGAGAGTAGGAGGCAGCTGCCCAGGTTTTTAGGGAAGAGAGGGAAAACATAAGCTTAGACTCCCAGATGAATTTGGGGGAGCTAGAGAAAGAAGAGTTCCAGGATGAGTGAATAAGATCTAGATTTTTGGAGTTGTTCAACCATAGGGGGTTGAATCTAACGGGAATAGGCCCAATGTTTGTAGGAGAGGAGAAGGAAATGGAGATGCGATTATGGTCAGAGGTAGATGAAGAAATAATGTGAGAAGAAGGAAGTAAGTATTTTTGGAGGAAGGTTTTATTACCAGACAGTGATCTAATATTGCAGTAATGTGGTCTGGTCCAGTTCGCTTGTTGCTCCAGTTGTATTTCCCATTTTTGGGCATAGGATCCAGAAGGTCTAGATCTGCCATTAGATCTTCTATTTTTTCACCAAAAGAGTCTCTAATGACCGAACCTCCTATTTTTTCCAAGCTTGATTTTGTTGTATTGAAATATCCAGCTATGATAATGTATTTCCCATGCAGATCCGACTTTAAAGAGAGTAAAGAGTCCCATAAATCCATTTTTTCTCTGTAATGGGTAGGCCCATATACATTGCAAATGTAAATCAATTCCAGATTGCTTTTGTTTTGCACTTCAACTAATAGCCAATGGGTATTTTATTTTGCTGATTTGAAATTGAATTTATCTGTTTTGCAGAAAGTTGTTTTTCCACTTGAAGCGCCTCTAGAGCTAATGGCCTACCCAACACTAAATTCGTAGAAGAGAGATGACCTACTCATAACCTCATCTTCTTGCATCTTGGTCTCTTGGACAAGCAGAATGTATGTTATCTCAATATTTATGATGTTTTTCAAATATTCTACCTTGATTGATCCTCCCAGGATTCTACAATTCCAAGATACTAATTTTATTATTTCTTGGATGTATGACTTCCTGGTCGGGATCTGAAGTCTTTGGATCTAGAATATTTGAAATTATGTAGTAGTCTAGTATTTTCTATGCTGAGTTGTCTTCTTAGTTCGAGTTCTCTTTCTTCCTCTTGTTCTCGTTGTTGCCTTTGAGATGTTCTTCCTCACGTGGTTTGCGATGGCCCTATCCCTATTGTTTCTTGGGTTTCTTGAGATGCTGATTGACTTGGGGATTCATGCTTTGGGTTGATCCTGTTGTTCCTAACCATTTTTTCCCATCTTCCCCAAGGGGAATGAGATATTTCATATGTTTTCCCAATGTTGTATTCATCTACTGCCACCATATCTGCACAAGTTCCTTCGAGGGAGGCCGACCTGTTGGGTACCTTCTCAATGACCTCTTCTACAACTATTGGGGTGAGTGTAGCAGGGTTTGAGCCCTGCTGCCTTCTCTTTTGTCTTCCTTGTTCTGGGTTTCCATATCTGGGATTTCCCCTTCTTTAGTTTGGAGAGCATCATATTGATTGCTGATGAAGGTTCCTTTGCTTTTTGTGGGCTGATCCTTAGATTTTTCCCGCCCTTTTACGGGGTTACTAGTAGAGATAGGGTTTGTTTTTTTCCCTCTCTTTGATTGTTTCCATCCTTCTTCCGAGTGTTTCTCAGCTTCTTCCTAGGTATATTTAGGGCAGTTCTTTACGAAGTGTCTGTATTCATGGCATTTCCTGCATTTGAATGACAATTGTTCATAGTCTACCTTCTGATAGAATTCCCATCCATCCATGTATATATTAACTCCTTCCAATAGTCCTTTCTCTAGGTCTACCTCAATGCAAATCTTGGCATAGGCGAATAGAGGGCCTTTTGGTTCAGATTTGTCTATGTATATGCCTAAATAATTCTCGATCATTTGCAAGCTTCGTCATTCCAGCAATAGAGAGGTAAATGAGGTAGCTGAACCCAGATCGACATTGCTGAAGGAAAATCCTTTTCTGGATCAAAGGAGAGGGTCCATTGGTTGAGATATAGACCTCGAGGTCCCATGAAATAAGGGCCACTTCAAAAAATGAGATATTTGTCTCCCTTGTTTTTGAACAGAAGGTGTAAAATCCTTTGCCACAGAAACAATGTTGCAGACCCCCGGTAATGAGAGGCATCCAATTTTTAGAAATAGAGATCTCCATGGATTTCAGCAAAGGCCAGATCCCTAAGAACTGTCCAATTAGACCTCGCTCTCTCAGATATAGAGCTTTCATTAGTGAAGCTGCTGAAATGTTTTGAACTTTGGACACTGCTACTCACTTCACAAAGTTAGAAACTGGAATTAGCGTCGCGGGAAGAACTAGAGTGAAGGAAACCAAGGCCTGGAAAGCAAGATCCAAGTTACTACGAGGCTTCTCCGAAGGAGGATCCAGAGATTGAGAAGCCATTCAAACAGCTTAACTTCAAATCCAATGGAAAGAAGAAGCTTGAGGTGAGGAGGTACTTCAAACCAAAAGCTGCAGAGTAGAGGGCCTTCCGGCAGGAATCAAGCTTGTCCCAGCCCTGGCAATTTTGGCCTTGGCCCTCACGTATCTGGAAACCTGTGCGTCATGTCCAATTTTTCTAATCCGGTGGCATTAAAACCTGGTGGAAGTTATTTCACTTGAAGTAATCTTGTTAAAGTTAACATGTCCAAGAAAAAAGTGGGACAGATTCCCAAAAGGCAGTGTGTGGCAGTCCAAAAGAAAAGAAAATTAAAATATTTACTAACTCAAGTTAAGTGTCCTAGTTTCTCCTGGATATGGTATTAGAGTAGGTTTAGAAAAGAAATTTTTTCTTAAAAAGGGGAAAAGTAATTTTTAAGAAAATCAAAATTAAAAAAATGGCCTCCACTTCAGGTGCACAAATGTTAAGTTTACAAACTCTAATTTTCTCAGGAAAGAATTATGAAAATTGGTCTCTAAAATGAAGGCTTTGTTCAGAGGTCAAGACTTATCGGAGATAGTTCAAAATCGTTATATAGAACCAGTAGATCAAGCGAGATATAATAAGCTAAGAAGGATTCCTTCAGGGGAACAACGGAAGAAATATGGAAAGGCTATGTTCTACATACATCAAGACATGCATGAAAGCAAACTCCTAAGAGTAGTAACAACAAAGACTGCTAAGGAGGCATGGGATACATTAGAAGCCTCCTATCAAGGCTTGGACAAAGTAAAACCTTCTAAATTGTAGATTTAGTCGAATCATTTTACACTTGAGTTATAGGTCTGATAAATCAATTGAAATCTCATGGAGAAAATATAGAACTCAAAAGGGTTGTTGAAAAATTTCTTGGAAGCCTTCCCCCAAAATTCAAATATTTGGTCGTGACCTTGGAAGAAAAAAAAGACTTGTCCCAGTTTACCATTGATAGGTTATGTTATAGCTTATTTTACCACTCCAGGTGAATCACACCTGTATGGCCTTCCCCTATCCCTCTGCAGACTCCTTAGACCCCTTGGACCATTTTTTGTCCTTTGATGTTTCCTTGACCATCCCTAAAAAAATTTGAAAATTAATACACACGAATTTTAAACCTATAATCGCGTATATACGCGGGTTTGACCCCTAAAACTACGTACATCGAGATGTGTGCATAATCCAAATCCTTTTGGAGTTTTGCTTGACATGGATCTGACTCACTTGACTCCTAGCCTTCCCTATGCCTTGATATTGTTCAGATTCGACCTTTCATTACCCCTTTGAAAAGCTATATAAGGAACTCTATGGTACATTGAAGGCATATGAGAGAATTGAGAGGAAAGAAACTATAATCCATTGTTGCTGGAACTTGTGCTTGAGTCTCCATCCCTTTGTCCCTTGGAGCACTTTTGTGTTCTTCCCAAGCTTTCCTTTTGCTTGTGAGCTTGCTATAGAGAGATGGAGGATTGAGGTGGTGGAGGCCCAAGTGGGAAATTCAGTTTCTCCGATTCGCAGACGTGCTGACAAAGGTTGTATCCATTGTAATCTCTGATTTTATATTAATAGAAATATCTTTTCCTATCCAATAATGTATGTTTGAATGAATATTTTATCCATGGATGATTTCAAATGCTTATACATTGTTGATTATATATGCTAGAATAGATCTAACACCAATATATATAGTATGCTTGTATTGTTTACTTGTTGTTGAGGAAGTGATTTATCAATTCAAGTGGAAGTTGGAAAGCTCAACGGGGATCTACTTCAACCGTCCGGAATAAGGTACAAGGTCTAATCCTTTAGTGTTAGATATTTTATTTCTATTGCATATTGGAAAGGATTGATTTCTCGAGTCAAGATGTTTGTTGTGGTACCCCAAGCCATAGGAATTTCTCTCTGTAACAGAATTGGCGACTCCGCTGGGGAGTTCCTAGTAGTTGTCCTTTAGGTGTTTTCTATTGGCATTCAATGACTTTGAATTGCTCTTTTTCTCTTGTTTCTGTGTCGGGTATGGGGGCATGTTTTCCTGGTAGTGTCTAATTGGTGTGAAGTTTGTCTTAGCTTGTCTATTTTCCTTTATTTTTATGTACCTTTCTTCCTGTATGCGAGTTTTGAACTCACAGTCGTGTATATAAGTGGGTTTCACTGCTATTTCCACGTACACACGCGGGTTTACTGGGAACAGTCGTGTATGCCCTTAGGTTTTCCTTTTAGAGGAAGTTGAATGGTTGCTGGGTGAATTTTGATGATTGTTGAGTCTCCTTTGATACTGCCAAAGTCTGTATACACCCCTGTTTCTGACCAGAGATGTTTTTTTTAGGGTGAATTTTTTTTTTTTTTAAGAATGTTCTTGTTATTGCATTTTTTATTTTTTGTTTTTGGGATTAGTGCATTAGAATTATTTTACCTTAGTGCTTTGCTTGAGTGCTTCTTGAGTGTGCTTGCAAAGTCTGGGGGTTGTAGAATCATTCTTTTGCTTTTATATCTCATTTTTATTTCAAAAAATCCAAAAATATTTGCTTATCATCATGCATTGCATTTTGCATGGTACTTGCACTAGATTTGCTTTGGAGTATTAGTTAGGATTTCATATAGGAAAGATTGCATTTATCATTTGAAGAAAATTATGCATTTCATGTAGTAGCATACCCTGTTGTTCATGGACACAATGCATTTGCATTGATTGTTAGGTGTGCATTTTACTTCATGTTGTGTCATAACACCATTAGTTGCACGGCCATATACCTCTTTTGAGTAATAAAGCCAATTAAAACCAACGCTTAATTAAAATGAACTACACTATTTTATTTGATAGGGTTCACTAACAAGATTAGGTTTTAGGGTCTTGGAATAGTTCATTGTGAGTTAATTCTCCAAGACAACTAAACAACAACATGTATGTGTCTGTCCAGGTGAGTGTGTGAAATTCCTTGGTATAATCAGTGTTTCTCAAGATCCTCCTCTCAAAAGGGAGTTAAGCACGAGGCAGTGTGAGAAGTTATTGATTGGGATGACCCCTAGTCATAACTGAGTAGCACTGGAGATATTTCCTGGATTTTATTCATATCTGGGGGCTCTTTCGAGAGTTTCGGGCTTTGCTACCCTGCCCATACGGTCAATCCCGCCTACGACTATTCGCCTGAGCATTGATTATATTGAGGTGACATTAGTGACCTTACCTAGGATATCGAGGGGGTACTTTGTAGGGTTTATTCTGCGGGTGTCCCAGCCAGGTTGGGGTCAGACAGCACAGTCGCTTTATGTGTTGAAGCTGAGGGCCGCAATAATTGGTTATGTACCTCCGCTTGTTGTGTATGGGAGTCTCAAGCCCCTCCTATGTGAGACATACCTTCTTCATTCGGGAGCTCACTTATCCTACCCTTGATTGCTTGTGTTTGGCTTTAGATTTTATTGGTGATTGCTCTGTGCACGATAGCTTGCCTAGGGTTTGCATAGATAGAGAGTATTTTATATTTTTTGAGTCATTGTGGATTCGGGTGCGGCTCCTCAGTGTTCTCATCGTTTAGTAGGACTTCTGCCTTCTACATCTCCTCCTCCTTTGGGAGATAGAAATAGACAGTCCAGGTGGACTACTTCGCACATTGATTCACACACCATGGGAGACCATATGGAAGGTATTCCTGAACCACCTTCTCCCATTCATGTGGAAGATGGGGAGTTTACTCCTAACTATGATCCTTCACCCAATTTGACTGAGTTAGGTCCTGTGATTTCTAAGATAGGAACCTTTCATGATAGACCTACATACTCTAGGGTTGATTCCCCATTAACGCATTTCCGGTATGGAATGCCGGAGGATGATGAGACTCATTTTGAACCCGTGAGCACTAGTTATGGTAGTTATGGTATGTCTGGTTTTCCCACACATGATTTGGCATTTCATGTCGAATCTAAGTTTGAGCCTAACACTATGCCTGGGGGCACTCTCATTCCTTACCATGCGGAGAAGTTTGGGAGCACTAGTCACATTGCACCTTCCATCTCGGTGGTGGAAGTTACATCACATATTCCTCTTAGGTTTAGGGATAGTGATCCTATTAGGATACAAGATCTGAGACGAGTGACTATAGGGAATAGTATGTACATAATTACACAGATCCCTTCGTCCTCTGTCCCTAGTTCTTCGAATGTTCACCCTCCACCTCATTCATGTGGTCCTTCGGGCCGGAATGTTGCTACAAGTTATGTCCATACTGCGGTTACTAGACCAGTTGTGTCTCAAGTACATGCGTCGCCCATTGTTTCGAGAGTTCATGGTCATACTTCTAGAGGTCACATTCCTACTTCCGGAATGTATATTCCTACTTCTGGAGCGTATATTCCTACTTACGGAGTGTCTCATGGGACATCTCATGCGATGACTTATGGACCCTATTATGGGATGCAGTATGGACAGGGTTCTTCACCTTATGGGGGCGGGTATCAACAACCTTTTTACTCTCCAAATTATGGCTTTGTAGCTCCGAATAGTCAAGGTACACCACACTATGGTGCTTCCATGCCACCCTATATGAGTCAAACGGGAGGAGGGAACTATGGCCAAGGCCATGGTGGTAATCAGACCTATGTGAATCAGAACTATCAGGCAGCGGTCCATCGGCCTCATCATCCTAGGCTCCCTTTCCTCACAATGCTGAATCTTCCTAACTTGTCGAGATTGATGAACGATCCTATAGCATGACCCGGCTTGGCCAGCTGTCCCTACTAATCTTCCCTCAGACATACCCAAATTCGAGGGCAAACCGGGAGAGGATTCGAGCGAACATGTTACTACCTTCCACCTATGGTGCTCTTCGAATTCCTTACACCAAGACTCCATCCGTTTGAGGCTGTTTCAATGCACCGTTACATGGCCTACCACAAAATGGTATATAGAGCTACCTAGGGGGCATTCGCTTTGTTCAATGACCTAGCAATGACTTTTCTTAACCACTTCCAGCTACAAGTGCGTTATGACATTGGTACTAAACTCTTGTCGACATTTCAGCAGGATAAAGCCACACATATCTCGGATCATATCCAAGAGTGGCGTAGATGGAAGAGGTTAATTAAAGCGTTTATACTTCCGCAATTCCTCCTTGAATCGTTCCTTAAGTCGTTATTGCCATATATAGCAAAGGATGTTTCTACATCCAGAGTACAAAATGAGGAACAAGCCATTTTTAGGGTGCAGGAACTAGACTTGATTTATGCTCAGTCCGGTTTGTTATATGAGATTATTCCCAATGCTCTGCATTCTAGTTTCGATCCCAAAGTTAAACCTGGACCACATGCTGATGACATTGTTGGTTGTGTGAGTGTTAAACCTACGGATTTGGTTGCAAAACAAGTTATTCAATTGTCAATCAACCAATCTACTTCGGGACAAGCCACGGCTTCATCTCAACCCACCCAAATGACGAGTGTGCTTTCAGTACAATCGTCGGACGAGAAGGGTAACCAGCATCCCGGACGGAATAAAAAGAAGGGTAAGAATAATCGTAAGGGTGGGAATAGGAATGAGAATGCTAATAATAATGACAAGAACACCCGTAATGCTGGGGGGGACAAGTAAGCTAAACGTAAGGTTAAATTTCCTTTCCAGTTGCGTAAGGACAATCACCTCACTTACTTGTGCCCTCGTATCAATGAAGCCTTGAGATTCTCTGCATAGGGCCCAGCTGTGCTGACTGACCCTTTACCTCACAATAAAAATATGAACTCGAGGACCCATGATCAGTCTGGTGGTGATCAAGATCCACTGAAGGGTAGTGGTCTTGGTTGCATTAACATGGTACATGCTGTGAAAGTTGTGTCCCGTGCAAAAGACTATGGTTCGTCACAACCCAGCCCAAGAAAGAGCCAGATCCACCAAGGTCTCCTTTGCATATTGAGAAACCTATGGATAAACCTGAAGCTACACCTTGCATTCCTAAGGGAGTCCTTAAGTGTTCAGGGCACAATCCTAATGCCCAAGCCACCCAGAACTATTCAGTTGTCGAGGATTTGGGCCACACTCCTTGTACGATGTCTGCACTGGAAGTGCTTTAGAGTTGTCCTTCGCAAAGGAAGGCTTTTCTTTCTACCCTTGGTGTGAATGATGATAATTCTTCCTACGTGATTAAATTTGAAACCATAGTACTTCAGCCTCACTTGACTTACTATGTGTCTCTTTTGATTCACGTAGAATGTCTTAACATGACCGTCAAGAGCATTGTGATTGATGAAGGCGCTACTGCTTCTGTGATGTCTTTATCATGTTGGAAGGGTTTAGGTTCCCTTGAGCTATCTAAATCAGCAACCATGTTAACTGCGTTCAATGGGAGATTGTTTAGGCCGCACGGGATCCTTCCTTCCCTTAAGGTTCGTTTGGGAGGGAAGATCATTGCGATAGAGGTCAAGGTGGTTGATGCGCCCATTGACTACAATCTCTTGCTGGGTAGGAATTGGATGTACAGTATGCAAGCCATAGCTTCTTCCCTATTTCACGTTGTATGCTTTCCATTTAATGGGAATATAGTCACGATTGATCAAACATCATTCAAGAATTCGTCAGTTACCACATCTTCAGGAGCTTCAATCCCGATCGTTGAGCACTCTCAACCAGCAATTGGGAGTGTGGGTGTAGGCATGTACCCCTCCCTCATGGGAAGCTTTAATTGTCCTACACCGATCCTTATGATAGGGTCTAATTCTGGTGAGGCTTCGACATCTATGAGATCGGTGTCTTTTCACACAAGTCATATGGAAGATCCTTGGATTCTTCCTACACCGAGTACTCCAAGTGAGCCCATCATGATGGACGTGCCGTTGCCTGCAACTATCGTAGCTTATCAAGCTAATCTTGAGAGTGTTGTAGAGCCTAGTCTTTCCTCTTCGTGGACAGAGGAGGAGGACCCTTATGTGCTGTCGGTAGGGGTAGTGCATTATTCTCATGCGAACGACTGCCTTGATAGTGTTTTCCCTTTATATGAAGTGATTATTGAGGCCATGTCGGGAGTTGAGACACCATGGGAAAAACTCCATCATAGATCTTACTTTCTTCTCGAGCTTGACCGCTTGGAGCGTGAGGACTTTAGGGAGGTTCTTAGTGAGAGAATTGGTAGTCCTGTGGTTCCATTAAGCTCTCCTCCTCTGATGGCTGATGGAAACATGGCAAACATATCTTCAATGATTCCTATCAATATCTCTCGTGATCCTGGTAGGATAGAGAATGTCTATATTGGGGCAGAATGTTCCCATGCTGAGATTCAAGAATACATTGAGCTGTTTAAAGAATTTTGTGATATCTTTTCTTGGTATTACGATGAAATGCAAGGTATCGACCCTCGTATTGTCGAACATGAGATTAAGACTTATCCCAATGGTAAGCCTGTTCAGCAACGCTTGCGTCCGGTGAATCCTAGGAAACCACCCACGATTAAGACAGAGATAGAGAAACTATTGAAATCCGATTTTATCTATCCCGTTCCCTTGATGGAGTGGGTTTCAAACCCCGTTTTGGTTTATAAGAAGCAGGGAGCGATCCGCATATGTACTGATTTCCATGATTTGAATCATGCCTGTCCTAAGGACAATTTCCCCACACCATTTATTGATCAGATTTTGGATGAGTGTGCGGGTAGCGAGGTTTTTTCCTTCATCGACGGCTTTTTCGGATATAATTAGATATAAATTAAACCTGAGGACCAACATAAGACTGCATTTATTTGTCCTTGGGAAACTTTTGCATATCAAAAAATTCCTTTTGGCCTTAAGAATGCCGGAGCTACTTTTCAGCGGGACATGACCTTGATCTTCCACGATCTCAAATCGATTATCAAAGTATTTTTGGATGACCTTGCTACTCATTCTTGTATGAGAATGCGTCATTCCTATCATTTGAGATTGGTATTTGAAAGATGCCGACATTATTTGGTCAGTTTAAATCCTCACAAGTGCATCTTTTGTGTGAAGTCAGGTTTCTTGTTAGGATTCATCATGTCTAAAGAGGGTATAAGAGTTGACCCTTTGAAGGTAGAGGAAATACTTCAATTGTCTCCCCCGAAAAATATTCCTCATCTTCAATGTTTGCAAGGCATGGAAAACTTCTTACGAAGATTCGTTGTCAATTTTGCCAATTTGACTAGAGGCTTCAGGCGTCTTTTGAAGAAGGACACCGCCTTTTGTTGGTATGAGTGAGCCCACGAGTCCTTTGATGCACTCAAGCGAGCCCTAGCATCGGCACCGGTGATTAGTCCCCCAGACAATAGCCGTGATTTTCTACTTTATGTGGCCGCGTCCATGGAGACGATTAGTATGGTTTTTGTTCAAGAGGATGAGGAGCTCCAAGAGCATGCCATATACTATCTGAGCTGGAATCTTATTGATGCGGAGATTCACTATTCTCATGTTGAGAATCTTGCCTTAGCTATCGTACATGCGGTTCAACGGTTGAGACATTATATTCTCCTTCGCCAAACCTTAGTTGTAGTCCATGTTAATCCATTTCAATTCATCCTCACTTGAAGGATGATTGGGGGAAAATATAATAAATGGATTGTCATCCTGCAAGAGTTTGATCTTGAGTTTGTTTCGACAAAGTCGAAGAAATTGTTAATTTTTGCAGAGCTTATATCGGATTTCCCAAGTGAGGCCGAGGAGTTGGTTTGTGAAGATACATTTGTTGATGAACACATCTTCTTAATATCAACTTTAGACCCATGGTATGGGGATATCATTATATATTTACAAACATTGAAGGTCCCTACTCACCTCTCACGGGATGAACGACGATGATTAAATCACGTGTCTAAGAATTACCTCATAGTGGATAACACTTTGTACTGCCGTGGGGTAGATTCTATTTTATGACATTGTTTAACTCATGAGGAGGCTGAGGTAGTGCTGAATGATTTCCACGGAGGGGCATGTGGTGGTCATTTATCTCAGCTTTCTACAACTCAAAAAATATTAAGAGCGGGTTATTTTTGGCCGTCGATCTTTAAGGATTGTGTTTATGCGGTCAAGAGGTGCCACCCTTGCCAGGTGTTCGCACATAATATGCACTCAAAACCTACCCCGTTACATCCCATCATCATCGTCAGTCCCTTCACTAAGTGGGGGCTTGATTTTATGGATTGCAACCCAGCTTCAACTGGGGGGCATCATCATATCATAGTGGCTGTTGATTACTTCACAAAATGGGCTAAGGCTATGCCTACAGTTAAATCCTACGGTGAGACAGCGCACACTTCGTATTCAACCAGATTATTACTTGGTTTGGGATTTCGAAAGAGATTGTCACTGACCATGGCTCACACTTTCAGAATCGTATGATGGAAGAATTGGTATCAAAGTTAGGGTACAAGCAAGAGCATTCCTTCTCTTACTACCCTCAAGTGAATGGAAAGGTAGAAGCAGTGAACAAATCACTCAAATCCATTCTCCAACAAACCATTGCACAAAGCAAGAATAATTGGCACATCATGTTATATCATGCTTTGTGGGCGTATAGAACCACTGTTAAGACTGCCACGGGTTTTTCTCCATATCAACTTGTACATGGAGTGGATTCAGTATTGCCGGTTGAATGTGAGATTCCTTCTTTGAAGCTAGCCGTAGAACTCTTACCAGACACTTCACCATTGGAGGAGCATTTGGTCCACCTTGAGCAACTTGATGAGCAGCACTGAGATACCTTGGTAGCTCTAGAAGTAAATAAACATCGCGTAAAGGTCCAGTACGATAAGTCTGTCCGTCCAAGGAGGTTTAGTGAGGGAGACTTGGTCCTTTTGTGGGATCAACTGAAAGAACCCTTGGGGGCAAGAAAGTTTAACCCCATGTGACGTGGTCCTTACGTCATCAAACGTGTGTTAGAGAAGGGAGCTTATGAGTTAGTGGATTATGAGGGAATGGCCTTGGCAGAGCCTAGAAATGGGCTCTATCTCAAGAAGTACTATGCATGATTTTTAGCCAAGGCTGGTTATTGTATATTATTGTACAGTTTTGCATAGTTAGGTCTTTTTCTTATAGTGATCAGGTTTGTGATTAGTTTCCGTTTCTTTTTGCAGATGTCAATGGAATTTTCCACCTATATAGGATTCGCGGATGGTGCGAGCCATCACACTCAACACTTAGCCTCTGCTGCTTGGGTGATTTATACTCCTATGGGTCAGGTACTGTCTTCAGGAGGCGTATGTTTATGGCCATATTCAAACAATGTTGCTGAATATAGTGCCCTTATTGAGCTTCTATGGGATGCCATTTCACATGGCGTTCTCTCTCTTGAGGTACATCTTGATTCGGAGTTAGTAGTGTCACAGCTTAATGGTTTGTACCATGTTAGAGATCCGACGTTATTAAGAATATTCTTACGTGTGAGATTATTAGAACGACAATTTGACAATATAACATACATACATATTCCAAGAATTAATAATCAAGTTGTTGACTCATATGCTAACTACGTGTTAGATTGGCATTTGTCTCATACACAGTAAATTCATCACAAACACAAATGTTTACACATGTAAATAAATAAATCGATCATCATAAAAATTTTATAAACATCCAAAATGTGGTAATACATAGTGTCATGATACAAAAATGGGGCTCTCGAGCCACCAAAATATAATACACGGTAATACAAAATGTATCACTCACAGGTATCTAAGCCTGTGGATGAGGAGGGGGGTTGTGATCATGGAAGGTCACTACAGCTCTAGCTATCCATTGAAATAATCGCACCCATGCTCATGGTACACCTACCACCTAGTGCTGCATGGCCTCAGGCAAGGCCTCGACTTGCGCCATGGGAACTCTCTATGTCAGTCTCACAAAGTTGGTATGATTTGTCTGGAGCATCCGCTCCACATCCAAACCTGTGATATCATCCCCTCTTCCCCTCCGTCTATGATGAGGGAAGCATTCATGCCACTGTGGTCCCACATCTGCATACAAATCTCGATCGGAAATCAAAAAATTTAAAGAGAGGGTCGAGATTTGTTACCTAGGTCACCGTATGTCGATCCTGGTGGTAGCAGCATGTCCAGGTCCCCCCGGAAATCTATCCTCACATAGGGGTAGTCATCGATGGAAAATATCTGTCATCGCCACCATGGAAAGAACTCAGCTGGATAGGGGTTGGACACCCTACCTCCCCATAGTTTGTGCATCGCATCCGCCCAATGCCGTTGGGCCGGATCTTGAACCTCATGTAGAGGAACGTCAACTCTGGGGCTCAATCCTGAAACACGCTTGAAGAAAAACATGCTCAGTATGCTGCTGAAACTGAAGTTTCACACTTTGTCCATCTTACACTCACCGAGCTGATGTTTCATGTTGCTCAGTAGTGTAGTGCTCCAGTCATATACCGTGGGTCGCATGCACTCCATTGCATAAAAAATCAGAGGCCGCGAGGCCTGGTGGAGTGAAGCCAAGCCTGCTATCATGCTCAATGTGAGTAGGATGGCCTTTAGGCCCAACACCTGTATAGAGTTGGTTGGGATCTGACTCCCCACCTTCTCCATGTCTGGATAGCAGTACACCGCAATGTACTCATCTATAGTCATGCCACCTCCGGACCCGCGAGAATGTAGGTTCACTACTTCCCCCCATTGGGAAAGTCCAGTGATAAAGTATATGTCATCCACCTTTATGGTGAGGGACATCCCATCTATCTGGAAGGACTCAAAGTCTGGACATGGGGACTTCTCTTAGTGAACATCTCACATAGCACGTGGGATCATGGGATATTAAAGAATACCCTTAATTTCCAGAGATATTGATCAAAAATATTTTTGTTGAAACCCCCTCCCAATACTTAAAACCTCCTCCCCACCCCTTTTTATACCTCAATCCTTATAAACCACCCTACCCAACCCCACCTTAAACCCCTCATCCCCCCAATACCTGCAATATATTGGTTCAATTTTTAATAATTTTAAAACCCACAATATGAACTAATGTGATAGGATATTGGTCAACAAGTGAATCCCCTGTGAGTCTGGATCCCAGTAATTCACCAGCATCCGCAATATTCTTGGTTTGGACCTCAAGCCACCAAGACACCAAAATTTGTAGAGCCCACATGCATGTAGCACTTGTTGAGCCATTAGATCGACCCTTACTACCTCCTCTACATCACCATGTTCACATTCTCTCCATTCTAGGACCACCCTGCATAAAAAATTGCAAGTTTTCCCATTAGAATACTTAAAAAACCTCATGCACGGCCGCATATGCGACTGTTTTCCAAACAGCCGTGTATGTACGCGACTGTGAGGGCATTTTATGCGTATATCCAACCCTATACGTGGAAAAACCCTCAATTTCCACGTGTGCCACAATGCCTTTTTTGGATTGGCCTAGAAATCCCAAATGACCATGGAATTTGATAAAAATTGCATTGAAATGGAAGAGAAGAGCATGGGTAAGTACCTGGAAGAAACGGCAGTAGATTCCGCTGGCTGGATATCCTGGAATTCGCTGTTGAAAATCTAAGCTCAATTGGGTAAAAATTTCAAATGTTTTATAATGTTTTGAATTTTTTACTATTTATAGAAATTTTTCAAATTTTTGAAAATTTTTACCCCCTTTCCTATAGTTTGGACCATTTTTTACCTAATTTATGATGTAGGAGACCTTTTTGAGTGTCGTTTCAGCCGTTGGATTGACTCATTTGTGCCGATCTTAGGTATCATGTCTAAACTAGCATATAGGTTAGGTTTCATCATCATTTGCATTTTGCATGACCTTGTGACCGTTTCATTATAGCCTTAGGTATGAACCCACTCTATTATGTCACGAAACCTTCTTGTTGTTTTAGAAGTGGCATGGTATGAGTGGTAGAGCTTGACCTTACATGGGTACCCTAGTTAGTGCCTTATTTGAATTTTGGTGCCCATGCTGACGTTTTTTCCTTTAGGGTGTGGGAGTCCGTTGTATAGTACAACCATGACATTTTTCAAGAGCCTCATGCTTCTCTTGATCTTTTGCTGGCCTATTTCCCTCAGGACTCCCTTATGTCAATTTGTAATTGCATTATCATGAGCTTTTCTTGCCTTACTGAGCTTTATTCCGGCTTCCCTGACATTGCATTTCAGCCATATAGGCCGAGCTTGTCTCATGTCTAGCCATGCAAAGCCATTTTATATATCCTTTGCAGCTTGATTCTCTTTTTACCGGGAGGGGTATTTTCCCCGAGTGTCGTTATCCTACACGTGTCCTTGCATTGAGCATAGGTATGTTCCACTGCTTGGAACTAGTTTGTTTTCCCCTATGAAACTCGTCTCCTCCTATTCTGTAACTATAAAGTCGTTTTATTCTTTTTCAAGCTTTTTAAATATTTGAAAAAGTCCAAAAAAATAAAAAACCAAAAAGTCAGACAAGGAAGGATGTTATCTTTGGCAGCTGTCGAGTCATGTCGCCTTCAAACATAGCACTACATATCACATCCATTGGTTGGGTTTGTAGTTTGACTTTAGGAGCTGTACTCATTTATTTGAGTTTATCTCCATCGACTGGTTAAGCTTCTAGTCCCCATGGAGCCTCTGTCGATGCCTCCTGTGTCGCAGAGATGTCCCAGTTTTGTATATCGAGTCTATGCTGCCTCTATTCAGTCACCATTCACCGTTATTCTCTTGTTTGAAGGAAGTTGAAACCTAAGTCAGCCATTCCTCAGTTATCTTGACTTTGCATGTCGGCCATTCCCAGTACAGTTACTGGTTCATGCACCTTATGATCGAGTCTTTCCACATCATACATCTTTGCTGAGTACCTCATGTTGGATGATGGGGGATGCATTAATGCCCTCCTTCCAGCGGATTTCATCGCATCAACTTCAGATCATTTATTCTAGGATTGGAATCTAGAGTCATTTTGAGTGCCTTGAGACTTGCAATCATCAGTGGCAAGTTCTCTCGCCATCGACAGTCTTTGGGAATACATCAATGTCCCCTGATTGATCGATCCTCTCAAGTGTTCGATCTCAACACATTTATTCACACTTGTTAGTTTGCACTCTAGTACCTTAATTCCCATTTTCATTATCGGTGGGTGATCCCGCGTCTATTAACAGTATACATCAATGACCAATAATCAGATGATGGACTACTATTTTCGACCTCGACACCTCTATTCACATAGTAGGACATGTGCTCGTAGCGGTTTGTGTAGAAGACCTTCCAGATTGGTGGCATCTCTTATATTCTACCTCCTTGATCGTGCCAGTGTTCATGAGATTGCAGCTCTCATGACTTGATTCCAATATATGTCACACATTTCCAACCATTATGGAGATCTTGATCCACTATATATTTTCAGCCATCATGGAGATCATGGTATTTTGTATATCTTCATCATGGCGATTCTGATCTATGTATATTGTACGTGGCGATGACCACTTATGTGATATCTTGTATCATGCCTATTCATGGCCATTGTACTCTTATGTATCCAGGACTGCTATATGTATTTGCAGTTATGTGCAGAGTTGTATCATTGTATTATGATGATTGGGTGGCTGGTCTTCCATTTGGGATCCTTCATCACTCCACTTCTGGGATGGACTTATGATGTATTTCAGCCATCGTATGACCCCTCTGACCTCACACATTAGGGGGAATCTGTTATAGCTGATTTTACCACTCCAGGTGAATCACACTTGCATGGCCTTCCCCTGTCCCTCTGCAGACTCCTTAGACCCCTTGGACCATTTTTTGTCCTTTGATGTTTCCTTGACCTCACTCGGATTCAAACTTTCATTACCCCTTTGAAAAGATATATAAGGAAATCTATGGTACATTGAAGGCATATAAGAGAATTGAGAGCAAAGAAACTATAGTCCATTGTTGACGGAACTTATGCTTGAGTCTGCATCCCTTTGTCCCTTGGAGCACTTTTGTGTTCTTCCCAAGCTTGCCTTTTTCTTGTGATCTTTCTATCGAGAGATGGAGGATTGAGGTGGTAGAGGCCCAAGTGGGGTATTCAATTTCTCCGATTCACAGATGTGCTGACGGAGGTTGTATCCATTGTAATTTCTAATTTTATATTAATAGAAATATCTTTTCCTGTCCAATAATGTATGTTTGAATGAATATTTTATCCATGGATGATTTCAAATGCTTGTACATTGTTGATTATATATGCTAGAATAGATCTAACACCAATATATATAGTGTGCTTGTATTGTTTACTTGTTGTTGAGGAAGTAATTTATCAATTCAAGTGGAATTTGGAAAGCTCAACGCGGATCTACTTCAACCGTCTGGAATAAGGTACGAGGTCTGATCCTTTAGTGTTAGATATTTTATTTCTATTGCATATTGGAAAGGATTGATTTCTGGAGTCAAGCTGTCTGTTGTGGTACCCCAAGCCATAGGAATTTCTCTCCGTAACGGGTTACAAGCCTCACTCATCAATCATGAACATAGAATCAATAGATAAAATACACCATTGAAGGTGCATTTTCAACACACTCATCTATAAGTCGTGGAAGAAGCAGGGGGGCATTTAATTCTAGAGGCAGAGGAAGAAGCTTTTTCAAAGGAGGATGCAACAACAATCCTGTAGATGTCATTGGTAGAGGACAAAATCATAATTCTATTTAGCCAAGTGGTCACAGGTTTGATAAGTCCTACAAATATCATTAGTTGAGAATGCGGATTTGAAAGAATTATCAGAATAAAACAATTACGACCTATAATGCACGAAATGCAGGTCCTTTATATATCAATGCATTCTATATACATTAACATTATTTTATTATATATATTAATCATTCTATTTATATTAACATTCTATACATTTTAATATTATAATGGATTTTAATGCATTGTATATTTATCACTCCATTCTATATATTTAAATAGTAGAATAGTTCTATGTACATTAACTTATAATTGAAATTTTTGTTATCAACATCATAATAAATTTTTTAAATTAGTTTTTATTATATTATTGTTAAAGTAATTTTAATTTGTATTGTAACACTTTGGTTTTGGCCCTATTTGCATTAAATGTATATGATGTATATATTGTAATTAATCATGGTGTGGAGCTACAAGAAAAAGCCCCACCATGGATTATCGTTTTATGTTTCGGCGATTAAATCTGTGCTGATGGTATTTTGTGCTAGCCAGGCACGTTATGATTTTAAATCATCATGTAAATATGCAATTAATTAAAAGCCCGCAACCAGCTACGTCAATGCAACAATAATGAGAAGGGGCATGATTTCCTATGGATAAGGTGGGGGGGGGATATTTAATCTTTGGGGCCAATGGGGAAAAGCCAAATGTCAAAGGGAGAACCCATCAAACTGTAAACTACCTTTCTTCTCTTATTCACCCCAATCATTTATTACTGCTAGAAGTTGGTTGAGTTGGTTTATATTGCATGGGATGGGCAAGGTATGACAGCCAAAATTCGAATTGGAGAAGCCATTAGTCTTTGGAAAATGCATTTTGACTCCTTGGGCAAGTAAAAACCCAAAAAACGTATGCCACTCTACCATGCTGGGATGTTTTCGTATTTTCCTCACCATTTTTCCTTCACGTGAGCTCTCTCAGGCTTCCATAACTTCATGTGTGTGTGTTTTCATTCCACGTTTTTGGTTGTTGGCTTCATTTTCCCATGGATAGGAGGTCGTTTTTGTAATGCAAGTGATTGGGTTGGTTTTCCTCACGTTTTTGCAATTTCATGTGTTTTTACCATGGCCGTGAAGTGTTTTTGTTAGCTTCTAGTCGATGGGATCTCTGCTAGGTGTTTTGGTGTTGTTTCCACATGCCCATGGTGGGGAATTTCATGTTTCATAGTTTCACAGCCAATGGGGGGAACATAGCCGTGAATTTTGGGTGTTGATTGAATTCGTTTTGGCCACGTTAGGGCCATAAATGAATTTAGAATTTGAATTGTTGCTAAGGGGGTTGTTTTACCCATCTCCAAATTCGTATTTGGCCCCCAAGTCGATTTTCATCAATCCCAGATCTAGAAATTGTTATGTATGCCTCTGCTGTTTTGGTTGAACTGTTTTTGGAGTGGAAATGGGGTCTGAGCCTGCTTGATAAACGTAGTGTGTGTAGGAGCCTTACAGATAGAGCTAGAGGGATGACTTTCTTCTTTGCACCCCCTGAATAGCACTGGAAGGGAAGGCATGGCTCGAGGGACTGCATAGCAGAGAGGAGGATGTTTCCTTATGTTGGGTGTGTGTGGATGTCTTAGAAGTCATGCTAGTTCTGGTGTAGGTGTCCATAGCTCTTGGATTGAGCTCACTAGCTTAGCAGCCAACCTTTTGAGCTCCTTGTTAGCCAGATAAACCCAACTATGTTGGCTTGGCTAAGTTTTGTATCCTTGGCTACGTGCGAGCCTGCTAGTTTCCCCTTACTCCTTATGGAATCATGACCAGCTCAGGGGTGGTAGTGTTGCTGAGTGATTGATGAGCACACTGGCCTATGGTTGGGTGGAACATTGCAGCGACGTAGCTGGTTGCAGGACAAGCTTCTTCTAAGATAAGTATTCTTGTGTTTAAATCCTTGCAACTGTGTTTCTTTTACAAATCCATATGAACATGTTAAATGCTGTGAATGAATGAAATTCCTTCCATTGTTTGATAGTAATTTATGCATCTGTGTATGCTTATTTCCAATGCATTTTATTTTATGTTCACGGGGCTAGATTTCCCGGAATGTTAGCATTATAGTCGCGTCCTCTCGCTGATAGAAGAGTGGAGACGTGACATGTATTATTAAAATAATTTTAATTGATATTATTGAAATCAATATATTCATTAATTTTTTTATTATTTCTTTAAATAATGTACAAAATCATTTTTTATTGTGATATTAAAACTAATATACTTTATTATTTTACATTATGTTATTATTCAATGCTGCTAATTGATTTCTATAAATAATTTTTTGTCATCAATACTCTTTTTTTTTTTTTTTATTGTTGAAATTAAAGCAAAAGCTTTATTTTTGTAAATCAATTTCTATTGTAATGCATTGTATTGTTCAATGCAACTAGTTGATTTCTATAAATCATTTTTTGTCATCAATATTCTTATTGTTTTGTATTATTATTGTTGAAATTAAAGCAGGTACTTTATTTTTTTTCACGTGAAAAAAAATAAAGTACCTGCTTTAATTTCAACAATAATGCATTGTAAATTAATTTGTAATACATTATATTGTTTTATGTTATAATATTAAACATTTTCCTATTGTTTTGCATTATTATTGTTCTAAAGCATGTACTTTATTTTTGTAAATCAATTTCTATTGTAATGAATTGTATTGTTTTATGTTATAGTATTAAACATTTTATTATTCTAGTAACTGCTCAAAGTAACTTAGGAATTTATAAACTCATTAGAAGTATCACTCACTTTCTTTGATTTATCTTAACATACTTAGAAAAGAAACCTTAGGATTCATCAAAACTTCTATATATCAAAGGACAACCTCATATAAAGACATCACTAAATGTAAAGGAACCTTGATTTATAGAATGGCTGGGAAAAAACAAAATTAATGCAATAATTAATCTCATAAATTCATTCATTGTTATTTAATTAAATTTCATTATTATGATATGTAAATATGTTCCACCAATGGATAGGATTATATATTAATATCATAATTATAAAAGTAAATTGTTTTTATTTTATTTTTTAAGTTTAGAACTTACATTCATAAATCTTATTTTGCATTATCATTGTTGAAATGAATAGAATTACTTGATTTCTATAAATTAATTTTCACTATACCATCAATGAAATGAATGTACGTTATTGTTTTATGAAATCAATATACTTTATTGTCTTGCATTATATCAAAAAATACTTTATTCTTACAATAACCACATTAATTCATCAAAAACTTTATATATTCATTTGAAGTATCACATATTATCTTGATTTCTTTTTGTCAATTTCTATAGAAAATAAAAGGACTTTATTAGCATATTGATTTGGTTTGTATCTTTGTGACAGAATCATCGAAGGACATCCCTACAACTCAAAGGAACATTGATTTATAAACTAGAAGGTAATGGAAGAAACACAATTAATATTATAAATGATGATAAATTAATTCATTATTAGTTGGGTGGGCTACTTCAAATGGTTGAGTTTTGTGAGCTACAAATAAGAGGTCATATGGTCAAAGTTGACTATTTATGTAAATGTTGAGGACCTCACTTGATGTCTCCACTATGTTAGATTACCAAAACTACAACCAAAAAGTTTACCACAAGTATCATTCTTAAAATAAAAAAAATGGTTATAAAATTTCTTAATACCATTCCTAAGATAAAAAAAAATGCTTAAAATATTTCCCTGATATATATTTCATCACCAAAAACATTAACTCATTATTGTAATCTTAAAGATCACCTATAATTCTACTACCTACAAAAATATACCCTCACTTCACGTTTTGGTTTGCATAATTCATTTTACAATGAATTCATTTTTTCATGATTATGTGTTCATTATTAAGCAGTTGATAATATGATAAGTATAAAGTAAATTAGTTCTATTACTCATCTCGTTGACGTGGAAATTAAAATTGAAATTAGGAAACCTTATTGCTTAAAATACCGTTTGTTGTCTCTGTGATGTAATTTCTCAGTAGAAAGAAGTTTCGTACACCATAGTACACAAACATTTTTACATACATATGCAAACATTAAATATAACAATATAATTACGTCGTAGGAATTTTCTCAATGAAAGAAGTTGTTCCAAAAGATTTTTCATCTCCCTAGCCATTAACATCTCGACATGTGTCACCTAGTTATTGGCGAGATTAATCATTAAAATTTCTAGTTTTTATATCCCGTGATCCGGCAGGGACGAAACAAGGTGGCATGGAGTTGATCAGTTGATTTTTTGTGCCATCATTTACTCTGTCTGTTCATATTCTTTCCGCGTAAGCTCTTCCTTTGCCATGTCCATGCTTATCTTAAAATTGCTCTGCGTTCTTTTTTTTTCGGTATGGCTCTACATTTGGCGGAGATTAAAGAACCAAAGAGAAAATTCAGGTTATTGCAGCAAGTACCAAATTCAAAACTCACATATACAATTTGTTTAAATGGCAAGGATAATAAAAAAATGTCAAATTCAGACCTCATTGTTTTTTTCACGGCTGTTTTTTTCACACAGTTTACACATGGTTTTCACACCGATTTCAAATATGCCAACTTTGAAAGTCAGAAATACTGTCTTCGACGTTTCTATATTTGAAAATAGGAAACTTCGGACATCAAAAATTTCACAAATTGCATCTTGCGGAATCCGAAATCCGACTATATGGTGTTTCTGCAATCGTGCCGGTAATTGCCAATATTTAATTTTGTTACGTCGGTTAAATTTTTTCATGCTTCTTTTATCCCGTAATCTGGCAAGGATGCAGCATGGACTTTAGGTCCAGAAAAAGGCGGCGTGGAGTTGATCGGTTAAGTACACGTTCTAAAAGTGCTCATGCTTTATTTTGTCTGTTCATATGGATTTGATCAGTACCGTCTTTTTTTCGCCAGGTGGATTGTGTGTTTTCATGAAACTTCTATCTGTTGCTGTTCCTGAATGGATTGATGGACTCAATCGATTTATTTTCAATAGCAGATCCTTCTTTTCAGTCGGTGTTTACTATGTTTTTTCGACAAGTGGCTTCCGTGTTTTCACTACACTTCTTTATGTTGTCCTAAACGACCGGTGCTGGAAATTATTTTCAATTGAGGCTTTCAAAAAAATTTGCAGTTCATTTCTCTCAATTTGGAATAGCTCTTGCTAAGATTTTTCCCTTGCTAACATTTTCTGAGTTTCAGTCTATTTGGGTTTAGGCTATGATTTTTTGTAGTACTTTTGTGCATTTAGAATCTCAGTTTAGGTATTAGTTTTGTTTGACTGCTGGTTCAGGTGATGAAAGGCACTTTTCCCATGTCTCTTTAACATTAATGCTTCATCAATGCATTGTTGTTCCATTAACTTCTGGAAAACATAGGGTTGCATCTTCAATTTTCCTCATCTAATGATGATCTACAAGATCTTCTTACAATATTTCATTTATCGCATTCGCCGCTACATCGCCTTTGGTTTCCACGTATAAAGAGGCCTTCAGGTAATCACTATTTCTTACTATTTGCTGTGTTCGATCTATGCTCTGAATTTCCGTCAGAAGATTTTGAATTTTGCTAAATTTTCTAAATTTGTAGGTATTCCTTAGTTCTTCATTTAGTCTGCTTATTAGATGGTGAAACATTGTTGATGCGTTTTAATTGAATCTGACTCTTGCTTTGTTGCAAAAATATTGTGGCATGTATTGGTTATGTCATGCCTGTCAATAAAATCTTAGGTATTATTTTTTTTCCTAAATTAAAATGTTCCCTATGATATGGTGAAACACCCTTCCTGTATTTCAATTTATTCTTAAAATAGGCATAAACTTATTGGAGGAATAACTTTTCCGAAAATAATAAGAACAGTGAAAATTGGGATTTGGAAATCTGAAATGTCTGAAATAGGAATACCGACATGTTCCTATTTGAACACATACGATTTCTTGATAATTTGCAAAATTTGATATCGGAATATAGCATGTTCCTTATTGCTAGAAAATACAACATAGATTACACGGAAGTGTCGGAAATTGGAAATAGGAACATGGACATCTTTGTATTTGAACACATAGGATTTATGTATATGTCGCAAAATCGGAATATTTTGAACCTCTCTAAATTTGCAGGTATTTCTTACTTATTGATTTCGTCTTCTTATTACATGGTGAAACACCGTTGCTGTGTTTTAATTGAATGTGACTCTTGCTTTGTTGCAAAAATATTGTGCAATGTATTGGTTATGTCATGCCTGTGAATAAAATGTTAGGTATTAGTTTTTTGCCTAATTTAAAATGTTCCTTATGAGATGGTGAAACTCCCTTCCTTTTTTTCAATTGATTCTTACTGCCTTGTTTCCTTGCTGTATGTTGCAAAATCATCCATCTTTCGATTGTCGGTTGCAAAACATATGACATAAATTTCCCAATTCTGAAATGTCAGAAATTTACAAGAGGAACATGGACTTGTTCTTATTTGAACACATACAATTTCAGGAATTTGAAATGTTGGTTATTCACAAATATAGAACATACGATTTCTGCAATCGTAAATGTCGCAAAATCGGACAATATGTTTTTCCTTGTTTGCAAAATGTAAACAAATTAAAAATGTATTTGAGTTCAAATGTTATTTAATCAAATGTATCTACAAATCGGAAATTGAGAAATAAGATAAAAATAAATGAGACAGATACTTTTCCGATTTCCGCATTCAAAAATCGAAAATCAAACCAATACATTTGCGAGAACTTAATGGTATGAGTTTTTTCATTTAGGATCTTTGATTTGTTTGCACCTTAGTTTAAATTAGATAAAATTGGGCATTTTCAATTCTGAATGTCGGAAATCCAAAATAGGAACATCAACATGTTTGTATTTGAAATCAGATTTATGGATATGTTGCAAAATTGGAAATCGGAATATAGTATGTTCCTTATTGGAAAACATAGGACATACATTTCCGAATTTGAAAATGTCGACAATCGGCAATAGGAAAATGGACATCTTCGTATTTCAACACATACGATTTCTACTCGATACATTTATAGCTCAAACAGATTGAAACTAGAGTGATTAAATATGTTAATGAATAACAACAACAAGAACAATGAAATATGTTAATGCGCAGAATTTTATTTTTATATATCTATTTTATATTGGGAAAATTATTACGTTACATTACAATTATTTTTTATATTTTCATTTTGTGTTTCATTTCACAGGAAAAAATAACCATTACATTATGGAGACTATGGTAACTAAAGATTCTATTTCACTATTTCTACATGGTGCTATCAACCTTTCTCCGTTGATACAAGTCTTCGCATTAAACCAAGTGAATTCACTCGACTCATAATCTATTTGGTTCTGAATCTCTATTTCAGACGGCCTTCACAAGCATGAGCTACTTCTTCCAGTTTTATATAGTCATCTTGTATAAAATGGACAACTAAAACAAGGAACTATAATCAAAATTACCCAATGTTCATGCAACATTGTACTTAATATAACGTACGTTCAATTTCCTCTCTCTTTTTCTCCAATCAGTTTCACACTATTCATGCATTCAATGTTTATATCGCATTCATGTCTAATAGACTTCATCTCACAGGACTATCACATTAATTGCACTCGAGGTTGTCTAATTGGATGCATTAATTATTGGAGATCCTGCACCTTACCACTTACTTGTAGCTTCAAACTATACCAGTAAATTCCATGGTTGACCTTGTTTGACTTGTCATTTCAATTTCACCTACATCCATGATTCGAAAACAAGATGGTGTTGAAACTGTTAGGAGAACCATTGGATTTTGTGACATGTCAGGCTACAATATTGACATAACACTTTGGGGAGAAGAATTGCAAAATTCAAGGAGCTGAGCTTGCCAGCCTTCGCGGTTTACCTGCTCCTCCAGCAGTAGTGATCAAGGGCAGCCGTGTTACAGATTTTAATGGAAAATATGTTGGCACTATTTCAAACTATACTATATTTATAAACCAAAATATTGAACAAACATCAATTCTCCAAAGATGGTTTAATGGGAATGGATTTCGTTCAGCATCTCTGTCTTTGAGTCACAAATTCAATGCCTCAAATTCTGCTCATCGGAAAGTCATTACCATCAATAAGCGACAAACTCTTCAAGCATCTGGAAAGGTTGTTTGGTATTCTCTTGATGCAAACATCAAAAATTTTAACATGGATGATTTTCATTTCCTTGCATGCCCTCTTTTTGTTTATGGTATACAATGCATGAAAAATATTGTCAACAAAGTTGGAGACATTTGGCATTGCGGTAAATGTGATGGGGAGTTTGCTGAATGTGACTACCGATATATCCTAAAGGTTGGCTTGGAAGATGTGGCTGGAAATACTCATGGTGTGATCACTTTTTATGATGCTGCAAAGAAACTCATGGGCATCTCAGCAAAATAACCGTGTCTTCTCGCAATTGAATCATCATCAATTGCTGAAATAGTCTAGAGAATTTGCAAGAAACAATTACTTCTTACTCTTTCAATTAGAACAGAGACGATCTCTGGAAATGCACACCTAAAAGTTGTAATTGTGATGGTTGAAAATACATCATCAGCAACTTCACTTGATACATAAATATATAAGTTTGTTCAACTTGATACATAGGCATATTCTTTATTGTCTGTAATGAATGTTTTGATGATATCAGGAAAAGACATGTGTCTTCTGTCAACTGAATCAGCATAAATTATTGAAAATGGATACCTAAAAGTTGTAATTGTCATGGTTGAAAATACCTCATCAACAAATTCACCACAAATGAATCATATTTCTCATTTTGTAAATCCTATGTTTTCCAATAACAAACACCCTAAGTTCCGATTTTACAAAATATGTGCTCGTTGTTATTAATTTCTCAAAATTTAATAACTATGTTTTCCAATAAGGAACACTCTATATCCCAATTTTTGATTCCCCAATTTCCAAAATTACATTTATATATAAATAATAATTTATTTCTTATTACTTCTTCATTTAGTTGTTTTAGGTAATGAACTTAGCCTAAATCTGCAAGGATACTACAATTTTTTGCTAATATCTTTTTCATTATCGTTCTCCAGTGGTGGTCAATTAAAAAATGTTGTTTCAAGCTTGTCAGGTCGATGTATAGAATCAGAAACCAAAATTCCATGAAATTTACAAAGAGGCCGATGAAAAATAACAGAGAGCGAATTTAAAATAGGCATAAACTTAGCGTAGGAATAACTTAAGCGAAAATTTTGAATTCCAAAATATCAGAAATATGAAGTAGCGAATATTGGGACTAGGAACATGGAAATTTTCATATTTGAACACAGTATTTTTGTATATGTCACAAAATCAGAAATAAGGTCATAACATGTTCATTATATTCACACGTAAATTTCCTAGAATCTGAAATGCCAGTTATTGGAAAACATATGATGTAGGATTTATACAATCCTAAATGTTGATACATGTGGATGCCTTCCGATATACAGATTTTGTACTGAATAAATGATGAGTTGAACAAGTTCACTCGAATAAATTATCCTCACAAAATTTATTCTGACTCTGTGGATACCCGATATTTCGGATATCGAAAATTGAGAAGCAAACAAATTATTTCAACCTCGTGTTTGTATAAAATATTGCCAGATAATTACAATTGAGTTAATATTTTCTTTTTCTTTTTTGCTTTATATCCATAAAATTTTCAGTTAACAATTTTACGATTTTGTTGTAGGCATTATGCCAACTCATGATAATGAAGTTTTTCAACCACTATTTTCACTTCAGCACTGTTTTCACTTGATAAGAATTCTCACTTTTTATTGTAGTTGTGTCGACATAACTTGTATACTCCATCAATTCAAGTTTGAATGGATATAGATGCTTATCACAATTCTTTGCTGCACTGTGAAGCTCTACTTCATCGTTTTCAATGAGTCTATACTCAGCCCAACATTTTGTCTGCCTTAAATATTGGTGATTGCTTATTTCCAATTTCCTATTATCGAATATGGGAAGCTAGAAACCAAATAAAATATCGGAAACCAAACACTCGTACACTCATGTTTTTGCTGAAATAATTTGTTGGCTTCCTAATTTATGATACACGATATTTTGAGAGAATTACAATTGATCTCATGTAAATTACATTATGGTTGATTTGGTTATTTTTTATTTATTCTTGGTTACCTACATGCAATGAGTTAATATTTTCTTTTTGTCTTTTGCTTTATACTGATAAAATTTGTAGTTAACAATTTTACAATTTTTTGGTATGCATTATTCCAACTCATGACAATGAACAAGCCAATGCACGAAGAAGAGTTGTATATGCAGAGAACAGAGATAAAAACAACAAGAGACAATGTCTTCTTTACATAGTTGGACGACTACCTGTGGATATGTCTTGTCCAGTTTCTCTTCCCAAACCTTTCAACAGACCTTCCCTTCAACCATCTATCCTAAATCCATCAAGCACTTGCCTCGATGATGCACATCAATGATTTCATAAAAAAATGGGCCAATTGCATGATATGCATGTTTTCTCAATTTTCAAAGAATGTTATCTTGGTATTGTAACGAAAAAAATCCATGATGCATATACTTGTTCTCATTGTATTCTAGAACGAAAAGGCCATCACTTTTCATTCGAAAACAATATGGATCCAAGCATCCAACCGCATATACTCGTAGCACTTACACAGGTTTAAGAAATACTGATTAGTCACGCTAACCTAGTTTTACAAGTTACACATGCTCATGGTGTTCAATATAAATATTCTGGACATACTATTTGCTCCTCCCATGACATTTCCAATATTTCCAAATACTTGCCCCATTTAATATCAGAACTTGACATCCTTGTTGTTCACAAATGCAACTCTACAAACAATTCATATGGACTGTTTGTTAGTCGTACACGTGTTCTTGCTTCCCTCGAATACAAAATGGAAAACAACCCATACTAGAAGGATGTATAGGTCAACTTAGTTGCATTATCTTCACTGCCTCTTGTCTCAACAGACATTTCACCTTGGATTCCGTATGTTAATAGCAATGATACATTATCTCATCAGCAAAGCTTGTCCTCTACAGTTGAACCGCCAAATTCATTTCAACCCTATAAAATCGAATCCCCCTCATTTATTTCAACACAACCTAATGCTAGAACTAAGGTTGAACAAATTAGACAGTTGTTACATATACCAAATACTCCATTAGCACCTTCAATTGATTGGCCTCCTATAGGCATTTCGCCTATCAATGAGTACAACATAGAAGGACTTCTTTCCATGGATTTTCCAACTTTGTTCCCCACATGTGCAACAATGCTTAAACAACCACGCATTCATGAGGTTGATATGCACGAATATGCACTTCACCTAATTCACTTTCATGAAAATAGATTTGGGAAAAATCCTCGATTCTGCTACTACATATACAATGTAATTATGCATCATTGGATTAATTCTACAGCCTTTGTTTTTGTCAAAACTAATCTTGAAGGTACACTACCTCCAACAATACTTGAACTTGTTAACCAATTGCAAGACATACCTAATCAGAGAATTGGTGAGTAGGTTGCAAGGTTTGGATCTTCATTACGTGGAACACGCTCATATTGGAACAAAAGTAGGATTGAACTAACTAATATGATCAATCAACAAGGTACACTAACTTTCTTCTTTACCGTTAGTGTAGCTGATACAAAATGGCCAGATTTGCATGCTCTGATGCCTGCTGCACATTCTACCAGTTTAGCTCAAGATTACCAATGCAAATTTCACACCATCATATCAAATCCACATATTACATCACAATACATGCACAATAGATTCAAGACATTCCTTCAAGAGGTGCTTGAAAAAGGTATTTATATAACGGATTCTTGGTGCGGGTATTTTACCATCTCTTTGTTTTTATTTTTCTCTTCCTATTTTTCACTTTATACATTTTGATTTCTAATATATTCATTTTCCTTCGATGCAGGTATGAATGGAAACATAGAGGATTGACACACATTCATGGTTTTCTTTGGTTGGAAGATGCACCAAATATGGGCACTTTAGATTGGGAAGATATTGATGCAGTTAAAGCTGCAAGATTTTTGTTTGATACATATGTTATAGCTAGTGATACATATGTTACAACTGGGAATCCTCGTGATATGCACTTAAAATCTGGGTTGCACCATTCTACATAAAATGATCCATGCAATCTTGCATCACCATCCATATTTGCATCAAACTACTTAGTTGACTATGAAGAACTTATAAATTTTGTTCAAAGACACACTAGATGCTAAGAATCAACTTGCATTTGCAAAAAAGGAACATCTATGAAATGTCTCTATGGTTTTCCATATGAGCTGCAAGTTGCTTCTTCATTATTCATTGATGCAAATGGACATAAAACATACAATCCTACAAGAAATGATTCTCTTCTCAATATTCACAACCATGTCATGCTTTCAATATGGAGGGATAATGTTGATTTCCAAACTATTCTTTGTAAACATGCTGTCCTCAAATACATGTCAAAGTATGCATAAAAAATAGAGCCAAAATTAGAAAGCTACCATGCAATTCTCTCTCGCCTTTCACATGCAGCACCAAGTGATGGTCCCATTCTTTAGCCAATCAAACAATTGCTTGCCCAAACAGTTGTAGAATGAGACATTAGCGCACAAGAGACATGTCACATGCTGCAAAAAATCCCACTTGTTCTTTGTAGTAGTCACTTCTTTTCGCTCAATGTGAGTCAAAGTGTCTTTCGACGTGTTTGTAATGGCACTAATAACATCCCTCCAACTCTGCCCTTTATATTTGCATACATGCAAAGACCACTAGCTCTTGGACATCTAACCCTACTTGAAGTTTCTCGTTCTTGGTATTTTTCTGCTAATAGGAAAACAAATCCATGGAAACAAAAATTTCATCACAAAATTGTTAGAGTCTATCCACAATTCCTTTCCATTCCTTCCTTTGACTCTTCATCTTTTGAACTGTTTTGTTGGAGCGAACTTCTTCTATACAAACCTTTTCATTCCATCCCTCAGAATATTGGAACAACAACTTCTGAAATTATTTCTCATTGGCAACATATTAAAGGCACATATACTATCTGACATGTTGAACCTGCACAAGAAGAACCCTATACACCTTTATCTATTGATTCAAACTCCATTTCTATTAACTTTCCCTTGTCCAATAACATGGATGAATGGGAACGTCTCTCTCAAATGCGACCAGGAAACAACATTCAAATTGATAATATTGAAATGCTTGGACATCGTGGTTTTGACAAAAATCATGATTGGACACATAACAATATAACCAATGGCTTGCATCATATAGAAACATAAATTATTGACCTCAATTGCTTGTCCACGCAGCTGCATGAAGACAACATATTGTTGTCCAATTCACCTGATTCCTTGTCTCCCACACAACACATGGCCTTTGATGTTGTCATTTCTCATTTTAGAAACACTACATCTGCTCCATCACTGAAAATGGCGATTCAAGATACTGTAGGAACTGGGAAATATTACCTGATATCTTGCTTAAATTATGCACTACAAACTCCATGTGAACAAAGTGTCTGTGTACTTCTTCTCCTTACTCCTACTGGTGCCACTTCTTTTAATATAAAATCCATCCTGCTCTTCGAATACCCACTGGTGAAATGCAACCCCTTGAAGGCCAATCCCTTTCAAAACTTCAAGAAGAACTCTGACATATTCGCTATATTCTCATACTAGATGAAATGAGCTTTATCAAACCAAAAATGTTGACTCAAATTGATGCACGATTACGTCAGGATTTTCCCCCAAAATGTACAATGTCATTTGGTGGCTGTTCCATAATCCTTGTTGGTGACTTTGGACAATTTCCTCCTATAAAGGACATCCCAATGTATGCAGGCTCATCCATTGGAATAGCTTTGTGGTGCACATTTGATACTTTTATCACGCTAGAAACAATTTTTCGACAACAAGGAAATAACCCTTCTCAAACTGCGTTTTGGAAACTCTTGCTAAACCTACGAAATGGATCACCAACTATTGAATACTGAGCACTCTTAATGACAAGAACAAGCTCATGTGTTTCAGATGTGGAAAAATTCTCTTTTCAGCAATCTATCCACTTATATCCCACCAATACCTCTGTTGCATTGCACAATAAACACATGTTGAAACAACTTAATATGCCAAATGCACATTGCTTCGTAGAACAAAGGAACAAACATGGCTAGGGATCCATTAATGATGAGCAGTTTCCATTAAAGGTCCTTATTGCTATTGGTCAACAAGTCATGTTAACTGCTAATTTATGGGTTCAAGAAGGACTTGTTAATGGCTCACTTGAAAAATTCATTGACATTGTCTACAAGTCCAATGAACAAACTCTTAACTTACCATCTTTTGTTGTTGTCGAATTCCTCTATTATAAATGACCCTTATGGGATGTTTTAAATCCTACTTATATTTTTATTTTCAAATTTCAATTTTTCAATTTCTGAAACACAAAATAAAATTTCCTAAATTCAAAATCGAAAACCACAAAGTCAAATTTTACTTATGGGTATTTGTCTTATTTGCGATTTCTCATTTCCGATATTTCCCATATCAGAAACACGAGACTCAAGTTATTGTTGAAATGATTTTTAAATTTTCCATTTGCAAAACATGATAGCCAATTTCCGATTTTCAAACAAAGGTAAGTAAAAAAGGTTTAGTTTCAAAAGGATAGTTCTTTTCCGCATTCACGATTTCCAATTTTCGATATCTCGGAGATCGAACAAAGCAGACAAACGTTTTTTGCTCAAATGATTTGAAATGTTAACATTCTAGTTATTTCTATGTCAAATTTTGTGAGTGGAAATCTTTGCAAAATATTTACAAAATGTTTGATTTTTTAGTAACATGTTTACAAAATGTTTATGTTGTAATTTTCAAAATCAAAGCATATTTTTTGGAGAAACATCTAAATATATAAAAGCAAATAGCTGGGAGACCATGATAAGAGACCTACATTGAATATACCAATGGGCGACTTCCTATTTCCGATATCTTGGATATCGTACAATGTAGGCTCATGTTTTTGTTCAAATAATTTGTTCAAAAATCGCAAACGCAAATTTTTGTTAGAGTATTTCCCTTATCCGCGACTTCCTATTCCCAATATCTCGGATATTCACATGTTGAGAATGGCAAATCTATTCGCATAGAATTTAATCTCTTATAAAATTGGATTTCAATTCCAATCTGCAGAAGGATCACACTCCTCTTTAATGTCATCATAACGAGGCCCATTTCTTCTTTAACGTCATCATATTAATAGCAGACGTGACTGTTACCCTCACTTGTTTTCAACCTTAAATTATCTCATAGTGTCATCTTGACATTTGTCACCTCATCGATGCCTTCTTATCCTGCTATAATGCTACAAATTACAAATTAGTTTTTATTCTCCTCCCATTCCTGAATTTCATACAAATAACACTCCCAAACACATAATATCTTTTGGACCTCATTCATATATATAAATGTTGTTCTTCCTATTTCTATAAATGTTAATTCAGAAATCTCCGTTATCCAAAATGTTGAATTCTATTCCCATTTTTATTTCATACATCACTGTAATTTTTATTCCCATTCAACAATTTCAAAAACACAATACGCAATATCCGAAAACTGGTATCGAAAAACACAAAAGTCAAATTTCTTTTAGGGTATTTCCCTTATTTGCGATTTCCTATTCCCGATATTTTGGATATGGGAAAACAGACACTCAATTTTTTTGCTCAAATGACATGAAATATTAACATTCGATTTATTTCTATGTCAAATGTTGTAAACGAAAATGTTTACAAATATTTACAAAATTTTTCATTCTTCAAAAGCATATTTTTCTTAAAAACATCTGCATATATAATAAAAACAAATAGCTGGGGAGACCATGATAAGACAACTTTCTTGAATATACCTGCCCAATTCATTATGGAGAAATCTCAAAATCATGAGTAAAGACTTTGAAATCCAATGTGCAGAACGATGAGACTCTTCTTTAATGCCACCATAATGTTTCCCATTTCTGCTATAAAGTCATCATATTAATCGCAAAAGTGACTCTTACCCTCACTTCTTGTCAGCCTTAAATTATCTCATACTGTATCAACTCCACATTTGTCACCTGATCGATGCCTTCTTATAATGGTATAAATATTTTCTTGTTGCTTGATGATTAAATATATCAAAAAATTTGGTTAATCATTAAATGATCATGAATATCACATGCTCCAAACTCGAAATGTTTGAATTATTTGTAAACTTCATATTTTTTAACATAAATATTTGTTATTACATCTTTAAATAAATATCATAGACCCAAATCAAGATATTCACGTATATTAAATCTTTAAAATTTAGGTTTATTAAGAGAAATAAATGAAATAAAACCAAGTTTACACCCCAAAGCTCCACCATAAGTTCTAGGGAAATAATAGAAACAGTCAAAATAAAGCGATGAAAAATAACAAAGAGCGAATTTAAAATAGGAATAAAATTAGCAAAGGAATACCTTCTGTGAACACTATACTAAAAGTGAAAATAAAACGTGAAAATCAATTTCATATATTGACAAACTCCATTTTCTACAAATCAAACCATATGGTCTTTCAGAACATGTGTGGTTTCTAATTTGAACACGTACAGTATTCAAAATCCTGATTGTTGAAAATCAATAACAAGAACATATGTGATATATGTTCATCAATAACAAGCACATATTGAATGTGCACAAAAAGAACCTTTTACACCTCTATGCGATGTTCCAATTTATGATTCCCCAATTCCAATTTGCGACATTTCTGATCTTGAAAGTTTTGTCTTTTCAAAGAAACAAAAACGAAAGTTCCATAACTTCCAAAATCAAAAGTTACAAAATATTATAGAAAAATGATATTTCTGATCAACTAAATAAAGTGCTATAACAACCACTTTAATCCATTAAAAGCAAAAAAAATTACAGTTCAACTATACCAAGCATAAAAACCATACAGAAAATGAACACTGCTGCCTAAGTAATAACACAATAACCCATGTGATATATAGGGGGCTACGTACAAAATTACTATCATCAAATGTTTACAAAGAGACCTTGAAAGTTAAATAAGATAATAAACTTAGAGATAAACAAAAGGAAGCAAAATTGAAAAAAAATAGAAATAAGATCATGAGTTAGCACCACTCGTGTATCTCCATCAAAAAGCATACTCATTTTTGTTCAATATGCATACTCATGCAACTTTGTCTCTGGCTTACTAATTTTATGAATCGCCTCCTGCATAGTGGAAGCTCCTCGCATCATGGAATCATCGGGCTCATTTTCAAGAACATATTGAAATTTGGCATGCTCGTGAGAAAATAGATTATGCAAAAAACCCACCAGATCATGCATTCTTTTGAATACCTCTCCCAAGCTCATAACAGAAATATCCTTTCCCAACAAACACGCATGACTAGCATTTTGTATCGTAAGATTTCCAAGATTCACAGGAAATTTAGGCCACGTCTTCTTCTTATGTTTGGTCAACTTGGAGAAATCCCCATCAATCACAGTCTGATAGGAAAATTCTTGAAGCACCATTCGGTCTAGAATAATTATCGGAAGCAAGTGCACTATATTGCTTCCCCAAATCCTTATGTAAGAGAAATATTCTCCTACATACTAGTCACCATACTTAGAAATGAGTTCCCTAGCCTTTTGAGAAAATGCAAGAGCACCAACTTTAAAATTTTTACAGTGCATTGACCCAAGAAACAAGTCATAGAGCTCATAAACACGAGGTATGAAATTTTCGTCCCACATATTAGTGCAATATATATATGAAAAGGTGGACATTTCTCCTTCCAATCCCAATTTAGCTCAAGGAAACAAGAACATCCACATAATGCATTGATAACGAACCTTGACATGTAGAAAGATGGTTTCTGCTTCATTGGGGTTCTCTAATATTTTTCAATTTCCCCTGCAAATTGCAAAACAGAATTTGCACCTAGTAGAACGAATCACCTGTAAGTGAAACATGGTTCACCATAGGGACCCATTTCTTTTTTAATAAGGAATAGTTAGGTAAGCCATATAACCTACAAAACATGGCCTCCAACAACAAGAAAGGCTCTCTGAACCAAGAAACTGGATATGCCGAAAGTGAAATAGGAATCACTAGTGTTGGGTCTTATAGCCAACATTTCACCACTTGGTCATGATCCAATTTGGAAAGTAATTCGTAGAAAATTTTCGCCGAGAAAAACTGCTTGGGAGTTTTCAAACCATAAACCCTAGCAAACACTTCTAGACCAAACGAAGCAATAGAGACATTGTCAATATCATTAAACATTCATTGGTTAAGGTCATTGTGATCCAATTCCCGCTTAATAGGGTCCATGTAAGGCATACAAGGAGGTCTTAGTGCAATGCAATGGAGCTGAGAATTGTGTATGTTCATGTAAAAATGTTGGTAATTACTAATAGAGGAAAAATCATCACTGTCAAAAATAGAATAAATTCTGGACTAGTCCACATATGAGGAGTCAGACACATACCCACTCGTGTCAGTGAAAACACCGACATTGGGATCTTTGATTTTCTTCTCTTGAAGGGCCGTTTTAGATATTCTATTCTTGGTCATAGCAGATACCTTCTTTGATTGAATTTTAACAACCATGTCTAAAAACGACTGAGAGTTTAAATTTACTAGAAAAAACGGTCAACAAGTAAAACCTACAGGTCAAAATCATGAGTCTACGTGCTTAGACACATGAAATGCACAGTAAAAAACTCTGGCCAGACTGAAAAATCTTAAGTTCAATTCTTTAAAAAGCCATCTACAAGCGCAAAAATAATCTTGACCATATATTTCTTATGGATCAACGGACAAGTTCAACCAAACACCAAACATTTACATTTCCGATTTCACATTTACAATTCCGAGTTTTAGGTTATTTCACCTTTCTGCTATTTTTAATATCATGTTGTTTTCTTTAATGTTCACTTAACCACACTATCCATTTTTTGTTTTTTATATTGATTGTATGACAATTAAAGTTTAAATTAGATAATGCTTAAATAGGATACAGATTACTTGTTGACTGTGATCCTAATGCCTTTCCCTTGTCCCATACATTTCCGAATTCATAAATGTCCTATCATAATATTTATATGTCGGAAATAAGAAATTTCAACAAATCGCAAATTGGGAAACAATCATTCAGTAAAAAACCATGGGGGATCTCCGATTTCTGATATGGAAAAGAAAAATTCTAAAATCGGACAAATGAACATTATTAAAATATAAAACGATATTCCTCATTTCCGATATTCGAAATATAGGGAATCGGAAATTGGGAAGCCAGGAAATTATTTGAAAAAAAAACTAAGTCTGATATCCAATTCCTCGATCTTCCGATTTCGATTAAGGGTTTCAAAAATCGAAAATATTAGAGTTGATTGTATGGAAATCCAAATTCGTAAATGTCCTATCATAATATTTATATGTCATAAATAAGAAATTTAGAGAAATCGCAAATCAGAAAACAATCATTCAGTCTAAATCGATGTGGGAAGTTTGATTTATGATTGTAAAAATCATGACTTTACACGGTTAGACACAGGAAATGCATGGTAAAAAACTCTCGCCAAACTGAAAAATCTTAAGTTCAATTCTTTAAAAATCCATCTACAAGGGAAAAAATAATCTTGACCGTATATTTCTTATGGATCAACAGACAAGTTCAACCAAACACTAAACATTTATATTAAAATTATTTCACCTTTCAGCTCTTTTTAATATCATGTTGTTTTCTTTAATATTCACTTAACCACACTATTCATTTTTTGTTTTTTATATTGATTGTACAGAAATTAAAGTTTATATTAGATAATTCTTAAATAGGATACAAATTACTTGTTGACTGCGATGCTAATGCCTTTCCCTTGTCCCATACATTTCCCAATTCATAAATGTCCTGTCATGATATAAATATGTCAGTAATAAGAAATTTAGACAAATCGCAAATCGGGAAACAATCATTCAATCAAAAACCATGTGGGATCTCTGCTTTCCGATATGGAAAAGAAAAAGTCTACAATCGAACAAATGAATGTTATTAGGGAATCGGAAATGGGGAAGTGAAAATCTCAGAGTTGATTGTACAGAAATCAAAATTCATAATTGTCCTATCATAATATTATATGTCGAAAATAAGAAATTTAGACAAATCGCAATTCGAGAAACAATCATTCAGTCAAAATCCATGTGAGAACTCTAGTTTTTGATACGGAAAAGATCTAACTTAGGTATTTGTTCAAATAATTTCCTGAGTTCCCGATTTTTGATTCCCTGATCTTCCGATTTCAATTGGGGATCTCAAAAACCGGAAAAATATCAGAGTTGAATTCAATCCAATTTCTTCCTAATCTTGCGAAGAAAATGAAAATGCGGATCTTGCGAAATTTATAATTTGACCATACATTGTTTTTAATGCAAAAAATAGGACATTGAAAATTTAAAATTTCAAAGTTTGAGTTTATTTTACTTAATAAAACTCAATTTTAAGTAGAGGTTAGTAATGCACAATTTTGAAATTTTAATATGGCAAACATAAAATTTATTTACTAGAAATGTCTTAACCTGAAATTTCAAAACTCAGTATTAATATACAGTCTCCTAAGGTAAGTCACAAAGGTTGGGTTGCAGAAAGACAAAATATTTTTACCTTCTTGGTGCAAATTCTAGTATTAATAGAATTTCCACATATGGAAGGGATGTTGTCGAACCTAACGGACTTGAATACTATAATAATCTTATTAATGAAATTACTAGTGAGGGAAATATATTTTACCTTAAGTGTACTATGAAAATCACCATGACACATGGATTGATGGGTTGTGAATTTTCCATGTAATGAACTACATATGACGTTCTTCCATGTTGATCTTTGTAATAGGTCTATTGTTGATGTATTTGTAACTTCAGAATGTATTCATTTGTATATCTTATGTATTGTACCCCGATGTTCCTATCGGGAAGTATATGTAATGTAAACAAGTCATGTAAAGTCATTGAGGTTAACCCTCAATTGTAAGTTGGGGCAATAGTCCCCACAGTTGAGTTAAGGTTAACCCTCCTTGTTGATCGGAGGGAAAACTCCCCACAGTTGTGGGGCACTAGGGTTATTAGACTCTCCTAGAGAAGTCAATCCTGGTAAGTAATTGTTAAGTGAGGCCAACTTGTTGGAGTGGACATAAAGTGAATGGAAGAATATAAATAGAAGTGAGGCTCTCCTCATTTCTACACACAACACACACTCATTCACTGGGGCACATGAGTGAGAGAGGAGAAGCTCTCTCAAGTGAGAGAGAGAGAACAACTGTTGGATATCATCTTTTTTGTCTTTGGGTCTTACTGTTGCCATTGGTTTTCATTCTATCTCTAAGGAAGTTGTGGGGTTTTCTCCTTAATGGTTTCCCGGAGGAAAATTATTTGTCTCTCTTGTCTCTTGTGATTTTTTTTTGTGCATGTTATTCTCTCAGATAAGATCCTAGATCATATTGCTTAAATGATAAAAATCTAACATGGTATCAAATCTAACCTATGAATAAGATACTATGAATCTATAGAATCTAGGGCTTCTTACTTTTTGGGTCTCTCTCCACAATCCATTAGCAAAAGGAGGCTAGGATGACTCTCCATTGAATGGCGCATCTTTCTATCGAAGCAGAATTTGATTCTGGGTATTTTTTAGTTTTTCCTGTGGGAAATTAGGGATTTTCACATAAGAGGAATTTTTTAGTGAGCCCAGCATAGGATTTCTCTCCTCATCAAAATCAAAATTTAGAGACCAAGGTCAATATTTTTGGTTGGGTAAAACTATGGAAAAGTCAAACCCTAATTTGACCTCGGGCCTAAAAAACCCTAAATACTAAAACAGGTAGTTTTGGTATATTCTCTATATCTCAAGATTGGAGAAGGATAACGAGCCTAAACTTTCACATTCTGAATATAGATTTCTGATTTACACTGCGTAAAATTTTTAGCCTCAGATTCACTTATTCTGGGATATATGATTCCTCCAATTCAGGGTTCTCGCCTCTTTCAAGATTCATCCCTAAACAGGACACCTAGGAGAATTGCAATATCTCGGGCTACAAAGAGCTAAATGAAATTTCACAAGATGTTACAGATAGGGCACAAACTGTACTTTATTTGGAAAAAAATTTAGACCCCGAAAGTGAAACAATGACACATGGTGGTTCATACAACTTAGTTATGCTGAACAATCCTGAAACAACTCACCTTGGAAAAATGCTCATAAGTCCCAATTGGTGAAACAAATTCTTGTAAAACCTATGGTGTTGGAAAGAGGACAGATGAATTTACCTCAGTATGAAATTTTACACACAGAGGAGTAGTAAGTTCATAGATATCGCAGAAACAATATCAGGAATTTCTACAGAAGAAATTGGTAAACTAGGGCTTCCTGTTCCAGGAGCTTCCCTCCACTGTTTTCAGAAAAGGAGTACATTGGACAGCTCACCTTGAAGAGGTCTATCTTTCTATCCAATCATATCTAAAAAATTCCAAGTTTTGAAAATTAGGGTTTCTCTGATAAACCCTAGATCAGCTAGCTCTGGAACTAGGACGGACACCTCAAATTGGTAAGATCTAATATTTTGCTATTTACATTTGAGGTTCTCGTTTCTCAATGACTAGTCACACCAGCTTGATGACAAACTTGGTGAAATTGAAAAATTCCAAGAATGAAAGTATTATCTCACTAGTTCTTAAAGGAAATGAATTGGACACCTACATAAGTGGAGAGGTTCCAGTTCCAGAGGGAGATGAGGGTAAAGTCTTACACAAGAAGAATTTGGCCAAGGCCACAAGTGTCTTCCCTAAAGACACCTAAAGGGATGTTTTTATTTCTTGACCAAGCTATTTTAAAGGAAGAACATAAATTGGAAGATGGATTTGGTAAAACTATTGAAGAATGTGAAGATCTAGAATGCAAAGACCATATAGTCATACTTTACAAGAGTCTCTCAAATCAAAGAACAACTTGAAGCGGTAGAAGAAGAAGTGGAGAATGAAGAAATTGTGATAACCATATTGAATGGCCTCCTAGGATCATGGGATTCATTCATTTGAGGAATGTAGGCCAGAAGGAAGTGATTACCTTCAGCAAAATCTAGGAAGAGTGAATAGAAGAAGAAGCTGGACTCATAATAAGAGAAGAGAAGATGGGAGCAACTGAAGATTTAGCTCTCATGATTCAAAGAAGATCTCTCAAGCAATGAGGAATATGAATAACTCAATTCTTGAAGAACCTCTTATCCATCTTAAGCATTTGGATAAGAAATGATGATGTTATGAATGAAGAAGATGATGAAGCTGAAAGAAAGAGTTTACCCATGAAACAAATAAAGATAAGTATTCAATTGTCATTTCATGATATTGTTTTGTTATGCATTTGTTTATATTCAGTTTATGTGTTATGCATGATAGAATGTTTGCATTAATGACAGTATAATACTAATATCCATGTGATGAGTAAGTAGCCCATGGTGCTATACAACTCTCCATTGCTACTTATCTAGAATGAAACCTCTTTGCTGACATATTGAATTAGTGGACAATCTCAATGTTGTCCTGGTAGAGATTGAAGGCATCTAGAAAGTTTCTGTAAAATATGGATGAATGTTGTATTGGCTAAAATAGTTGCATGATTATATCTTAATGCAAAATAATTTTTCATTATGAACCTACCTTATGAAATGTTTCTAACCATACAACTAATGCATTTTACTTATAGGAAATATTGCATACAATTACCTACAAGAAAAGAAGGATGAGACTTGTTCCGAAGAACAAGTGACGACAATTCAAGAAAGAATCCAAGATGAAGAATAATATGATGATACTTTCAAAGAAACAAGAAATATCAGACATAGTGCAGTTATGAAACACTGTTGAGTGACATCATTGATGCAGAGCCTTCCATCTATGAAGAAGTAGCCAAGAAGAAAGGGAAGGATAATACTAGTTCAAGAAGAATGATGTCTAGGATGGAGTATCAAGACCTGAAGGGAATTCCGTAATGTCTTCCATATGGATCTACAAGATCTAGCATGTAGTATATGGCAACATCGTGGGATACAATGCAAGATTCATAGCACGAGGCTTCTCATGGAAAGAAGGCATAAACTACGAAGAGACATTTGCAACCATTGGAACTTAAGACACATGATAGGAAGACTCATGTGTGCAAATTAAAGAAGGCCTTGTACGAGATCAGAAGATACCCATGGGATAACACATACATAAGGAGCTTGAATATCACCTAGAGTGATGAATATCTTAACCTTTGCTATGAGGTTGAAGATGAAAGCCTATAGAGGATGACAAGCCCACAGATGGGTGTGAGAAGAAATTTTGAAAAGGTTCAAGATAGATGATCTTGGTATTTGGTGACCCTAGATGGATACATAGAATATTAGTAGCAGAGGAAGCTACTTGTCACTCCAGTACATAATGTTTCAGTGCATAGAGTATAAAAGACAAAGGGAGAATGATGCTCTGCTTCAGAGGGAGTGACTACAGAAGATCCTGAGGTTCGACATGGTATGACGGGATGGATAGATTATTGATGACTCTAGGATTTACCTTTTCTTCAAGGTTGAAGGAGGAAGACTAGTGATGCTCTTGCTACATGTCGATGACTTGTTCCTGACAGAAAAGAGGAACTCATTAAATTTGCAAGAAGGAGACTTGCTGCCGATTTCAAGATGAAGGACTTGGATATGATGCACTACTTTCTAGGTATGGGGGTGTGGCAGAATGCAGATGGAATATTCTTGGGAGAATGGAAGTATGTAGTGGATATCCTGAAGAGGTTTAGGATGATGGACTGCAAGGCCATGACCACACCTATGGCATCGAACCTAAAGCTATTGAGTTTTGCTTCATCAGAGTCGGTTGATGCCATAATGTATCATTAGATGGTTTGTTCCTTGATGTACCTGACAAATATGAGACCATATATTTGCTTTGCTATGAACACATTGAGACATGTTCACTTGATGGTTCCAAAGCATGTAGTGAGGTACTTGAAGGCTACAGTTGAGTATGGGCTCAAGTATGATACGAATCAAAACATTAACCTGGAGGGTTATGTGGATTTGGATTGGGTAGGCAGTTCCATTGATAGAAAGAGAACTTCAAGGTGCTGCTTTAGTATGGGATCAGGTGTGATCTCCTGGTTTAGCAGGAAGCAATCCTGTGTGGCCCTGAGTATAGCCGAAGTAAAGTATGTTGTAGCTTGTTTGGCTAGTTGTGAGGCAGTGTGGTTGAGAAATATAATTCCTAATTTATTTTATCTCCATATGGATGCTACTTGTATATATTACAACAACCAGAGCTATGTGAAGCTGTCAGAGAACCCAGTGTTCCATGAAAATTCAAAGCATATTGATATTAAGTGTCACTATATCAAGGATATGGTGTAGAGAGGAGTAGTGAAGCTCCAATATGTTACGACAGACGAGCAGATAGCTGATGTAATGACCAAACCAATAGCCAAAGTAAATTTTGAGTACTTCAGGGAGAAGCTTGGTGTTCTCCTGATCGAGGTTCCCTCCAAAGAGAATTGATGTGTCCGTTGGCCTTTCTGACATGGTGGAAGACTGAGCTTCACATGGTCAGATGTAAGTGCAGAGATGCTTTGATGTGATTGTGGGTTGTATTACCACATGATTAGTTTAGAGATATTCTGATGTGATTGTGGGATGTGTTCCCACATGATCAGTGCAGAGCCATTCTGATGTGATTGAGGGATGTGTTCTTACATGATCAGATATAAGTGCAGAGATATTTTGATGTGATTGTGGGATGTGTTCCCACATGATCAGTGCAGATCCATTCTGATGTGATTGAAGGATGTGTTCCCCAGATGATCAAATATAAGTGCAAAGCCATTTTGATGTGATTGAAGGGTGCGTTCCCACATGATCAGATGTAAGTGCAAAGCATTTCTGACAAGATGAGGTTGGATGTAAGTGCAGAGCCTTTCTAACAAGATTGGGTTGGATGTAAGTGCAGAGCCTTTCTGACAAGATGAGGTCAGATGTAAGTGCATCGCCTTTCTGACAAGATGAGGTCGGATGTAAGTGCAAATCCTTTCTAATGAGATGAGTTCAGATGTAAGTGCAACACCTTTCTGACAAGATGAGGTCAGATGTAAGTGCAGAGCCTTTCTCACAAGATGAGGTCGGATGTGAGTGCTGGGCCTTTCTGACATGGGTTTTGGATGTGTTCCTCCCATGGTCAGATGTGAGTGCTAGGAGTGCCTTTCTGACATGGTTCTTGGATGTGTTCCTCACATGGTCAGATGTAAGTGTTGGGTAGGCCTTTCTGACATGGTTCATTCCATGGTCAGATAAAAGTGCTGAAGACGATGAAGACCTACATGAAGGCTAGGCCTACAACTAGCATGAAAAAGGGTAGGATCTATAGAACTTCCTGTGACAAGTAGAATTGAGACAGGACCAGTGATGATGACCCAGTGATGATACAACAGTGATGATCTAGATCAAGTGATGATCCAGACTTGATGATGATCCAGTGATGATCCAGATCAAGTGATGATCCATACTTGATGGTGATCCAGTGATGATCCAGATCAAGTGATGATCCAGACTTGATGATGATCCAGTGATGATCTAGATCAAGTGATGATCCAGACTTGATGTTGATTCAGTGATGATATGGATCAAGTGATGATCTAGACTTGATGATGATCTAGTGATGACCTAGATCAAGTGATGATCCAAACTTGATGATGATCCAGTGATGCTCCAGATCAAGTGATGATCCAGACTTGATGATGATCTAGTCATGCTCTAGATCAAGTGATGATCCAGACTAGATGAAGATGACTTTGATGTTCCAAATGATACAGAGAAGAATACTTGTGCTGATAAATTGTGTCAAGAGAATACCTTTCTAGTTAAGAGGGAGTGTTGATGTATTCGTAACTTTAGAATGTATTCATTTGTATATCTTATGTATTGTGCCCTGAAGGTTCCTATCGAGAAGTATTTGTAATGTAAACAAGTCATGTAAAGTCATTGAGGTTAACCCTCCATTGTAAGTCGGGGCAATAACACGGCAATAGTCCCCACAATTGAGTTAAGGTTAACCCTCCTTGTTGATCGGAGGGAAAATTCCCCACAGTTGTGAGGAACTAGGGTTATTAGAATCTCCTAGATAAGTCGGCCCTAGTAAGTAATTGTTAAGTCAGGATAACTTGTTAGAGTGGACATAAAGTGAATGGAAGAATATATGATAGAAGTGAGGCTCTCCTCATTTCTACACACAACACACACTCACTCACTAGGGCGCATGGGTGAGAGAGGAGAATCTCTCTCAAGTGAGAAAGAGAGAACAACGGTTGGAGTTCATATTTTCTGTATTTGTGTTTTACTGCTGCCATTGGTGCTCATTCTATCTCTGAGGATGTTGCAGGGTTTTCTCCTTTATGGTTTCCCCGAGAAAATTCTTTGTGTCTCTTATCTCTTGTGATTTTTGATGTACATGTTATTCTCTCAGATAAGATCCTAGATCATATTGCTTAAATGATAAAAATCTAAAATCTATGATAAGTGGTTCAAATCTTAGATGATGTAATTCTTATTTAATTTTATTTTACATTTGATCTATAATATTTTTTTTTTGTTTCAATAGTTTATTACCACAAATTTTACAATATTATAAAACTTATGGTTATGCATTGTATTACTTAATATTTAGATTTAATTATACTATTTTAATGAATGAAATGTTTTAATAAATTAAAATTGAAATGAAAGAAGTTAAATATATACTACACTATTCACACAACAACTGCAGGTTTTTTCTAGCAATCCTTGGTAAACTAGGTAAGAAGAATGTTTTTTTTATATTGATTATCAAGACTAACAACTACTAAGGATAATGAAGCTATGGATGATAGTTTTCCAGATGAATACCTCTTTTCTATATCTACAAAGACTCTGTCATGTCCCCATGCCTCCGACTGGCAAAGAGGACGCGACCCGTGACTTAAACCACTCGGGCTAAGAGCCCCATGAACATGTACAGGCATAAAATTTGCATAAACAGAATGCTGAAAGAAAATGCATTGCAGTATAACATGCACAAATGCAATTGTTTATCATACACAGCTATAATTATTCATCTTGCACAGCGAAATCAACATGCATTCCCACAAGCATTCATTTTAACATGTTCATCATATCATTAATAGTCAACATGGTTGCAGAAGTAAAATGCACAAGATCACTTATCTTATGAAGGATTCGTTCCACAACCAGCTACGTCGCTGCAACGTTCCACCCAACCATAGGCCAGCGTGCTCCTTAATCTCTCAACAACGCTGCCACCCCCGAGCTGGGCATGATTCTCCAAGGAATAAGGGAACAAGCAGGCTTACACATAGCCAAGGATATACAAAACACAGCCAAGCCAACACAGTTGGGTTTATCAGGCCATCAAGGAGTTGGGGAAAGGCTCAATGCTAAGCTGGTGAGCTCATTATAGAGCCAAGAACACCCACACCAGAACTAGCCTGACCTCTAAGACACCCAAACACACCCAACACAAGGAATCAGTCCCTTCTCTGCTACGTAGTCCCTTAGGCCCTGCATTCCCTTCCAGTGCTATTCAGGGGTGATGGAGAAGAAGGCCATCCCTCTAGTTCTGTCTGTGTGGTTTCCAGCCACCAGGTTTATCAAGAAAATCTAAGCCAACATCCTTGCTCCTCTCACAGTCCGAAGACCAACCATTGCACTCAGGCAGTTAATTTTGCTGTCACAGCTTAAACAGGAAAAATGACTTCAAACCTTCTACCACAGTCCCCAAATGTAACATGAAACACAGCTCACGACGTGGGGGAACAATGGCCCATTTTGCACAACCGAAACTATTGGGGAAAACGTACGCAGACCATACTGGAGACGAATTTTATAGTCTCACAACCAATGCGTGAACAACCACAATGCAGAACCCACAAATCAGCCCGTGAGTAAAGGATACAGCCACACTATTCACAAATCCACAGAAGAAAACCACGGGGGTAAATCCAGGAAAATTCCTGTGCATGAAAACCATGAGCAGACAAATGGGAAGTGCGTGAAGGTGAACAGCTACCAGGAGGATGTGAAATTGTAGTGCGTGAGCCTTCAGCATAGTCATGGAGATAAGAAGATCTGCATGAAAGGATGAATAGCAAAATCATGGGTAGAGTGTGCATGTGGGTGAGGACTGACAGTCCTGCCACCCCACTCCCAAAAATCATAACTGCCTCAACCACCACCAGCATTTCTTCAATGAAAGTGGTTGGGTAAGGCAAGGAAAATAAGACACATGGGTATTTTTCTCTCATTGGCCAAGGTTTGACTAATTCCCCCACATCCTTATCCTTGTGAAAATCATGCCCCTTTTGATTTAGTTGCCGCGATCGTAGCTGGTCGGGTTCATTTATTTAATTATAGATGCATATTTACATGATGACCAACATAATATATGCCGCATGCCCTGATGTACCATCGGTGACAATTTTAAATCCAAAACATAGCATAACCAACCAATGGTCGGGCCTTGGCCTTTAGCTCTGCACCATGATTATTTACAATTTATACATCATATACATCTAATGTAACGGGGTCAAAACCGGGACATTACTGGAGATGGATAACTTTTGGTTTCTTACTGGAGAAGACTTATTCAAGAGTCTTGTTCTCAAGTACTCTGTGTGGATTACGGTTCTGTACATACATCGATGTTCTGGCACCCTCTGCCCATAGATGCATGGGAAGATCTTGATCATGAAGCATTGCTCTTGCAACTTCCATGATAGTTCTATTCTTCCTTTCTGCAACCCCATTATGTTGTGAATTATATGGATTGGATAACTCCCTTTTAATCCCTGATTCTTTGCATAAGTCTTTGAATTCATTTGATGTGAAGTCTCCGCCATTATCTAATCGAAAGGTCTTGATATTATTTTCTGTTTTGTTATTGATCAAGGATTTGAATTCTTTGAACTTGCTGAAAAATTCATCTTTGTTCTTCATGAAGTAAATCCATCAATGAAAGAAACACAGTATACATACTCACTTAGAGAACTTGATGACATTGGTTCGCATACATCGTAGTGGATGATTTCCAAGATTCCTTTTGCTTTGCTTTCGCTACTTGGAAATATATTCTTTGTATTCTTTCCTTTCTCATATCCTTTGCAGACCCCTTCATGTTTTTCTTGAATTTCTGGAAGACCTTCAACATCTTTGCTTACAAGTGGTAGTGCTCTGTAGTGCACATGTGCAAGCCTTCTGTACCAAAGTTCATTTGGAGCTACTGTATCATGGACCAAGGCTTGTTCTAGATGGCCCTTCAATTTGTATAATCCTCCTTCTTGTTCTCCAATTACTATTGCATTGTCAATAGTATTTCCTCTTATCCACATGAGGACTTGGCCATCTACAAATGCAACCCTCATGCCTTTTGCATCTAGTGCTGATATGGAGAGAAGATTCTTCTTTAGTCCTAGTATAAACAAGACATCCTTCATTTTCATGGAATTTCCAGAGTCTAGCTTGTAGGAGGATTCACCACTACCTTTTATGGGATATTGGTAGTCATCCCCAAGTTTCACCTTATGGGGTGAATTATGTTCGGATAATTTCTCAAAGGATTCCTTGAAACTTGTCATGTGTTTGGAAGATCCACTATCAATAAGCCAATCTTTTCTTTCATGAGTGACAGTTCCCGTGTGAGCAGAGATCATAACATATTCATCTTCGCTTGAAGAGTCTTCACTTTCTTGTTTTACTCTCTTCCTAGGAGGATCATCATCCTCAGGAGTGTGAGCATGATGTCTTCTTTTGGAATTCCTCTTCTTCTTGGATCCATTCTTATTCATGGGACATTTTCTAGCATACTGTCCTATTTCATCGCATGTATAACATTTGATTTTATATCAACCTTTCTGATGAGAATGCTTACCTTGGTGATGATGCTTTTCCGTTATTCCTTTCTTGGAGTGTACTGTGAGAACTTGATCTTCACTTCCCATATTTTCTTCTCAAGATTCTATTTGAGCTTCTTCTTGTGAACATTCTTCCCACAGTCTACTGAACTTGACTAACTTCTTCCTAGCACAGATTCCTTGGATGAAATAATCCCATGACCTAGGGAGGCCATTCAAAGTTTTCATCACAATTTATGCATTCTCTACTTCTTCATCTACAGCTTCCAGTTGTTCCTTGATCTAGGAGACCGTTGTGAAGTATGATTGGATGGTTTCCTCATTCTGGATATTTACATTCTTCAACTGGTTCCTTAGAGTCATCTTCCAATTGATGTTCTTCCCTTCAAACAATTTGGTTAGGGCATCAAACATAGCTTTAGGTGTCTTGAGGGAGGACACCTATGGTATGAGGTGATCCTTGATAGAATCAGCAATGATCCTCTTTTCCATAACCAAATTCTTCTTATGTAATGCCTTGGCCTCAAATCCCTCTAGAACTGGAACCTCCCCACTGATATAGGAGTCCAACTCATTTTCTTCCAGGACTAGGGAGATCCTATACTTCCAGGCTCAGAAGTTATCAGCTCCCTCAATATTTTCATCAAGCTTGGCATGATGAGACATCTTAACTGAGAACCTCAAATGGAAACACAAAAGATTTAGATCTTACCAGGTCAAGATGTCGGATCTCGATTTGGAGCTGAAATCCTACAGTGCTGGTTCAGGAGCATATTAGGGTTTTGCTTTTCCGGAGTTCTATCCAACCAAATACTTTGAATTTGATCCCTAACTTTGATTTTGGGGAGGAGATCAATCCAGGCCTAGGCTCACTAAAAAATTCCACTTCTATGAAAAGCCCTAATTTCGAGCAGTAGTGTCAGGTCCAAAACTGAAAAACCTCAGAATTGGATTTTGTTTCGACAGAAAGATGCGCCCTAGGGAGGAGAGTTATTCCACCCTACTTTTGCTGAAAATCTGTGGAGAGAGATCCACAAAATAGGAATCCATGGTTCCCGCAGCTACACAGTGTCTTCTTCTCAGGTTAGCTCTGATTCCATGTTATATTTTTAACATTATATCATTAGGATCTTTAACTGAGAGAACAACAAGCACAACAATAAAGCACAAGAGACAATGAACACAGTGTTTTTCCTTGGGGGAAACCACAAATGGAGAAAACCTTGCAACTTCCTTAGAGATAGAATCAACACCAAAAGTGAAACCCAAAATAGTAAGATGATCTCTCGACAGCAGTAACCTCTTTCTTCCTTGCCCCAGTGTCTTTCTCTTCCTCAGCTATGCGCTACAACTGAGTGTGAGTGAGTGTGTGATAAATAGAGAGGCTAACTCTCTATTTATACTAATTCCCAACTTGACTAAACCCAAATAGGGCCGACTTCACTAGGTGAGTCTAATAACCCTAGTACCCCGGAACTGTGGGGACTTTAACCCTTAGACAATAGGAGGGTTACCCACCTTGAATTGAAATGACTTGCTTACATTATAGAAACTCTTGATAGGAAACTCGGGGCATGACATGACTCAAGTACATTACAAATACATCCCGGAATAAACATTGGGTTACAATACATAAGAAATACAAGTGAATACATTCCGAAGTTACAATTACATCAACATTATTGTGCATGTTATATCACCAGGCATGGTGAGGTGTGGGTAGTAAAGGAAAGGAGACCTATGTCCACTAATTGTTTAAGGATGAATTCATTCATGTGAATAAATGAACTAATTTGTAAATGTATTGGTTATGAGTTTAATCACTAGGGTAAATAAGGGACTTGTGATCTTATTGTGGTAATGTATGTTATGTGCAATAGTCACGTGTAAGGCCATGATGGAAATTTAGTTGAATTCTGTGGATAGGCCTATGACTGAGTATGCATGCTTATGTGTGAGTGCATGTGTTAAGATGCATTATGGAAGTGCATGAATGTGAATGTGGATGCATTGTGTGAATGCATGGATGTTCCCTAACAATTTCATTACAATTCATTGATAGAATTAGTGGATATTCTAATATCATTCCATGAGATGCTATGAGTGCAAGGAAATGAATTCCATGAAGGATGTAGTCTTGTGGGATGGACACCAGATGCTCTATTGGATTAAAGAGTTGCACAAAAGGGAATAAATTTATTGTGGGTAAATTTGGATGGATATGGAAACATGTGTAATCCTATGATGAAGGTTGAGAGATACCATGCACTGGCCTAAGTTTATAACTTCATGTTTGTGTGATTTGGTTCCAGTAGGGAACATAAGTAAAATTCAGACTTAAATATTTTATTAAGAATGGTTGGGATGATATGAATCCTGGAAGAGAGGATGTATGGTTGGAGAACATCTAGGAATATTTGTTGGTGCAAGACATGAGGAATAATGTCTTGCCATTTGATAGAGACAAGAAATATGAGTAAGAATCTCATGGTTGAATGGAAGACACGTTGTAGGAAGCCCCACGATATGGCCTATAGAATCCAAACACCGTGAAAGGAAACTCATGTGTGAAAAAATGGGTTTTTGTATGAAGCACAACTATAAATTGTGTTAACATCTCATGTGAAACGTGTTTGGAAAGTAACATGGGTGAGATGATGAAATTATGTCATGGAGCATATGTTGATCACTGGGAATGAAGTACAAAAAGGAATTGGGGTAACAAACCCAAGGCACTGTTGAGATCAATGAAGGGATCCTATATTTGGAAATGGAGAGGATAAACCATGTATGGGACTGGTTTAGCATACCATAAATTCCTATTAAACCAAAGCATTTGTGAGGTATTGAATGTTGTGCTGCAACCTGCATGTTGGCTAAACATTCGTTATTATACCCACAAGTGATCCAAGGCTTGTAAAGGGAAGTAGGACGCATGTGGAATAACATGAAGATGTTCATACATGCAAGTATTTGGTTTTATGTACTTTCTTATTTTATTTGATGTATAATTTCATGTGTATATGCTAATCCAAAAGAGGATAAGTCTTATGGAAACTAAACTGAAACATAATTGTTCCTTTAATGAATCTAGGTAATGCTATAAGAAAGAACATTGAAGGAATCTTAAGGATTCATTTGGACAAGTGACTATCCTAGAAATATCAGCATGAGCAACCATAGAAAATGGTGCTAGTAGATTTTGGATAGCCGTAGAAATTAAGGTGTTGTAGAAATACCATGGGAGGTGTCCTGGTTTTGAAGCCTTGGACATACCTTAGATATTAAATGTCATCACCAAATTGAGGAATGGGTGAGTCAAGCATTCAAACTTTAAGTGAAATATGCCAAGGAGCACAGAACCATGGCCATGGGGTTTTGGATTGGAACAAGAATAAGAGGGTAGGGGGGACTCTTACTCTTCTCCTTCCTTTTTGATTGTTGCATTTTATAAATATAAAATTGTTGAATGCATGTTGCCGTTCAATGTTGATTGTGTTTATTTTGCTTGAAGTAAATTGTGAAGGTCGAATTAGTTAAATTCCTATGAAAGGATGAAGATGTATGAGTTCATCCATATGTTGGGAAAGCATGAAACATGTGAAAGTATTTTGGATAAAGCATGAACCTTTCAAGTCAAGTGAGTAAGTAATTGGATTATTTTAATGCTTATGTTATTCTTTTCCTGCAATATTTATAATGATGATCTACACATGTAATCCAAGATTTACAGAAACATGGTTCCCTCTCGATGCACACCAAGAAAATCATGGGAAAAGGTGGGTAGGATCGAGGGACTATATAACAGAGAAAAGGTACCGCCCTTATATTTTGTGGGGTAGGTCTTATGGGTTCCATAACTGTGTAATGTCAAAATCGAGATACTTGTGGGGCTGCATGAAGATGCTTATGCATATAAGTGTTTTGTTTACTTTCATCTTCTTACTCATTTATTACGAATATACATGTCTTTATGCTTCGACTGTTGTTTTGAAAATCATGTAAGGGATGAGTTCTATGAGAACAAATTTGACAAATGAATTAATTTATTGTTGAGGATAGGTATTGTTGAATGCAAGGACCTTGAATACACCATAAAGATGCAAGTTGGATATGTGGCCATCCTGAAAAGTTTAATCTAGGTATTTGAAGATTGGACATAGATCTAATGGATGTTGACATAGAAAGAAGGCATCATGTGAGCAGCTGGGAGCAAAAGGTATTACAAATGCAGCTGAAGAAAAAACATGGTACTTGTTGGAAGGTCAAACTAGTAGGAGCATCATGTAGAGGCCAAAGGATTTAATCCTAGAAATCCAAGTTAAAGGGATGCAATGCAGGACATACCTACCATTTTTTTTTTGTAAAATTTGATTTCTGTAAACAATGTGTAAATATCCATAAGTGTTGGAACACCGAGGATGATGTTGTTTTAAGGGGGTGGGAATGTAATGTCCCATTTTGACCCATGTTGTATGTACTGGATCGTTATGTAGGTATTTGGAATGTACCATGTATAATTCCTAACAAGGAGCTCAAGTCCAAGGCGTTGTTAGTGAAATGCTTATTTTGAAGGCAAGTAAGTTGGGTTTGATATACCATGTGCTAGTACATCATGGGAGAATGTAAAAATATGTAGATATTTACCATGCTAATAAAAAATAACCAGGATGTTGGATATTGTAGGAAACGTGAACAATGGGGGCTAGGTTACCCACTAGGGAGATATGAGGGGGTTATGGGATTGACCCTTTTGTTATCAAATGTCACCATGTCATCATGTGTCATTGTGTGAAACCCTATGTGATAAATGAAATTGTCATATATCTTGGACACCCTAAGAAGTGGTGGAGAGGCCATTGCATTCTTACATAAAATCTGAGAAGGAGTGGGAATATCTCTCAGACACCCTAATAAGGGGTGGAGAGGGAAAAATAATCTCTTAGACACTCTGAGTAGGAGTAGAGACATCTCTTGTAAATCCTCTGAAGGGATGGAGAGATTTAATGCATTCTCCTCAATAGTCTATGAAGGAATTTGGAGATATCTCAGATGCCCCATGAAGGGGTGGAGAGGCTGGTGCATAATGGCTTATATTACATGTTGACTCCCTGATGGGCTAGGTTTAGTTGTTGAATCCTCGATGGACTGAGTTGAGTTGTTACATGTAGGCTATTTAATGGACTGGATTGAGCTAGTGAATGTTGACTCCCCGATGGACTGGGTTGAGTTGTTGACTCCTCGATGGACTAAGTCAAGTTATTACATGTATGTTCCTTGATGGAATGGGTTGATCTAATGCATATTGACTCCCCAATGGACTGGGTAGAGTTGTTGACGCTTCTCGATGTACTGAGATTGTGTTGGAAGATATTCCTTATGATATAGAGATGTTCAAGACAATTATGATGTATAGATGATATCCATATTGTATTCTAGTATGATGATGCTTCCCTAGATAAGAGGAAGTGTTAACGTAGTATCTGTGTGAGGAATCCTCACCAAGTTGAACCTAGAAGATACGTGAAGACAACACCTATTATGCCATTCAAAAAGAAGTCAACCCATGCTAAAGATACAAGTCGACGTCACTTGAAAGTGAAATTTTCAGCATGATAAAGTATAAATATAAGGTACCTATTGGCCTGATTTTTTGAACTAGGCCAACAAGGATTTTAAGCCCACACAATCAGCTTAAAGCATCTTCCGATGTGTTTGAAATAGAAAAATCTCGCAAGTTATGGTCCTGCTACCAACTGAATTTTTATCTTAAGGAGAAACCAAAATTCAGTAAAAATCTATCCTAATGTTATTTCTGTCTAAATAAACCCTAAAATTATTTTCAACTACCTAAGTTATCCTATAATTGCTTTCTTAAGGAAAGTCTTCAGTTTTTGAATATTTTTATATTTGATTTTCTAAATATAAAAGACTATTAAAATTATTCTAAAAATTACACAAATTCTATTTAACAACTGTTAAATGTAAACTATACTAGGATAATAATAACTGAACTATCTTAACTATCATATCTATCCTATCTCAGCTAAGAGCGATTTTGAATATTATATTAATTATTAATTAATATAATGATGAAAAGAAAGACAAGGTGTAAGATCTAAACAAAAATATTTAAACCATACACACTAAATCATTCTGCTATAAAATAACTTAACAGAGAAACTGAAATAAACAATTACTTCAAATTTTCTGAAATGTCTAATTAATTAACAACTAATAACCAACATTAGATATTTGAATAAGAGATAATGTTCAGTATGAAATCATTGCAAAAATACAAATGATATCTAACAGACATAAATATATATCCTTATATCTTGAATTTTCAGTAGAAACACTGATAAATTTAGTTACAACGACATACTAATTCAAATACAATATTGTGTTGACAAAGTGTAATACTAATAATAAACACAAGCATAACCAAGTATACTGCATTAATGTTAAAAATAGAAGATTATATACTGAAATATAAAGAGTATCCAAAATAATACCAATCACGATATCAACTTGGAGATTTCCAGTCACATCCCATTTCCAAAGGTAAAACTTCAGCCAAGAACAAAACTAGTATCAACATGATATTTCGAATATGTTTCTCTTCAGTCACTCCATCCCCTAATCTCATAAAAATTACTAGCTTATATAATACTACTAGTCTTTCGATTCAGTTTTCCCATAAATGCTATATGCAATACTATAGGAGTCCTATCACTATCAAAGAGTATTGAATCTCTTTTCATCAGACACTTGTCACTAGAAGATAACAATAAAAACAACTAGCCTAAAACATTTGCTGGTTTAAAGGAACTGGCAAATTCATGGTTGTGTCGAAATTCTAGTCTTCAATACACATCCACGTCTTCCAACTGAAATCCAGAATATTAGAAACATCCTGAAACTATAGAGGATAATGATGACATGCCCACCTATTTTAAACAAACAAAAGCATCTTATTAAAAACCAATTTTAACAGAAATAACAAAAGAAACCATAATTTATATGCACAAAAAACTTTTATTACCTGTTAACAGAGAGACAAACCATATAACTGAAAATGGAAATAATCATCAGGTTCTATTGTGTAAATCGACCACTGTTCTGGCTTCAGCTAGTTTGGCTTTAAGCCTAATGATCACTAGCTTTTGCTTTTCTACTTGTTCAAGCAAATGTTGATTTGTACCTATCATTGATTTTTTTGCCTTCTTGTATTGGTTCTTTTTGATGTTCACTTCTTTCCACTTGTTAATCAAGTTTAATAATTCTTCTCTGAACGTCTTATTTTCCACCTCGTTTAAATATGCATTAGCTTGACACTATTTAAGTTCATTTTTCAATTCTATAATCTTAGTCTCATATACCCTGTCCTGGACCTGTTGGAGAGTTTCTTCCTCCTTGTCATGACATGAATCAGCTACCTAGGAAGAATCAAGATTACCTATGTCTTGAATAGGTGATGGAAAACTCATAAAAGATGGCTCGGGGCCTGAACCATAGGCGTCCATACATGATGGAGAAACTTCTGCCTTACCCGACTTTGTAATGTCTTTAGCCAATTTTGCACTATTATTATTTATAAGAGTAGGATCATCCATATAAGTAGTTTTGGGAACCAACGATGGAACCTCGTCCTCAAGATGGACAATCACTGGCTAAGGACTCTGTTGAGTAGTCATAGGAACAGAAGCTGTAGGTGTATTGTTCATGCTTCTTGTAATTCTCCTCGAATGAACAAAGACAATATTTTTTTATTCAAAACCTTCTCTGTCACAGCATGCCTATGCTAGTTGTTCTAGTTTATGCATAGAATCATTGCCATGTTTACGAGGAGTATTTAGCTTAGAGAGGTTTTTACAATCAACAGTGTTAACATCTTTGTTTTTGGTTAACCTTTCCCCTGTCTTTGCAGGTGTACTACAGCATTTGTCAAATGGGGATTGGTTCAAGGTTATTTCAGAGTAACAGGGAGCTATGTTCCCGACCCCATCATCACTGATACCAGTATTTATGGGTGGATTGACTTCCTGAAGCTCTTTATATTTTGATTCACCCTCATGAACATTACTAACTTCAAATTTTACAGTAGCCTTTCGTTTCCTATGGGTCTTTGGGGGAGGGTTTGGCCAATATTGAGTCGGCCCTAATTGACATTCAATTAAAAACTCATCCCACGATTTACCATTAAGAGACAATTGATGTTGTATTATAATTTTGACTAAACCATGATGAAATAGACTTCTATCAGGATTACCGAAACTTTGAACCGAATGCGACATTTTTTTCAGACTTTGCCATAGGTAAAATGACAGATTAAGTTTACAGCTTTTTAATGCTAATAGTAGTCGTAGGTGATAATAATGTAGGTGAGAAAATCGTCCATCGCATGATACGTACCTAACCAAGATATCGTAGAATGCTCGCCATTCTGGCTTCAGAAACCTTACCGAAACCCCAATCTTCAGTTTTTCACTGGCCAGCAAAGGCAACAGCAAGGACTGACATTTCTTCTTATTCACTTTCCCACCTTTAAACCATCGCTCTCCAGATTGTGGGAGCTTCGTAGCCTTTGAAATTTTGTCTTCGTCAATGATAAACTTGAAATCCCCAATCTGTGCTATGTTTTTGTTCAAACTCAGAGCAAACAGTTTGGTAACCTCCACATTATGGCCATTAAAGCACCTAAATAACTGACCCCATCCACCCTTTTCTATTAGCAGGGAAACTTTCTCGTCGACTTCAACAAGCTCTGACCCTGAGATTTCAAAACGACTAAGCGGAGCCATGGCTTCCTCACTACTATCCTGATTACGAAATGGAATGAATGGAGTTGTGAAGACAGAAGGGATAGGCACCCAGGTAAAAGACATGATGCGAAATGTCAAATCCTCACATGCTTCATGCCTGACAGAGATGAGGGCTCCAAGTTTGGCCATTTTAACCGAATTTAGAGATGATGAACACTACGACCAGTGTTTTGTTATGATAAATGCATGACTAACCACGACTAACTGTAAATCTTAACCAATTCTACATATCAGGGATCATTCGATTCATGAATCGTAAATCGAGACATTGATTACACACATTTTGGCATGATGAGCTCGTACAGCATCATGAAATGGAATGGTTATCAGTCATATACAACATTAAATCCTACTAATACGATTCATTAATACATTCATAGTTGTCAACTAAAACGAAAGGTGTTAGCCAAATCTTCATGCCAACGCAGCGATCCAAGTAAAAGGTGTTAATTATTTGACATATGGGTCATGTATCCTCATAAAACGGTCAATTGATGATCTCCTCTAGATTATACGTGAAAGGTGGTCGTGTTTATTAACATGATGATATAGTGTCAAAACAGTGAACCCTAATGTTTTTGCAATACAACTAACTAATGATCTGAATTAACACTTAAGCCATGTATATACATAAAGTCTCATTTTGAAATAAAGTTTTAAAACTTTACAAAATCCCATCCATTAATATCCCAAATCGAATTTGATAGGATACAAAGCTATAAAACTATGACATATGAAGATTTAAAAATGATACTCATTTATTTGTTTTTTCACGAGCTATATATACACAAATTTTACAAAATAATGATATGATATTAAGTTACATATAGAATGTGAACTTTTAGGTCTAATAAGAATTTTAATTTAATAATTTACCTTTAGTTCCAGGAATTTTAAGAACTTATAATATCTTATCAATAACCATCTTTAAACAAATTCAAAATGTGTTTTCGTTGAACCCCAATTAGCATACTGTCCCTTTAAATTTCTTAAATCAAAAAATATAATCGGATAGATTAATCAATGATAGAATTGATTATATAAAAATTTATGAAACTGATAGCTGCTAATTACCAAGTTTATGAAAATGTTTTCATAAGCTTCTAATATGTCACTTTACTCTCTTACAATTGAGAGTACCTTCAGAATCGAAGATTCTGAAGGCACTCTTTTATAATTTTTAAAGGTAAATCATAAAAGAGAGCTGATCCCCCTTCATCTTAATGAAAAATGAAGGGGTTGTTGCTAACTGCCAACAAATGGCGATGACCTGGGTGAACCAGTTATCTCTGCTCATACAACTGATATATGATATAAACCAAATCTTAAAACTTATTAAGAACAATCAAAAATTATTTATTTAATTAAAAACCATTATTTTTATTCATATTCATAAGTATAACTCAGAAATATTCCATCTTTTGAAACAAAGATCTAGTTAGGGATAAAATTAAAAATATCCTGATCAAAACAAAGTACTTCATAGTAAAAAAAACCTGCACCATCAGTATAGGATATAGAAATATACTTTTCCGAAAACTTTCCAGAATCTGTTCCATAAACATAATTTTTTTTTTTTTGCTTTTCTTTTCTTTCAACAATAATTCTGACTAAAGACTACTATCTAGGTATGGTATCCCAATATGATAGTATCATTCACGAGAACTGCCTGGAATAAGCAAGCCAGCTCATGATGAGACCTCTTGTCTTTTGATTTTTTTAGACCAAAATCCATCACCCTGGTGATCAGAAATGAAGTTATCCCAGACAGCACTGATGATCATGATTAGGCCGGCTCGTGATGAGACCTCCTATTCTTTAGTCAAAATTTATGTTTTATTTATTCACTTTCAACTTTTAAATTTTATAAAATGAGAGATCATTACCCAACATGGTGACCAAATGGTAATGTCAGTCATTAATAACACCAGAAAATGAATCAGCTGGCTCGTGATGAGACCCCTTATCTCTTGGTTTGTTAAACCAAAAGCCATTACTAGTTTCCTAATAATGCCATACTAGTGATATTTATGATTCTGATCAGACCGGCTTATTACTAAGACCTTCCGTCTCTCATTTTAGCATTTTATTGACTGGAACAAATTCTAAAAAGTTTTCAGATTGTAAATACTTTTGAAGACTGATGGTAGAGATCTGTAAGAGTTTTTCAAAAGTACAAGCTTCGAAAAGACATTTAATAAGCTATCCCAACTTTTATAAGAAATAAAAAGGCGAGGAATAATCTGAGTAACACTTAAAAATAAAATAATGATAGGTTTTTTATAGATTTAAGAAACCTTGATCATCCTGAACAATTTTTTAAAAGATTTCAGTCTAGTATGATAATTTTCAAATTAACGAGCAAACTTACTCTTTTTCAACTAGAAGATTTATTTATTTACATTTATTTCTTCAGTTGCTAACTAAAGATTACTGACTGATTATACACAAAAATTTGACAATCTATAATATTTGGCTAATACTGACTGATTATATACAAAAAATTGATAGTCTGAAATATTTGACTAACAGAATTAAAACTGGCTGCAATAACGGAATGATGTTTGAAAGTTACAAAAGTTTTATGAATTTCTCATCATCCTTAAATTCTATGAACTATAATTCAGTTTATATATAAAAATATAAATTTATTTACAAACAGGAAACAAATTATATACATTTTAAGACCAAAAATATTAACAGAAATATTTTTTCAGGATTAGTCCATTAACTGGGAATGTTTCGAACTGACCTTCAAGTGTTTGTAATTGAAAGGTACTTGGACCTATATTCTCAGCAATAACAAAGGGACCTAACCAAAGCTTCTGAAACTTAGTATGATCTCCCTTTTCCTCGTGAACTTTATCCCATTTTAAAACTAAGTCTCCCACCTGAAATTCTCGATTGGAACTAAAGGATTGGTCAAACCAAGACTTCACAATTTGTTGATGTTTTGTAAAGTGATTTTTTAACTTTTCTCCTTCTTCCTCAAGCTTTATCAAAGTATTAATTTTATTTTCCATTGCTGGACATTATTCATCTTGAACAGACTGAGCTAACTGTAATGAAGGTAAAAATAAATTTGGTGGTAAAATAGCTTCAGTTCCATACACTAAGAAGAAGGGTGAGTTACCTATCGTAGCTTTAGGAGTTACTCTGTCTTCCCAAAGGGCATTGACCAATTCTGTATGCCAATCTTGATGGTGAACTGAAATAGTTCTTTTGAGAATTTTCAATAAATTTTTGTTTGTTGATTCAGCTAAACCATTTCCATGAGGATGGTAGTTAGCTGAATACCTGATTCTTATTCCCTTCTCTAAGGCAAACTGAGTTAACTCAATTGATGAAAAATATGAAGCATTATCAAAGACGAGGGAATCTGGAATACCAAATCTTGTTATGATAAAGAATTCTAAAAATAATATAACCTGATTGGTATTTACAACTCTTAATGGTGCAGCTTTTGTCCAACGAGTAAAATAATCAGTTGCAGTTATTATATATTTGTGTTGCTTAGATGAGGGAGGATTTATTGGCCCTACTATATCAATACCCCATTGCTGAAAGGGTCTTTCAACTGAAACAGGTTGCAAAGGAAAAGCAGGTTTCTTAACTCTTCCCGCAACAAGTTGACATTCCTGGCATTTTCTAACAAAAGAATGGGAATCTAGAAACAAGGTAGGCCAATAATAGCCAGCCCTAAGAGTTTTATGTGTAGTAGTTTCTCCACCAAAATGACCTCCTGCTGGTCCAGAATGTAACTCCTTCATAATTACGTCCGTTTAATATTTGTCTAGACATCGAAGCAATACTCTATCTGAATTTCCTCGAAAGAGGACATTATCAATTAATAAATAAGGAGAAGATTTCAATCTAAGTGCTCTTTTCTTTTTTGGTTCTAGGTAATCAGGAGTAGTTCCTGTTTCCAAAAGTATTCTTATGTCTGTATACCAGGAATCATGTGGTGGAGGATAAAAATAAATTTCTCTGGTAAGTAAAACCTCATCAATGACAGTTTCAGTTTTATCATTAGGTAGATGAGCAGCTTCAGCAGCTAATTTACATAATCCTTGACCTTTAACTATCATTGAGGGTTTGATTTCCAAGTCATACTCTTGAAGGGTTGTCATCCAAGGTGCTCTTTTCTCACCTAAGTCCTTTTGTACTAACAAGTTTCTGACTAAGGAATAAGGGACTATTATTTTCGTTTTAGATTTCAATAAATATGGATGAAAATGTTTAACAGCTTTAAAAACAACAAAATATTGTTTATCAACTTCATGACAATTAAGTTCAACACCTTTGAAATTTGAACTCATGAAGGAGATAGGTACTTCATTATTTTTCTGATTTAATTGGGTTAAAACTGCTGCATATGAAATATCAGAGGCGAAAGTATACAATACGAAATCTTTGTTAAAATCTAGGCTTAGAAGGCTAGAAGCTTCTGAAATGGCTTCTAAAATTTTCTGAAATGATTCTTTTTTAGTTTGTCCCCAATTAGAAATAGCATCTTTCTTAATCATTTTCTGTAATGGACGAATGATTTCGGAGAAACTGGGAATGAATCTCCTAACAAAATTTATTTTACCGAGAAATGATTGCATTGCTTTCTTGCTAGAAGGATAAGTTATTTTTGAAATGGCTTGGGTTATTTCAGGATCAATCATGATTCCATGTTTTGAAACCACACAGCCTAATAGAATACCTTCTGAAACAACAAATATTGTTTTTTTAGGATTTAAGGATATTCCAAATTTTCTACATCGTTCAAATACCTTTCTAAGATGATTAAGATGTTCAGGTCGATTTTTAGAATATACAGTAACGTCATCCAAATAGACAACGACTGAATGGTTAATTAAGCCTCTAAAAGCAATATCCATTTCTCTTTGAAGGTTGCTCCAGCATTGATTAACCCAAAGGGCATCTTGCGGTAAGCATATGTTCCCCATGGAGTTCTAAAAGCTGTTTTCAATTGATCATCTGGGGAAACTAATATTTGGTTGTATCCTGAAAAACTATCAAGGAGTGATAGTATTTGAGACCCATACACCTTTTGAAGAATCTGTTCCATGGGAGGAACTGGGTAATTATCCTTTTCAGAAGACTTATTCATATTTCTAAAATCTACACATAATCTAATATCTCCGTTTTTCTTCCTGACTGGAACTAGGTTTGCTACCCACTGAGTATGTCTAATGGGAAAAATAATCTTGGCAGCTAACAATTTATTTAGTTCCTTCTTAATTGTCGGTTCTAGTGACGGGTGATATTTCATTAGCTTTTGTTGAAAAGGTTTTGGCTCTTGTTTAATTGGAATTATGTGTTTCATGACTTGTGTGTTGAAGGTTTTCAAATCATCATATGTCCAAGCAAAGACATCCTTGAATTCTTTAAACAATTTTATAAATGATTTTTTTCTTTTTCTTTTTTCGTGGGATTGCAATCTACACCTAGATTTATAGTTTGAAGATTTAGTTTTGTTCCTAGATTTATGGTTTCATACCTCATTCGAGAGCTATTAGTTTTACAATTAGGGACAAATCTAAATTTATCCTGAATATCAAAGAACTTTTCTAATCCTAGCACTGAATTAGGGACTGGTTTTACCTTTTCAAAATCTTTTTCAACTGAACAAAAATCATTTATTACCGAAAAATCCTGCAGATTTTCATCATGAGTAACTTCATTTATGGCTAAATATTTAAAGGTATTCTCATTCATCAGAAAATTCAGAACCTGCACATCATTATCAAATACACGCTAGTTAAAAATATTATCTGGTATAGAAGGCCTAAAAATCAATTCAACTGAAAAGAAATCTGGTGTAAGATTTTCTGACAGAATTAACTTTGATGCTACATTTGCTAATAAATCTGCTTCTTGATTTTGACTTCTAGGAATAGAAATTATGTTAAATGCATCAAAATATGAAATAAGGTTCCATACCTCTCGTTGATAACTCTATAAATGTTTAGATAGGCAATGAATGGAGTTACGAACCTGTCTGACAAAGATTTCGGAATCACCGTATGTAATTAACTCTTTGATATTCAAATCAATCGCTTTTTTCAAACCTTGTATTAAAGCTTCATATTCCACAGTATTGTTTGTACAATTAAATTCCATCCTACAAGCTATACATGTTTTTATTTCCCTGAGGGTCTATCAACAGGAAACCAGCTCCAGCTCCTTCTTTAGATTTCGCGCCATCAAAATATAGAGTCCAAGTAGAACTATTAACAACTACTTTGCTTTCTATAATATTTACAATATTAAGATTATTTACATCATTAATAGTTTCCTTGAATGAAGAGTCAGGAGAAATAGATGTCACATTTCTAATTTCTGATTGCTGTTTATTTTCAGAAAAGGCATAATTTTTAGCTTTAAAATTACCAAATCCCAATTCATACATGTAATTCCCCATAATGCAATCTGAAAATAAAATAGGTTCACTAGGATCATGTAGTTCTATGACAGTATGTTTCATATATATTTATCTATTTATCTTTATCTGATTTGACTTTCCGTTCTTAGGTAACCATAATGTTGACCAGTCCGTGGAAAAGAATCCATTCAATTGTTGAGACCAATCCCTACTTAAAAATAGCCCATATGCATCAGGAATATCTGCAACAACAATATCTATAATTTGATAAACCGAAGGGTTACAATCAATCCTGACTAAGACATCTTTCATTTCCCCTACAACCTTCACATTTGTCCTGTCTAATTGAGTTATTTGTGAATTTGATGGAACATATTTCCCATTCAATTTCTTCCATACTGATAAAGCCATCACATTGGAAGATGCTCCGGAGTCTACCATGCAATTATGAACATTCCTATTGAAAATCTCAAAGATAAGTAAGAATGGAGGTGTGGTTGATTTAGAATTCTTACCTATAAGTGAGGCTTTGTCAGCCGTTGCTTTTCCTTTTTCAGTTGCTGTTGAGTCATTATTAGAACTGCTTGTAGCAACATTTTGTTTTGCATTAGGAATAATTGAACTCATAGCAGGATTTATAAGATGACTATTAGGCATTGGGTAAATTTGAAGAAGGTCGTACATACTGATATTTGCACGTGTCTTCTTTAAATCCTCAATTATATCATATTGTAAATCTAATTTTGGAGCATTTTGAACAGGCTGGGTAATTTTGGTTGATTGAGTTTGTTTATTTGGTTGTGAATTATTGTTGTCATTATTTGTAGTAGAACTTGTCGAGGCTCCAGGAGTGTTTGTGAATTCTCTACTACGAGTATTATAGGCATTTTGTCCTGTAGGCGGAATTTTACTCTCATATTCTTTTACAAGACTGTCCCAGAAATGACTGTTAACTTGTTGAGGTTCCTCTGAGTCTTCATCATCTTCTGATTCCTCTTCTTCTTCATTTTTAGTTATTTCTTGACTAGAAGGAGTTTCAGATAAAGATAAAATATCTTGAATTGTATTAAAAATCTCTTCATTCGCTGCTATGTTAGGTGGTGTATTTTTATTATTTGTATTCGGGTTTTGTCTAAACTTATTTCTAAAATATCCCCTAGAAGGAGAAGCTTCAGAATTGGTTTTCTTTAATACTACAACTTCATTGGTTAATGTCCGAATAACATTTTGCAGCTATTCTATATCAAATGCTTTGTCTTTTTCTGAATTGAGTTTTTTTGTCTTCCTACGAGGAAAAGTATCAGATTTCCCACTTCTATCTGGTTCATAGGACATAGAATATTTCTCGACTTTAATGGCTTCCTCAAAAGTTTCTACTAACGTTGTTTTCCCAGCTCTCTTAATGAACATCCCAAAATATTTTGATAAAGCTAACGTATAATTTTCAATAATTATATCCTCGGGTGGTTGAGAAGCAATTGGAATTTTGTTTTTTAATGTCAGAAACCTCTGATTAAAATCTTTAATTCTTTCTTTAGGCTCCATTTTAATCCTAGATAACTCTAGGGATAAAATATTAGGTGTTTTATCTTCCCCAAATTTATCTAAAAAGGATTTATTAAATTCACCCCAGTTTGTGATTGATCCATGTACTAACGAAAAATACCAAGTAGAAGCTCTTCCTTCAAAAGTTAAAGGAAACAAACGATAAACTACATCTTCATGCTGAACGTTCAAGGTTTGAACAGCTAACATGAATTTGTCAACATGCACCTCTGCAGGTTCTTTGTCATCTGGGTTAAACTTAGGGAGGAATTTATCTGAGTGTTTAGGCAAAGGATGTTATACACCAGGGACAGCTACAGTAGCTATCATTAGCCAAGGGAGTTGTGGATTAAGTGGATTAGGTGGAGGATTGCCTCCTCCCCCCACAGGTACGTTTCCTGCCATTGGACTTATTTCAAAACTTAAGGAACTCCCTGAATTGGATGATCTTGGACTATCAGGTGGTGATTTAGGAGGAGAAGGTGGCTGATCAAAACCTCCTTCTGCAGTTGGTCTTCTAGCAGTGTTTGTTTGAGTAGTTTTCCCTTGATGACTTTCAACCTGATGATGTGGAGTGCTATCAGCTACTTCCAAATCTTGAGTAACTATGGTCAATTGCGAATTATGTCGTTGTTGTCTAGGTAGACCATAATCTATTGGAGATACACCAAGTTGATTAGTGTATGCTCTCGTAAGAATATGTCGTGATTCTTCTAAAGTTTGAGTGCTTTGTTCAGGAATAAATGGGGATGTGATAGGATCACATTCGAGGATGCTCCTAAGAGTTTCTATAAATGGTGATCTACTGACTTCTAGAGGATGTTGACTGGTTGAAATTTTTTCATTAGTTTCACCTGGCATTACTCATTAACAGGCCCACCTTCTAGCGCCATTTGTTGGCCTAATTTTTTGACCTAGGCCAACAAGGAGATTAAGCCCACAAAATCAACTTAAAGCATCTTCTGGTGTGTTTGAAATAGCAAAATCTCACAGGTTATGGTCCTACTACCAACTGAATTTTTCTCTTAAGGAGAAACCAAAATTCAGTAAAAATCTATCCTAATGTTATTTCTATCTAAATAAACCCTAAAATTATTTTCAACTACCTAAGTTATCCTATAATTGCTTTCTTAAGGAAAGTCTTCGGTTTTTGAAGATTTTTATATTTGATTTTCTAAATATAAAAGACTATTAAAATTATTCTAAAAATTACACAAATTCTATTTAACAACTGTTAAATGTAAACTATACTAGGATAATAATAACTGAACTATCTTAACTATCCTATCTATCCTATCTCAGCTGAGAGCGATTTTGAATATTATATTAATTATTAATTAATATAATGATGAACAGAAAGACAAGGGGTAAGATCTAAACAAAAATATTTAAACCATACACACTAAATCATTCTGCTATAAAATAACTTAACAGAGAAACTGAAATAAACAATTACTTCAAATTTTCTAAAATGTCTAATTAATTAACAACTAATAACCAACATTAGATATTTGAATAAGAGATAATGTTCAGTATGAAATCATTGCAAAAATACAAATGGTATCTAATTGACATAAATATATATCCTTGTATCTTGAATTTTTAGTAGAAACACTGATAAATTCAGTTACAACGACATACTAATTCGAATACAATATTGTGTTGTCAAAGTGTAATAATGATAATAAATACAAGCATAACCAAGTATACTGCATTAATGTTAAAAATAGAAGATTATATACTGAAATATAAAGAGTATCCAAAATAATACCAATCACGATATCAACTTGGAGATTTCCAGTCACATCCCATTTCCAAAGGTAAAACTTCAGCCAGGAACAAAACTAGTATCAAAATGATATTTCGAATATGTTTCTCTTCAGTCACTCCATCCCGTAATCTCCTAAAAATTACTAGCTTATATAATACTACTAGTCTTTCGATTTAGTTTTCCCATAAATTCTATATGCAATACTATAGGAGTCCTATCACTATCAAAGAGTATCGAATCTCTTTTCATCAAACACTTGTCACTAGAAGATAACAATAAAAACAACTAGCCTAAAACATTTGCTGGTTTAAAGGAACTGGCAAATTTGTGGCTGTCGAAATTCCAGTCTTCAATACACATCCACATCTTCCAACTGAAATCCAGAATATTAGAAACGTCCTGAAACTATAGAGGATAACGATGACATGCCCACCTATTTTAAACAAACAAAAGCATCTTATTAAAAACCAATTTTATTAGAAATAACAATGTCACGTCCCCATGCCTCCGACCGACGAAGAGGACGTGACTACGAGCTTCAAACACACGGGCTAAGAGCCCCATGAACATGTACATGCATAAAAATGCTAAAACAAAATTCTGAAGAAAACGTATTGAAGTAGAAACATGCACACATGAACATTTATCATGCACAGATGCAATTATCTATCAGACACAGCAGAAACATCATACATTCATACAAGCATTCATTCAAAATATCCATTATAGTCATTAATAGTAAATATAGTTGCGGAAGTAGAAATGGACAAGAGCACTTATCTTATGAATAAATTGATCCGCAACTAGCTACGTCGCTGCAATGTTCCACCCAACCATAGGCCAGCGTGCTCCTTAATCTCTCAGTAGCGCTGCCACCCCCGAGTTGGGCATGATTCTCCAAGGAATAAGGGAACTAGCAGGCTTACACATAGCCAAGGGTATACAAAACACAGCCAAGCCAACACAGTTGGGTTCATCAGGCCATCAAGGAGTTGGGAAAGGCTAAATGCTGGTGAGCTCATTGCAGAGCTAGGAACACATACACCAGAACTAACCTGGCTTCTAAAACACCCACACACACCCAACACAAGGAATCAGTCCCTTCTCTGCTACACAGTCCCTCAGGCCCTGCATTCCCTTCCAGTGTTATTCAGGGGTTGTGAAGAAGAAATCCATCCCTCTAGCTCTGTCTGTGTGGTTTCCAACACACTAGGTTTATCAAGCAAACCAAGCCCCCATCCTTGCTCCCAACACAGTTCAAAGACCAACCATTGCACACATGCAGTTAAATCAGCTGTCACAGCTTAAATAGGGAAAATGACTCCCAAGCAATTACACAGTCCTAAAATGTATCAGTGAACGTGGGGAAAACAACAGTCCCAACACGAAATCAGTGTGCACAACTCACAACATGGGGAAAACAATAGCCCCAAAAATGTATCAGCATACATTACCAACAACGTGGGGAACAACAGCATGTCCTAGGAAATGAATACATCGGAAGACTTACATAGACCATGCTAGGGAATAAATTACAGTTCTCCCAGCTTGTACGTGAGAGAAACAACAACACAGGACCCACAAATCCGCCCGTGGGGAAAATATACCTCCACTGTCACGTAAATCCACAGAGGAAAACTACGTGGGTAAAAGCCAAGAAAATCCTAGGCGAGAGAGCAGCGAACAAACAATGGCGAGAACGCCCGTAGCCAAAAGTGCGTGAACGTGAGCCACTTCCGCTCCTGTGAGAGGATGAACCGAAATTCGGGAGGCATGCATAGTGGATAGTGCGTGAGTGCTCTTGCACAATCGTGGAGAGAGTAAAATCCTTGCGGGAGAGATGGCAGTGGTTTCTTTTGCCATTGTGAAGTCAACAGTGGTGGAGTGTGCATGTGGGTGAGGACTGATAGTCTTGCCACCCCACTCCCAAAGACCATTAACTGCCTCAACCACCAGCAGCCATTTTTAATGAAAGTGGTTGGAATAAAACAAGGGAAGATGGCACATGGGTTTTTCTCTCATTGGCCAAGGTTTGACATTTTCCCCACCCTTATCCTTGTGAAAATCATGGGCCTTCTCATTTTAGTTGCTGCGATCGTAGCTGGTCGGGTTCATTTAATTAATTATAGATGCATATTTACATGATGACAAACATAATATATGCCGCATGCCCCGATATACCATTGGTGACAAATTTAAATCCAATACATAGCATAACCGATCAATGGTGGGGCCTTGGCCTTTAGCTCCGCACCATGATCATTACAATATATACATCATGTACATTTAATGCAATGGGGTCAAAATTGGGGTGTTACAAACAAAAGAAACCATAATTTATATGTGTGCCTGTAAAATTTGTGATTCTACAGGCATGCACAAAATTTTTTATTACCTGTTGATAGAGAGACAAACCATATAACTGAAAATGGAAATAATCGTCAGGTTCTATTTTGTAAATCAACCACTCTTCTGGCTTCGGCTAGTTTGGATTTAAGCCTGATGATCACTAGCTTTTGCTTTTCTACTTGTTCAAGCAAATGTTGATTTGTACCTATCATTGATTTTTTTGCCTTCTTGTATTGGTTCTTTTTTATGTTCACTTCTTTCCACCTGTTAATCTAGTTTAATAATTCTTCTCTGAATGTCTTATTTTCCACCTCCTTTAAATCTACATTAGCTTGACACTGTTTAAGTTCATTTTTCAATTCTATAATCTTAGTCTCATATGCCCTGTCCAGGACCTATTGGAGAGTTTCTTCCTCCTTGTCATGACACGAATCAGCTGTCTGGGAAGAATCAAGATTACCTATGTCTTGACTAGGTGATGGAAAACTCATAAAAGATGGCTCGGGGCCTGAACCATAGGCGTCCATACACGATGGAGCAACTTCTGCCTTACCCGACTCTATAATGTCTTTAGCCAATTTTGCACTATTATTCTTTATAAGAGTAGGATCATCCATATAAGTAGTTTCGGGAACCGACGATGGAACGTCGTCCTCAAGATGGACAATCACTGGCTGAGTACTTTGTTGAGTAGTCATATGAATAGAAGCTGTAGGTGTATTGTTCATGCTTCTAGTAATTCTCCTTGAATGACACAAGATTTTTTGATTCAAAACCTTCTCTGTGTTATACACCTGAATGGCACCTCTCCGTCCGAGTGCTGATATCCCTCATGTCGGCACACAAAAGGACATTTATGGATTGAGGTTGCCCATATTCACTATACCTTGGCTTATGATGAAGTACATTCCCTATATACCCAGCTGGTTACTTTGCCATTTTGCCATGTTGAGTTGTATTCGCGACTCTTTATACTGACAACTCGCACATCATTCATGAGTCTCCTATACAGCAAGTCACGAATCCTTGTATTCGCGGGTTTCTCTTCCATATAGTCGCAAATCATTCGCGGGTTGCTCTACTATAGACCCGCGAATGGTTTCCTCGACATTAAAACATAAAACCACATGCTAATGGAAGATTAGTTTACTCATTTAACTTAATCTTCTTAACTGCTACAACCTCCCTAACCTTCGAGAACTGCCTCATTTCATCCATATAAATAGAGGCCTTGGGGAGGGTGTTTGGAGGGTGATACTTGGAGAGCAAAGTTATGCTGGTGGATTGTCTACAAAAATATTTGGAGCAGAGAAACTCAGAGTCCTTTGGTGACAGAGGAGTCCTTGTTCAGACATTGGGTTGTAACCTAAACTCTCTTCTATTATTGTTAATAAAGATATTACTTCTTCCATATGTGTTTCATATCTTGTAGATTGGTAAATGTTTACATTTCAATATGATATATGATTTTCCTAACCTACATCTATGTATATGAATCATTCTGTATGTGGAAGAGTGTTTATTAACAGGTGAAGGAGGAACTATCCTGGAGACTTTGGAAGTGGATCAGAAAGGGAGAAGATAGCAAGGATCAGCCTTCGTATAATACAAGTAAGTCCTCCTACTTTCCTATTTCCTATTATGTGCTTTTAGAGTCAAACTGTCTGCAAGTAATGAGTATGTTGGTAACCCCCCAGACCTAGGTTATTAGGTGAATTATCCTGTACAACAGAACTGGCGACTCCGCTGGGGAAGCCTAGTCTGTTTTAGGTCTTTTTCTGTTTCCTGACCAGTGTTTGCTTGAAGTCTGCTTGTGATTTTTATCCTGCTTCTTAATTACTTCAGTGTTCGAAAGTCTTGGGTTCTTTCTCTATTTTTGAGAAATTTTTATACCCATTCGTGGGTTGTCCTTCTGGACAGTCGTGAATTTTGAGTTGCATTCGCGGGTTGTTCCACTGAATAGTCACGAATCATTCGCGACTTGCACTAATAGACAGTCGTGAGTACTCCTGGAAACTAGGATTTTTTGTGTGAAAGTTTGCTAGGTATTTTTCCTGTTATAAGTCCTATTTTCTGACAAGATTTTCTTTAAGAATGCTATAGAGTTGTTTGAATTTTTCAGGTGATCACATCTTAGTGCTTTTGAAAGCCCTTGAGTCCTTTTCTACTTGTTTTATTTACTGTTTGCATATTGAAGTTTTTGGCCTGTTTGGGTTGTTGGTAAGAGTGCCTGAGTCTAGATCAGTGATCAGGGTCTTAGACTCTATCTTTCCAGTCTGCTTTCTGTCAGTTATTGGTCTGCACTTGCCTGTTTAAAGTCTGCATTGATTTTGTGTTAATGTTTGCACCCAAGCTAGGGTCCTAGCCTGCTTTTCTTGCTGGTCTTTTGGTCTTGTTTGCCTGATTACTTCAATTTGTAGTTTTTATACAGTCCATAAGTATCAAGTTTACTCAAGCAGTGCATTGTAGATGCATAGTATTTTTTTTTAGCATTTTTTAAATTGAAAAACAAAACATAGTTAATCTTTTGCATTGTAATTTTTGCATAAAGTAGTGTTTGTTTTAGTTTAAAAAATTATTATCTCAGAAAAATACAAAAAACATAGGCTAGTTTCTCTTATTAGGTGCTGTTAATTCATCAATACATATCTGAAAAAATGAAAAGAAGTTTATTTTATAATGTTAGTTTGCTTTAAATGCACTTTTACTTTCATTTATTTTCTACTGAGTCAAAAAACCATACAGTCCATCACTTCCACTTCCTTTGAGTAAAAAACAACCCTTAAAATTAACGCATAAATTTAAAATTTATTAGTAAGTTTTTATTTTTAGGGCCTTTCACCTACTAGCTTAGGCTAGATTTGTGGGGTAGGGAGTGTAAACTTCCCACAAATTATAAACTTAGACGTAGTGGACTATTCATTAGGTAAATCCTTGGTTCTACCGCTATATCTGGGAAGCTCCTCTCAAACGGGAGTTAAGCACTAGGCCGCGTGGAGGCTTGGACAGAGGGGATAACCCCCCGAATCCTTGTCAAAGCGTAACCCAGGACTTTTATGCATCTGGGGATTCTGTCCTAGACAGAGTTTCGGGCTCAGCTACCCTGCCCATGCGTACGAGTTCAGCTTGCGACTGTCCCCCTAGACAGTAGGTATTGTCAAGGTAGCCTTAGTCTCTTGTCTTTTTAGGGCTCATACCCAGGTAAACTGGAAGGTTATTTCTGGTTCACCTTGAACGGACTTGTAAGGTAACCCTTGTAGAAAGTGTAGCAGGGCGGTTGGGTGATTCCTCCGCTTGTGCCTAAGAACCCCTCAAGGACGCCAAGTAACTGTTCATCAGCTTTCTTCTGGAAAGCATATCTTTATAGCCTGTTTTGATTGCTTGAGACTCTAGGATCTTTTTAGTGTATGCTCTGTGGATCTGCTTATGTTTAGTTGGCCTTAGGGTGTGATTTTTTAAAGTCTTAATTCTGGAAGACCAACTTGTTAGAAGGTCAAGAAGGTTGAGAAACCTTCCTCCTCTCACACCACTGGAACCTCCACCTTTACCCCAAAGGCGGAGATTAAGCATAGGTGGTTCTTTTGAACCAGTAGGAGTAAGTGAGGTTCTTGGTGAACCGGAATTAATAGCTAACCTCTTTGACCTTGACACAGTCAAGATAGAGGAATTGCAAGCTGACGAGTTTGCAAGAAATTATAATACCCCCTTGACTGATTTGAATGATCCAATGATCATGTAGGTTAGGCCTTTTAGTTCACTAGTGCTAGGTGTACCTGTAGGTAGAGCTATGTCTTCTGAGGGAGAAAGTTCATTTGTCTTCACCTCAACCCTTCCGGTTGAAGGGGTTCTACCTCCCCCGGTTAGTACCCCTAGATCTAGTTTACCTTCCACACCCTTAACTCCAGCAAGCCGGGTGGTCCAACCACCGGTTTACTCGAACATAGGAAGTATGTCTAGTGATATGGCTACTAGGATTTCCAGCATGCCTACAATTCCTTCTTCCTTCCCTTACACTACCCACAGTGGTCTGGTGGGATCCTCGGCCTTTGTCCAAGGATTCCCATGGAATGGGGGGCACATACCCCCATCCAATCCATACATAGGTTCACCTCCTTCATATGTAGGAGTGCAATTTGGCAGCAACACCTCTTACGGGAAAAGATACCAAACCCCTATTTCGGTCCCATACACGAGCTCTCCCTTCTCTTTGTTTAGTGGAGGGATACCTGCTCCAGTCTTTCAGACCCCTACTTCTATGGGGACGGTCCGAACCACTTACACTGCAACTCCCACCCAAAATCCGGTGGCTTACGGATGGAATCCGTTCCAAAGCAACCTTCCCACTTCACAACCGGTGTCTGGGGGCAACCCCATTTTTACTTATGGGCGATCGGGGGCAAGTCCCTCTAATCCCCAAGCTAGTACCTCTAGTACACCGGCTAGGCCAAAGCTTCCTTTTCTGGCAACTTTGAACTTGCCAGACTTATCAAAATTGATGAACGATCCAGTGAGGCATGACCCCTTGTGGCCACATGTTCCCACCAAACTGCCCTCGGACATCCCTAAGTTCGAAGGTAAGGCTGGTGAAGATCCTGGGGCACATGCCACCACCTTCCACTTATGGTGTTCCTCGAACTCATTGAATGAAGATTCAGTGAGATTAAGGCTGTTCCATAGGACCTTGATAGGCACTGCAGCAAAATGGTACATTGAGCTGCCTTTTGCTGCTTTTAGCAGTTTCTAGGACTTGGCTACCGCTTTCCTTAGCCACTTTCAGCTTCCAATTCGTTACGATTTCGGAACGGACTTGTTGTCCACCTTTAGACAAAACAAGGCAACCCACATCTCGGATCATATCCAAGAGTGGAGGAGGCGAAAGAGCCTTATCAAAGCTACCATCCCTCCTAAGTTTCTATTAGAATGGTTCCTTAAATATTTATTGCCCTATATATCTAAGGATGTTTCCACATCAAGAGTGACTAGTGAGGAAGAAGCCATACTCAGGGCCCAGCAGTTGGACTTGATTTATTCACAGTCTGGGATTTTATATGAAATCATCCCTGAGGCACCTAGGCCTTCCCATGAGGCCGAGAAACCCAAGCCTGGACCCCATGCTGATGGTGTGGTTGGGTCCGTAAACTCTCCCACTGTAGAGTCTTTGACAAAACAACTTCACCACTTGTCTGTCAAACAGTCTACGACGGAGGCAGCAAAGGCTGCCCCCTCCTCCCAAAGTGCCATCAGATTATTGCTAGGTTTGGTATTCCCAAAGTGATTGTCACTGACCATGGCAGTCATTTCCAAAATCACATGATGACAGAGCTGACCACCATGCTCAGATTTCGACAAGAACATTCTTCTCCTTATTATCCGCAAGCAAATGGTCAGGTTGAGGCTGTAAACAAAACTTTGAAAACTATACTTAAACGTACTATTGATACAGCCCGTTCAAATTGGCACATCATGTTATATCCTGCTCTTTGGGCTTATCGAACCAATGTCAAAACTGCTACGGGTTTTTCCCCCTTCCAACTCGTTCACGGGGTGGAAGCTATTACACCATTTGAATGCGAAATACCATCCTTGCAGATAGCTATTCATGTGCTACCTGACACAACTGAGCTTGAAGAACGATTGCTCCATTTAGAACATCTTGATGAGCAACGTAGAGATGTGTTGACTGCAAATCAAGCCCATAAGAATAGGGTTAAATCTCAATATGATAAAACGGTCAAACCTGGGGTTTTCTCTGAGGGGGAACTTGTCTTGCTCTGGGACCAAGATAAAGAGCCTTTGGGGGCAGGAAAATTCAAGGCTATGTGGTTGGGACCCTATGTTGTGTCTAAATTTTTGAGTAAAGGCGCATATAAATTAACGAATTATGATGGGAATAAGCTGCCTAAGCCTAGAAATGGGCTCTACTTGAAGCAGTACTATGCCTAGGCTTAGCACTTTTTTGTATATTAATGTATGTATTTTTATGTACATTAGGTTGTTAGTTTCATTTTTTATACTATCGGATGGTTGTTGCAGATGTCTTCCAAGATGTATGTAGGTTTTACTGATGGCGCCAGCCGTCACACTTGTAACCTGGCTTTAGCAGCATGGGTTATCTATTCCCCTACAGGACAGCTTGTTGCCGCGGGTGGTGCTTGTCTAGGTCTTGCTTCCAATAATGTTGCTGAGTATAGGGATGTCATTGAGCTCCTATGGGATGCCTTGTCACGAGGCATCACCCAGCTTGAAGTCCGTTTGGATTCTCAGTTGGTTGTTTCCCAGCTCAATCGAGCTTACCAGGTGCGTAATCCTACATTGTTACGTCAGTTCATGCAAATACGTTTACTGGAAAGACAATTTGAAGTTATTACTTTTAATCACATTCCATGAAACCAAAATTCATTAACTGATGCATATGCTAATTATATTTTGGATTGGCATCTCACACACATTCCATAAAATATATAGCAAATACATAAGAAACATTTGTAAATAAGCTGACAACCAAACTCAAATATATATATATATATATATATGTAAATATCTGTTCATACATAGGATAGGTCAAGTCTGATCCGTAGATCCCATCATGTACAAAATATACAAAAGTGGATCAACATCCATCAAAATGCCCTAGCACTAAGACTGCCCGCCATGGCCACTGGGACCTCCTTGGTCCCCATGATCTCTGTGCCCCCTGGCTTCCTCAGCCTCCTCGGCTTCGGCAGCCTCCACTGCATCTCTATATACACATACTGCTCTGGCTACCCATCTGAAAAGACGTAACCAGGCCGGTGGAACTCCAACTATGAACTCCTGCATAGCCACAGGGAGATGCTCTATCCGTATCGTAGGTACTCACTCAGTCATCCTACCTAGCTTCGCCTCGAGTACCGTGATCAATCCTGGGTCTCCCCCTGCAACAGGATGTACGAAGGTATGTGGGTGCCCTACAGGGCAGACCGGTCCACTATCTGCATTTTGACACATAAAGAGGGTTTAGACTTGTGCATATGTATATATCCTATCATTTCAAAATCCATAAAAATTTGATAATGATAAGAAATAAAAAATGACTTACCCATCTCTCCCCACGCTCCTCCTGGAGGGAGGACTAGGTCAGGATCACCTCGGAAATCTAATCCAGCATATGGAAACTACTCCAACGCCGGCACCTGCTGTTCCCACCATGAATAGAAATCATCATCTTACATGCTCTATACTACATCTCCTCCTCCTTGACGGAGGAAGATATCTCCCCACCAGCTCGGCCTCGGCTGCCGTGGATGATGGACCTGTAAGGGTATCGCAGGGCTCATAGCTGGCACCTTCTCAAAGAAGAACGCCACCAATATACTAGCATAGCCAAAGTTCTTCCATCTACCTCTCCCACAGTCAGATAATTTCCTCCTCATGATGGGGGCAATCCATGTACACCAATCAAAGAATGTGCCTCTAAAGCAGTCCACCGCAACTCTCATCTGAGTCCTGGTGGCCATGTGTAATCCTGCTGACCCTGAAAGTCTCACTATAGTACTGGCCAATACCTATAATGTAAGATCCTGAATATCTTCTATGAGAACGTTGCTGCCCTTCTTTTGAGTACTCGGCCTACAGAATACATCGATATAGTTCTGGACACTCAAGGGGTCCCCACCCCTGCCAGTGCCCTCCAGGTTCACCAGTGCTCCCTGATGTGATAACCTAGTTATGAATTAGATGTCCTGTGTGGTAAGCTCCAAAGTCTCACCCTGGATATTGAACATCTCCAGGTCCCAGTAATGGACTAAGAACTCTAATATGCGGACATTGGCCCGCATAGGTGATGTGCAAAAGAACTTGAGCAGCCCACTATTTCGCAATGCTTGGATGGTAGGCGGGCTTTGGAGAGCCGCTTGGTCCATAATCTCATGTTCCCTCTCCCTCCACTCCAGCACCATGTTTTCCCTGACAAATAAACATAGTTTAATTCAGTAATTCACCATAAAAATTTAAAAATTTTGACCATTTTTAAAGCTTTTATCCTTTGGCAGCATACGCGACTGTCCATTAGGACAAGTCGCGAGTCATTCGTGACTTTCCTATGCAGCAAGTCGCGCATGAAACACGTATTCATGGATTTCATGCGTAGCAACCCGTGAATACATTTTGCTATCTTTTATGTTGATGAAATAAACTGAATTAACCATTAATTTTAAAATTTGTTTGGATGAAAATGAAGAGCTCAGGGTGTAGAGTTACCTGTAGCTGACGGATCTGAATTCCGACGGTCCAATTGTCCATGGCAAGTGATCAAAGATAGAGGGTAAACTTTCCTTTTTTGGTTCAAAAAGTGCAAATGGTAAGAAATGATTTGATTTTCAAACTATTAATAGAAAAAATATTTCGTAAAGTGGGTCTTTCTCTATAGTTTGAAATGTCAATTGACTAATATTACCCTTTTTGTGCCCTGGAACAGGTTTACCTACTTTTACAAAGTGTTGATGCTTCTATAGGGTGGTTTTTGCTCTTTCCAACACTTGTTGGCATCTTATCACTCCACATTAACCTTAGTACTCAACATTTTTGCCACGGACTATGGTATTTTAATCCATTAGTCCCTTATCTCTACCATTGTTCTTCCGTGGCTAGGATCCCTTTTCATGAGTATCATTCTTATATGCCATTGCCATCCTTTGATACTCATTTCCGTCACCGTGTTAGGCCCAGGGGTTTCCTCATAGCTACTTTTCATGCCAAATAGAGCTTCTTATGAATCTCTTTTTACAAGCTATCCCTTTATAGGACTCCCCACCCTTATGGAGTTTCTTTAGGCCCAGGTCTAACTCCTTCAAAACAGACTTGACTGTCGAGTTATCTCGTCCATTCAAGATCATTAAGAATATGTGAACGGGCATCCGCATTGGTGGTAGGTTATCTCTTTCTCGGACCATGCGAAATAATACGAGAAAGGATCACTCTCTTTTCTTCAAAATTGAGAAGAGTATTCTCAGGTATAGGTTTATCACTTTTCCGGACCTGAGGGACTAAATTTACGGAAAAGGAACGCCCGATTTGAGCTTAGTTTTCTCTTTTTCGTGCTCTAGACCTAAACACGAAAAAGATTCCGAGTGTACTTTGTGTCTTTTTCATGCTCGTTAAACACTAAAGAACAAAGCAACGAGTTTATTGTTGTAAGCCCCATTTCTCGTAACCAAATGGATCTTTCCGAGTGATATTGCTTTCCTTCACACTCGTAAAACTCAAGCTATTTTATGCTATTATGGAAGGAGCATTGGGTAGGTGGTAATTTAACCTTTTTTGGACCTCCCCGACTAAGTACGAAAAAGGTTCACCTTTTCTTCTTCGGAAGTTAAGAGAGTTCTTCTGTGGTTTGTTTTATACTTTTTCGGCCTCAGGAGACTAAATTGGACGAAAAAGGACCCCCCTGGAGTCTTCTTTGGTATTTTCAGACTCCCTCAATGTGAAAATACCGCATGAGCATGTACTAGTTCGGGCTCATTAAATCCACGGATTAGTGTATCAAGCATTATTTTCCCATCTCTTCAAGCTTGTTAAAAAATGAAGAGGGAACTGAGTTGGCTTTCCTGGACTCGTTAAAACTTAACATGGAAGGCAAGGAAGAAGTTTTCTCTTGTTTTCAGTAATGGCAGCTTGTCATCCTTGAACATAGCACTCTTTGCTTTTCGATATCCATGTTTCAGTATACACTTGTGTTCAGCTATCACTTTGAGTTTTGACTCCTCCTCTTGTCCATTATGCCTAGGGAATCTGCTCATGTCTCCTACATGACAGATAAGTCTAGTTGTTCTATCTATCCATTATATGCTGCCTTGGGTCATCTCTGTGTCGTGCTCACTATTCAAGGATTATACCTAATGTTTGATCTATCACCTGATCCTATTACTGTTATATCTGTTATCCATTTACTTGTGTCTACCTTCTTTTTCCTAGTTCCTGGTCTCTCTTGTGATCCGTTGGAGGATCTATTGCCTTCCCTATCACAGTATGGTTCCGTTTCATTACTTCCTGATGACGAAAACCTAGGGTTTTGACGATGGTACCTCTGGAGTCACTTTCATCATTGGTGAACTCCTTTGCTTCAGTTGTCAATTATCATCTATTGGTTGACAAACTGTTGAATCCTCTCCATGTTCGACTTCAGCTTACCCTTATTCACATGGCTTGGATTGTACTGGTTCTTTGGGATCTTTTATGAAGACCTTAGTTCCTCACTCATGAACTAAGTTGCGCAAGACTATGTTCCATTTCTATATCCGGCTTCCAGATCTTTGAAGACTCATCATTATTGTATTGTGGCTTCGATCCACCTTTGTACATACGTGGTTTTACCCGTATCATATGATGTACTCAAATATTGTAAATGAGCTAGTGTTCCAGTAAATTGAACATAGCATCCTCAGATGTAACTTTGTATATGACATTACTCTGTATTTGTTTCAGGTACTCCTTCTGCTCCACTGGATTTCTGAGTTTCTCCTGAGTTTAATATTATAATGTATTTCGGCCATCGTTCCCCTCTGACCTCACACATTAGGGGGCATCTGTTATACACCTGAATGGCACCTCTCTGTCCGAGTGCTGATATCCCTCATGTCGACACACAAAAGGACATTTATGGATTGAGTTTGCCCATATTCACTATACCTTGGCTTATGATGAAGTACATTCCCTATATACCCAGCTAGTTACTTTGCCATTTTGCCATGTTGAGTTGTATTCACGACTCTTTATACTGACAACTCATGCATCATTTGCGAGTCTCCTATATAGCAAGTCGCGAATCCTTGTATTCGCGGGTTGCTCTTCCATATAGTCGCGAATCATTCGCGGGTTGCTCTACTACAGACCTACAAATGGTTTCCTCGACATTAAAACATAAAACCACATGCTAATGGAAGATTAGTTTACTCATTTAACTTAATCTTATTAACTGCTACAACCTCCCTAACATTTGAGAACTGCCTCATTTCATCCATATAAATAGAGGCCTTGGGGAGGGTGTTTGGAGGGTGATACTTGGAGAGAAAAGTTATGCTGGTGGATTGTCTACAGAAATCTTTGGAGCGGAGAAACTCAGAGTCCTTTGGTGACAGAGGAGTCCTTGTTCAGACATTGGGTTGTAACCTAAACTCTCTTCTATTATTGTTAATAAAGATATTACTTCTTCCATATGTGTTTCATATCTTGTAGATTGGTAAATGTTTACATTTCAATATGATATATGATTTGCCTAACTTGCATCTATGTATATGAATCATTCTGTATGTGGAAGAGTGTTTATTAACAGGTGAAGGAGGAACTATCCTGGAGACTTTGGAAGTGGATCAGAAAGGGAGAAGATAGCAAGGATCAGCCTTCGTATAATACAAGTAAGTCCTTCTACTTTCCTATTTCCTATTCTGTGCTTTTAGAGTCAAACTCTCTACAAGTAATGAGTATGTTGGTAACCCCCCAGACCTAGGTTATTAGGTGAATTATCCTTTACAACACTCTGTCACAGCATACCTATGCTAGTTGTTCTAGTTTATGTATAGAATCATCGCCATGTTTATGAGGAGTATTTAGCTCAGAGAGGTTTTTATAATCAACAGTGTTAACATCTTCATTTTTGGTTAACCTATCCCCTGTCTTTGCAGGTGTACTACAGCATTTGTCAGATGGGGATTTGTTCAAGGTTATTTCAGAGTAACAGGGAGCTACATTCCCAACCCCATCATCACTGATACTAGTATTTATGGGTGGATTGGCTTTCTGAAGCTCTTTATCCTTTGATTCAGCCTCATGAACATTACTAACTTCGGATTTTACAGTAGCCTTTCGTTTCCTACGGGTCTTTGGGGGAGGGTTTGGCCAATATTGAGTCGGCCCTAATTGACATTCAATTAAAAACTCATCCCACAATTTACCGTTAAGAGACAGTTGATGCTGTATTATAATTTTGACTAAACCATGATGAAATAGACTTCTATCAGGATTACCGAAACTTTGAACCGAATGCGACATTTTTTTCAGACTTTGCCATCGGTAAAACGACAGATTAAGTTTACAGCCTTTTAATGCTAACAGTAGTCATAGGTGATAATAATGTAGGTGAGAAAATTGTCCATCGCATAATATGTACCTGACCAAGATATCGTAGAATGCTCGCCATTCTGGCTTCAAAAATCTGACCGAAACCCCAATATTCAGTTTTTCACTGTCCGGCAAAGGCAACAGCAAGGATTGGCATTTCTTCTTATTCACTTTCCCACCTTTAAACCATCGCTCTCCAGATTGTGGGAGCTTCGTAGCCTCTGCAATTTTTTCTTCGTCAATGATAAACTTGAAATCCCCAATCTGTGCTACATTTTCTTTCAAACTCAGAGCAAACAGTTTGGTAACCTCCACGTTATGGCCATTAAAGCACCTAAAGAACTGACCCCATCCAACCTTTTCAAATAGCAGGGAAACTTTCTCGTCGACTTCAACAAGCTCTGACCCTACGATTTCAAAATGACTAAGCGGAGCCATGGCTTCCTCACTACTATCCTAATTACGAAATGGAATGAATGGAGTTGTGAAGAGGGAAGGGATAGGAACCCATGTAAAAGACATGATGTGAAATGTCAAATCCTCACATGCTTCATGCCTGATAGAGATGAGGGCTCCAAGTTTGGCCATTTTAACCAAATTTAGAGATGATGAACACTACAACCAGCATTTTGTTATGATAAATGCATGAGTAACCACGACTAACTGTAAATCTTAACCAATTCTACATATCAGGGATCATTCGATTCATGAATCATAAATCAAGACATTGATTACACACAGTTTGGCATGATGAGCTCATACAGCATCACGAAATGGAATGGTTATCAGTCATATACAACATTAAATCCTACTGATACGATTCATTAATACATTCACAGCTGTCAATTAAAACGAAAGGTGTTAGCCAAATCTTCATGCCAACGCAGCGATCGAAGTAACAGGTGTTAATTATTTGACATATGGGTCATGTATCCTCATAAAATGGTCAATTGATGATCTCCTCCAGATTATACGTGAAAGGTGGTCGTGTTTATTAACATGATGATATAGTGTCAAAACAGTAAACCCTAATGTTTTTGCAATACAATTAACTAATGATCCAAATTAACACTTAAGCGATGTATATACATAAAGTCTCATTTTGAAATAAATTTTTAAAACTTTACAAAATCCCATCCATTAATATCCCAAATCGAATTTGATAGGATACAAAGCTATAAAACTATGACATATGAAGATTTAAAAATGATACTCATTTATTTGTTTTCTCACTAGCTATATATACACAAATTTTACAAAATAATGATATGATATTAAGTTACATATAGAATGTGAACTTTTAGGTCTAATAAGAATTTTAATTTAATAATTTAACTTTAGTTCCAGGGATTTTAAGAACTTATAATATCTTATCAATAACCATCTTTAAACAAATTCAAAATGTGTTTTCGTTGAACCCCAATTAGCATACTGTCCCCTTAAATTTCTTAAATCAACAAATATAATCCGATAGATTAATCAATGGTAGAATTGATTATATAAAAATTTATGAAACTGACAGTTCCTAATTACCAAGTTTATGAAAATGTTTTCATAAGCTTCTAATATGTCACTTTACTCTTTTACAATTGAGAGTACGTTCAAAATCGAATATTCTGAAGGCACTCTTTTATAATTTTTAAAGGTAAATCATAAAAGAGAGCTGATCCCCCTTCATCTTAATGAAAAATGAAGGGGTTGTTGCTAACTACCAACAATACCCTCACTCACTTCTCACCAAAAAATCAAGCAAGTTTTCTCCTCTCAAGAAGAACTTCGCTATTGCTGCAAGAAGAATACATTTTTGGGTTTACGACTATTGAGGAGTTTATCTTTTATTCTTGGGTTTTATATTTCTGCTATATGAGACTATTATGTATATGGATGTACACTACTCTTTGAATTGATTGTCTATATTATAAGGTTGCTAGGTTTTCTCCTTTTTTGGTTTCCCAGATCAAAATCTTTGTTCCTATAGTTTATGTGCTTAGTCATTCTTTTAGTGATCCTATTAATGTGATGCAATTGAAATACTGTTATCTATAAACAACTAACACTCTACATGCTATAAAAAATCAAATCCATCATCATTACATTAAAACCTTCAAAAGTTGCACCAATGCTTGGTATACTAATTTTTAGGTCTTCTTGCTGAGATAATTAAAAAAATATTTAAAAGTACGAATTTTCCTTTGGAAAAATAGCACCACATTAATACCATTTGTTATCTACATGTTTACCAATTTTTGTATATCAATTCCATCATTTAGGAACTCAAAAGATGCACCAACATGGACATATACCTTATGATTCACTAATAAAAAATGAGAGATAAATAACCAAAAAGACCACCAAAATCCCCATATAAATGACCACTTTTGATTTTGTGACCACTGGTTCCAAATTAGTGGTCATTGATCACGCAACCAAAAAAGTGGTCATATTTAACTTGGTCAGTTATAACTTATCTTGTGGTCGCAATATTTGGTCATTAATTTTCATAATTAATAACTAAATATACAAACAAACATATGACCACAAGATAATCTATAAACGACCAAACTAAAGATGACCACATTTTTTGGTGCATGATCAATGACCACTAATTTTCTAGCAGTGGTCGTTTATATGTGAATTTAGGTCCTATTTTGGGTCATTTATCTCTATTTTTGTAGTGGTAATTTACCAAGTTTAAGTGGTTTAAGAATATATATATATAGGTCATAGAGGAATAAAACCACCAACATCCTGTCTATAAGGCAGGTGCCTTCCATTGATCTAGCACCCTTTAATAAAATATATTATATAATTTTACATTAGTGATCTAAGACACAAGCATGGTATCATTCAAAAGGTTCTATGGCCACAACAAAGGAAAGGGAGTACCCTATTTGACTAAGTATAGAAATTAAATCCAAGAGAAACTCATAGGAAAACAAATCATATTGTATATTGTAATATAAGGTTTTCTTTTCCTTTTGGAACAAAGAAAGAACATACTAAAAATAACTCTATCACATAAGAATAGGTGCATTCCGGGTAATAATTCAACCTAATATACATATGTAACCTAGGGAATTTAATTTAATTGTCAATCTGGTGTTTGTAAAACATAGAAGCACATTCAAAGTATATGGATTTAGATATAAACTTAGTCTAAAAGAAATAAATACAAAATTTCTTGAACAATGTAGGTTTAAGAAGCACTAAACTTCCTTACATAAGGTTTCGTCATTAGATTTCTTAACATCCATCTACATTTTTATCATTAACTATTTTAATTCTAAGATATTAATAAGTATAAAAAATTGCAACAATTAGCAGAATCTTGTTTTTGAGGACAAAATTATATCAAATTCTTTTACAAGAAATTTGTTCACAATATATACTAATGTCACAACAACTAACAACTAAACATGTATCCTAAAAATCATTAAAATTGATAGATGCAATGCTAAAATCAATGCTTGAATTATATGATATCCAGATAATTGTGAATTTGATATCAAGATACATAAAACAAAAGAATTGCAATTCATACCACGACTTGAACATCAATCAAAGAAAAAGGAATGCACAGGCTTAGTACAGTGTGTTGCTTGCACACTTGATTAAAACCATAACTTATATACTTTACTAGATACTAGTAAATCACTCTAACATCATGACATGCATCAATCAAATAAGGATTCAACAATCTACAAAATTATATTAAGTTTTGAAGTATAAATTTCCCAATTCAAGTGATCAAACTATGTATGCACTTGGGGTATTTATACGAAATGTCTATAACTATAAATGATAAAAATGATATTCATATGAGGATGAGATCATGTATTTCCTCTTAGAAGGTCGAATACATCAGTTAGATCCGCAAAAATGGGAAAATCCCCATGAATTCTCAAAACTGCTAGATTTTATGCTAGAAAACAATGTTTTCCCTGTACATACGACATATTTTGACCAGTGTTGACCAAAAACCCATGAGGATCATTTCATGAAGGTCATAGATATTCATCCATCCTTGGACATCAGGGAATAATCCACATGTCTCAGATCGCGCCCAATGGTCCTGCAAGTATGCAAAATGATCCGGATTTATGTGAGAACGAAATGAAAGAACATATACATAATCATAAACACATACATATTAATAAATAAAATGGATATATAGTAAGCACATATTCTATTAAATGGCGGAAATAAAACATACTATAAATACAACAGCTAGAATGATGGTAGCTATCTCTAAGAAGAGATGTGGCTGCTACGCTCATCCGTGCCAAGTTGAATACAAAATGAAGCCAAAGTGGCTATTTATAATAAGAATGAGGGAGAGAACCTGAAAAGTCCAAAATATAACCCTAGAAGATGAACCACCATAACGTTTGTGGCCACAAGGTGGTTAGTTGGATAATCAACTTCCTAGGGTCATAACTTTTGCATACGATATTCGATTTAGGCGCTCAATAACTCATTGGAAAGGTCTATCCAAGATTTAAATATTTCGACTGGGGACAAATGAATATTAATGGCAAAAAATTTCCTCCATCGAATCGCCAAAAAACATCGTTTAGGGCCTCAAAATGGACCTAGAATTTTGGGAACCAAAAAATCGTAGAAAAGGAACTAGGAAACTCCTACAATGGACAATTGTTTTGAGCCAGTGAATAGGTGGGTGGCCAATGATATCCATCTAAATAAATATTCCCTCCTTAGGAAGTAATGGTCTCCATTGCATAAAATCCTGTATCATATCTCAAACTGTGTGGTGAGATGATCTCCTGGTGCGACATTTGCTGAAGTGAAGAGGTTTCATTTATTTGACATCTTGAGAGGGATGTAATGGTTGTTGATTGATGAATTGAAACTATTCAACAATTTTGGTTATTGTATTGTCCTTGGCTTGATCTGATCTAGATGATTTCTTCCCAGAGGAGCACCTTGAATGTGTGGCCCTGCATCATAGAGGTACTCAGGTAGATGAGGAAATAATGATTCCATGTTCTTCTTGTTTTTGCAAAATAGAGACACCCTGTGTAGAGTATCTAGAGGTCTTTGTGATATGATGTTCTCCTTAAGAGGAAATTGTGAAGAGGGATAATTTCTTGGTGTGGGAGCTTATATTCCTACCTTCCAAGACTTTGTTAGGTGCAACTATCTCTGGTGTCCTATAGAGTTGTCCTCCCAAAGTGACAATGATAGTTTACATGATGCTTCCATATATATGGTTGTCCTAAAAGAACATCACCAACTTCAAGTAGGGCCACATCACATGGTACCTCGTCTTTAAAAGGATTGATTCCCTATGGTAGGAGACATTTTTGAGTAATAGAGATGCCTCATCCTTGGATGATATAACATATTTTGTAGGGTTGCAGGCGTGGTGTCGTCAAAATCTCCAATATCTTGATGACTTCCATTGAGATCAGGATCTTTTGGTGTTTGTTGTCAACAAAAAAATGTAGTGGGATTCCATTTACCCACATCTGCAAGTGGAAGAGACACTTATCTTCTTCTGACTCTTTAGGCTCCTATGGTTGAATCTGTGCGGTAGAACAGTTACATTGGGGTTTTCTTTAATGATCTGCTTCCCATGGTTTGTAGTTGTGACATTGGGTTCTGAATCGAAATCAGGATTTGATTCTGAATATTTGCTCTTGACTACCAATGACTGCTTTGAGTGACATTCATCAATGTTGTGCCAGGGGATTTTGTGGAACTTGCACCACTTCCCAATGTCCTTCTTTGTCTTTCCATTCCACTTCTTTTCTTATGGAGAGGGCTAGTTTTCCTTTCCTTGTCCCATGTTCTTTGGGTCATAATTTCCATTTCCTTGCTTTTGCAGTGGGTTCATAGGTCCAAAGTTTTGCTTATTCCTATGCTGAAATTTCTCTTTGATTTTGACAACATATTGATAGGAATATCCAAGTGAAGAGATGTCAAGGAATTCCATCTCAGTTTGGATGTACTGATGTATACCATTGTACTATTTCAGTATCGGGTTTCGCTCGAAGTCCTTGATACCCAACTTTGTGTGCAAGGTATGAAAGTTGTTGGTGTACTCCAACACAGTTTGGTCCCTCTCTTGATGAAAAATTGTCCATTTAGTGTACTAGTCATCATAGTTTCCCATAGGGTAATCATGTTCCTTGATGAAATCTATGAAATAGGACCAAGTGGGATTTGTCTCAAACATTCTAGACTTGTTTGATGATTTTTTCTCCCAATAAGTACCCCACAAATTTTGGACATGAGGGACTGTCTTAAGGAGAAAAATGGTGATATTTTCCTTGCCAAAAAAATTGTGCATAGATAAATACCCTTCTAGAAAATTTAACCACTTATCTAGGGAATCAACATTGATTGGGCCTTAAAATAAAGTAATATCAAAGTTAAGTTGTACCTTGAATGGATTTTCATCTATGAAACTCTTCTCATCTAAGATGCATTCGTGATTGCTGACATTTGTAGAAGGATCTGGGAGAAACTATCCATCATATTCCTCCTCTGTCGCTTGAGGGATTCTTCAATTAGTGAATTGATAGGATCTCTTTCTCTGTCATCTCTCTTTTATTTTTCCATGGGAGACCATTTCGGGTGGCGAGAGTGATCTTCTTCAAGTGAGACGAGTTCGAGACTAAACTCTCTATACCTTGACCTCATTGGGGACATGCGCTGATAAACAATCAAAGAGTAGATTCCTATGATACCACTAATCCATATTTATGTGAGAATGAAATGAAAGAACAGATAAATAATCATAAACATAGACATATTTCAATGAAAATAGAGATACAATAAACAAATATTCTATTAAATGACATAAATATAACAGATTATAAATACAACAACTAGAATGGTGGTAGATATATTTGAGAAGAGATGTGGATGCTACGCTCATCTATGCCAACATGAATAAAAAATGAGGCCAAATGGGCCTATTTATAATAATAATGAGGGATAACCCCAAAATTCCAAAACATAACCCTAGAGGATGAATCGTCATAAAGTTTGCGGACCCAAGGTGGTTAGTTGAACAATCAACTTCCTGTGGTCTTAAATTTTCCATACGATCTCCAATTTAGGTGCTCGATATCCCATTGGAAAGGTTATTAGAGGTTTACATATGTCAACCAGGTATAAATGAATGCATTTGCAAACCATTTCCATCCTTGAATCACCAAAAAACATTTTTTAGGGCCTCAAAACGCCCCTAGAAATTTGGGGCTCGAAAAATCATAGAAAGTAACGAGGAAAATGCCACAATGGACAATTGGGTTGAGCCAATGGAATAGGTGGGTGGGCATTGATATCCATATGGATCAATCTTCCCTCATTAGGAAGCAATGGTTTCCATTGGTTCAAATCATGTATCATATCTCGAATTGTGTGGTGAGATGATCTCCCGGTACAACATTTGATGAAGCGAAGAGGTTGTCCTTCTTTGACATCCTGAGAGGGTTGTAATTGTTGTTGATTAATGCACTAAATATGTTCAACAATTTTGGTTGTTGTGTTGTCCTTGGTTTGAACTGATCTAGATGATTTCTTCCCGGAGGAGCACCTTGAATGTGTGTCCTTGCATTGTAGAGGTACTCGGGTAGATGAGGAAATAACAAGTCTGTGTTCTTCTTGTTTCTGTAGAACAAAGACACCCTGTGTAGAGTATGTGGAGGTATCTGCTATCTACTATTCTCCTTTAGAGGAAATTGTGAAGAGGGATAATTTCTTGGTGTGGGAGCTTATCTTCCTACCTTGCGAGACCGTGTTAGGTGAAACTATCTGTGGTATTTAATAGAGTTGTCCTACCAAACTGACAATGACACTGCGAGGTCATGACTCATATACAACATGACAATTCCATATATATGATTGTACTAAAATAACATCACAGACTTCAAGGGGGGCCACATCACACTATACCTCATCTTTGAAAGGATTGGTGCCATATGGTAGGAAAAATTGTTGAGTAATGGGGAGCGACCTCATCTTTGGCTGAGCAAACCAATGTTGTAGGGTTGCGGGTGTGGTGTTGTCAAAATATCCAATCTCTTGATGAATTCTATTGAGATTAGGTTCTTTTGTCTGTCATTGTAAACAACAAAATATAGTGGGATTCCCTTTACCCACATTTGCGAGGGGAAGAGGTGCTCCTATGCCTTTGACTCTTTAGGCTCATCTAGTTGAATCTATGTGGTAGCAACAATGACAGTGGGGTATGCATCAATGATCTACTTCCCTTGGTCTGTATCTGTGACATTGGGTTATGAATCAAAATCGGGATATGAGTCTGAAGATTTGATCTCGACTACCAATGAATTCTTTCAACGGCATTCATCAGTGTTGTGCCAAGGGATTTTGTGGAATTTGCACCACTTCCCAATGTCCTTCTTTATATTTCCATCCCCTTCTTTGATTGTGGCACAGATTGGTTGTCCTTTCTTTGTCCCGTGTTCTTTGGGCTAGGGTTTCCCTTTCCTTTCTTCTGCGATGGGTTCACAGGTCCAAAGTTTCACTTATTCTTCTGCTGAAATTTCTCCTCAATTTTGACAGCATATCGATAGGCAGATCCAAGTGAAGAGATGTAGAGGAAGTCCATCTCAGTTCAAATGTACCAATGTATACCACAATGATATTTCAGTATCATGTTCTACTCCGAGTCCTTGATACCCGACTTTGTGTGCAAGGTATAAAAGTTGTCAATGTACTCCAACACAGTATGGTCCCTCTCTTAATGTAGAATGGTCCATTTGGTGTACTAGTCATCATAGTTTCCCAGAGGGTAATACCCTTCCTTGATGACATCTACAAAAGAGGCCCAAGTGGGATTTGTCTCAAAAATTCCAGACTCATCTGGTGATTTTTTCTCCCAATAAGTACCCCACCAATTTTGGACATGAGGGGTTGCCTTAAGAAGCGCAAAGGTGATATTTTTCCTATCAAAAAAATTGTGGACATAGAAATACCCTTCTAGAACATTTAACCACTTATCTAGGGAATCGAGATCAATTTGACCGTCAAATAAAGGAATATTAAAGTTAAATTGTATCTCGAATGTGCTTTCATCTCTGAAATGCTTGCTTGTTAAAGGTGCCTTTGTGATTACCGACATTCAGAGAAGAATATGGGAGAAATTATCCATCATCTTGTTCCTATGTCGCTTGAGGGATTCCTTGAGCAGAGACTTGGTAAGATCTCCTGCTCTGTCACCTCCCTTCTCTTCTGCCATGGGAGGCCATTTGTGGTTATGAGAGTGATCTTCTACAAGTGAGAGTAGTTTGAGACCAAACTCTCTATAGCATGACCTCGTCAGGGACATGCACTGAGAAACAATCAAAGAGTAGATTGCTCTAATACCGCTGATATGGATTTATGTGAGAATGAAATGAAAGAACAATTACATAATCATAAACACATATATATTGCAATGAAAAAGAAGATAAAATAAACACATATTCTATTAAATGGAGAAAATAGAAGAGGCTGTAAATACAACAGCTAGAATGGTGGTAGCTATCTCTTAGAAGAGATTTGGTTGCTACACTCATTTGTGCCAAACTAATTACAAAATGAGGCCAAAGGGGCCTATTTATAATAATAATGAGGGATAGAACCCCAAAAGTCCAAAACATAACCCTAGAAGATGAACTGTCATAAATTTTGTGGCCCCAAGGTGGTTAGTCGAACAGTCAACTTTTCGGGGTCATAAATTTTGCATACGTTCTCCGATTTGGGTGCTCTATATCCTGTTCGAAATTTCCATCCAAGATTTACATATTTCGATTAGATAGACAATTGAATTCCTAGTTCATACCTCCATTTGGGTGTCATTTTCTTGAAAACAGTTCTAAATACTCATGTTTTCCCTTTCCTTTTGTCGATAATATTACACATGAATCATCTTGGCACATTCCATGAAAGAACAAATAAACATAAAAAATAAACGATTGGTCACCTTTGAAGAATCAAATCAATTGGAAATAACATAAAGAAAAAATTAGCAAGGCCATAACAAGTACCAATATTATAATGAATTCTATTTAAAGTTGAAAGTCCAAATATGTAGAAACCATAGCATTTTGACACCTTTAAATAAAAATATATTGTATGCAAAACTTAAAAATATATTATAATTTAAACAGGTCTTGTTACAATAACTTCATAATATGCAATATCAAATATTCATTTTCCTGTTGCAAATATTCATAATATGTAAATAAAAAAATACTAGACTATAAGGGTGTAGATTACCTATGAATGACTTCTCAATCCTTTGTCTTGAATGTTGAACAACTGGATGAATAATTAGCGCCTAGATTCCTTAGAGACCTACACACACCTTGTAGTCGAGCTTTCTCTCTAGCAATGTGGAAAAGAACCTACCTTAGATCAACATGATATAAGGGTAGAGTTCAACCTTGACTTAGAAGGAAACAAAAATAATTTTTTTAATATTTTCTCATTTTAATAAAACAAATGCGACATACCTTTATAAAGTGGGCCATTCCAGTTGTTTGAACATGTGGTCCATCCGCTTCCACAATCTGGTTCTCTGATTTTCTATACCTATGGTTTTCAATTAGAAGTTGAATCAAGGAGTGTATGGAGTAAACTTAACATACAACGTGGAGTGTTGTGGAAAAATTATGAAGTAAAAAAGTGAAAGGGTTCAAAGCATGATGCAAAAGTTCAAGACTGTTTGTGGGGAAGCCTTCACAATGTATTTATATAATGATCCAAGATTTTATTGCCCATGGTATTGGTCGATGGTTTTTCATAGTGCATGGTATTTGTCCATGGTTTTTGACCCATTCTCCTTTTAGGGTTTATTTGTCCTTTTTTGGGAGAATGGGGGTTTTGTTGCAATAAATTCCCATCTTCCCTTTATTTATGAGGGAAGGAATAATAATTACTTGGACCAATTTGGGGGGGATTTAATTGTGAAGGTCAAAATCAAGTAATAAAGATGGAATTATGATGTATAATTACAGGGTTGACCATAGAGAGATATGTGGACAATTATTCGTGTTAACGAATTATCCCCTGATGTGTGAGGGAAGGATATTATTGTATGGCCGACAAACATCATGGGATTAAGGGAGAAATGGTGACAATAGTGGAGAAACGAGGTTGATCCATAGAGAGGTGGAGTATTCTCATTCAAGCAACAATGGATTTTGGTTTGTATTGCTTCTCAAAATGGATGAGGTACATATAATCTCAGATATATATATATATATATATATATATATATATATATATATATATATTTTGATGATGTAGGCATGCCCATGCTCCTATTAACTTCTCAATATAAAAATGGGGATAAAGTCTCAAACAAGTGGATATAATCAATACATATAATTGATAGTAGATAATGGTGGCCCCAATAGGAGGTTGAATAAAAATATTGTTAGATTTTTATCATTTAAGCTAGTATTAACTTAGGATCTTTAACTGAGAGAATAACAAGCAAAGCAATCAAACACATAAGACAATGAACACAAAGATTTTCCTTGGGGAAACCATAAAGGAGAAAACCCCGCAACTTCCTCAGAGATAGAATCAGCACCAAATAGCAAAGCTCCAAAAATAGTAAGATGATATCTTAACAGCAGTAGCCTCTTTCTCTCTAGCCCCAACAACTTCTTCTTCCTCAGCTATGCGCCACAACTGAGACTGAGTGAGTGTATGTTAAATAGAGAGGCTCACTCTCTATTTATACTGATTCTTGACTTGAAAATGACTCACTAGGGCTGACTTCTTTAGGAGATTATAATAACCCTAGTGCCCCAGAACTGCGGGGACTTTAACCCTTGAAAAATAGGAGGGTTTCCCACAATGACTTGACATGACTTGTTTACATTATAGAACCTTCTGATAGGAACATCGGGGCATGACATGACTCAAATACATTACAGACACTTCCCGAAATAAACATTGGGGTACAAGACATAAGATATACAAGTGAATACATTCCAAAGTTACAAACACATCAACACTCCCTCTTAACTAGGAAGGTATTCTTTGAACACAATTTTCAACACTGGTCTTCTTCTCTGTATCGACTGGATCATCTCGTCATCTTCATCTTCAGGTTGTCTTCATCTTAAAGTCTTCTTAATCTTCAAGTCAACATCGTCTTCAAGTCTTCTTTATCTTAAAGTCACCTTTGTCTTCAAGTCTTCTTCTAAGTCATCTTCTTCTTCAAGTATTCTTCATCACAAGATCTAGATCATCACAACTGCTGGATCATCATCACTGTATCATCATCAAATCTAGATCATCACTTGATTTGGATCATCATCAAGTATGGATCATCATCACATTTGGATCATCACTTGATCTAGATCATCATAAAGTCTGGATCATCACTTGATCTAGATCATCATCAAGTCTAGATCATCATCACATTTGGATCATCACTTGATCTATATCATCATCAAGTCTAGATCATCATCATTGGTGCTATATCAGAATGGTGCCATCTCTTGATTCTTCTCATCACAGGAAGTTCTACAGAGCCAACCCTTTTTCATGCTGGTTGTAGGCCTACCCTTCATGTAGGTATTCATCGTCTTCAGCACTTATATCTGACCATGGAGTGAACCATGTTAGAAAGGCCCACCCAGCACTTACATCTGACCATGGGAGGAACACATCCAAGAACCATGTTAGAAAGGCACACCCAACACTCTCATCTGACCATGGGAGGAACACATCCAAAACCCATGTCAAAAAGGCCCAGCACTCACATTCGACCTCATCCACTTAGAAAGGCTCTGCACTTACATTCGACCTCATCTTGTCAAAAAGGATCTACACTTACATTTGAACTCATCTTTTCAGAAAGCCTTTGCACTTACATTCGACCATGTTCAAAAACACCACATCGAAAGGGCTCTCAGTTCTAGACTGAGGATTCCTGGTAATTGACTAGGTTCCTCCATTCTCCTAGAGAATGGCATCAACCCTTATATCTGATCAAGTGGGAACACATCCCTCAATCACATTAGAATGGCCATGCACTCACATCTGATCATGTAAGACTACATCCCACAGTCATATCAGAATGGCCCTCAGTCCCAGACTAAGTACCCTTGGTAACTGACTAGGTGCCTCCATTCTAAGAATGGAATTCATCACTTATATCTGATCATGTAGGAACCAATCCTACAGTCACATCCGAATGGCTCAGTACTCACATCTGACATGTAAGGAACTAAATCCTCTCACCATGATAGAATGGCTCAGCCCTTACATATGACCATGGAAGGAACCTAATCCTCTCGCCATGTCAAAATGGATCTAGGTCTCATCATTTCTTCTTAGAGGGACTCTCGATCTAGAGAACACCAAGATTCTCCCTGAAGTACTCAAACTTCACTCTGGCCAATGGCTTCATCAACATATCAGCTATATGTTCATCCATCGCAACATACTGGAGCTTCACTGCTCCTCTATGCAGCATATTCCTGATATAGTGATACTTGATCTCGATATGCTTTGACTTGTCATGGAACACTGGGTTCTCTGACAACTTCACACAATTCTGGTTGTCGAAATATATACAAGTAGCATCCAACTAGAGATCAAATAAATTAGACAGTAGCTTTCTCAGTCACACTACCTCGGAACTAGCTGATCTACCTACGACATATTCTACTTCAGCTGTACTCAATGTTACACAGGACTGCTTCCTGCTAAACCAAGATATCACACCTGATCCCATATTGAAGCAGCATCCTAAATTTCTCTTCTTATCGATAACACTACCTTCCCAATCGGAATCAACATAACCATTTAGGTTAATCTTCTGATTTACCTCGTACTTGAGCCCATAATCAACTATACCCTTCAGGTACCTCAGAATATAATTTGCAGCAATCAAGTGAACATGTCTCGGATCTATTAGGAAATGGCTCAAGGTGTTCACAGCAAAGCAAATATCTGGTCTTGTGTTCATTAGATACATCAAGGACCCAATCATCTGATGATACATCATGGTGTCAACCGCTTCTGATGAAGCATCAATCAATAGCTGTGTGGTTATGGCCTTGCGGTCTATCATCCCGAATCTATTCAGAATCTCTACTGCATACGTCCCTTATCCAAGGAATATTCCATCCGCATTCTAGCACACCTCCATGCCTAGGAAATAGTGCATCATACCCAAGTATTTCATTTCAAACTCGACAGCAAGTTTCCTCTTCGTATCAGTAATCAACCCATCCATACCTGTTACAAACATATCATCCACATACAGTAGGAGTATCACTGGGTTTCCATCTTCAACCTTGTAATAAAGGTTGGAATTTTCTTTACTCTTGGTAAAGCCAAAGCTGGATAGAAAGCCATCAATTTTGTCATTTCTTCATAGTTGGAAGGTTCTTTATCAATAATATCACATAGCAAGGCTACATAGCTGGAGCAAGACCTAGTTCTCTTTATTCCTCTGTGTGTTTATTCTGAAGCTCCATATCTTTCTACACCTTGGATAATTTCACATACCCAAGTAGGTTTCCTCTTGTGAGGATTCGTCTCCTAAGGTGGATCCACAGGTTCTTGAGGTTCTTCTAATTCTCGATCTTCTTCTTGAATTTCTTCGTTCATGGTTGTATCATGAATTTTGGGTGCTTCTGTTTCTCCAGGTTCTTCAACCTGTCTCTTCCCGGATTTGATGTAGGCTAAATCTTCATCAAATGTTACATCTATATTGATGTCTATCTTATGGAACCCTGGGAAGTATATTTTGTAAGCCTTCAAGCTTTCAGAGTACCCCACAAATATATCCTTCTTTCCTGAAGGATCTAACTTCATCCTCTTTTCTTTTGGAATGTGTATGTATATAGGACAGTCAAATATTCTGAGATGGATGACTTCTGGTTTCTTGTCAGAGAATACTTCTTCAGGTGTCTTGTTCTCAAGTACTCTGTGTGAAGTACAGTTCTGTACATACACTGCTATTCTGGTAGCTTCTTCCCATAGATGCATGGGAAGATCTTGATCATGAAGCATGGCCCTTGCTACTTCCATGATCATTCTATTCTTTCTTTCTGCAATCCCATTCTGTTATGGATTATATAGAGTGGATAACTCCCTCTTAATACCTGAGTATTTGCATAGCTCTTTGAATTCATTTGATGTGAATTCTCCACCATTATCTGATCGAAAGGTCTTGATCTTCTTTTCTGTGTGATTCTCAATCAAGGCTTTGAATTCCTTGAACTTGCTGAATACTTCATCTTTGTTTTTGTTGTGCCCTGGCTCAACAGCCTTTACAAAACATTATTTCATCTAACAAAATCCTATTTTGTTAGATGGAATGTTCGAATTTCTCAATGCAAAATAAAGAGGAATTACAGCTACCGAAACAATGCCATTCTATCAGCTACTGAATTGGAGAAATTCGTTGTTTTTAAAGAAACCTTTGCAACTATAGGATATTTAACAAAATCATCACTAATAATTATTATTTGTTTTTGGGTTGAAATTAAGGATAAATAATAGTGATTTCTATATCCGTCGAATTATCCTAATCTAGAAATTAATCCATAACATTATAAATCGATTATGTTGATTTTGTTATTCAAAGGTTATTAATGGTTAGTTTGTGGTGATGTTGGTTAAGACCTAGTGTACATAAGACACATGTCACAAACCATTCCCGATATAGCCTAAGTTCTCGAACCATGGTCGACATTATCACCAAAATCTATGCTTATCATCATTATATGGTATGTTTTGTAAGGTTGATTCTTGATTTAATGATTTGTAATTATGATCATTTAATCCGCCACCTTTAAGCTTAGGTCGAATCCATGGTAGGGATTACATGTATTATGGTTATCCTCAGATTGATTTATTTCATATCCTATACCTTGATTCACTTATTGCGAAACCAGTATGATATCATGGTACTGGTACTTGAACTGCCCATCGCTTTAAGTGCTTGTACGTATCTCCTGTCGTGGCTCCTTGCCATTAGAACACCTGGTCTGCGTACAACCAAGAGGATCCCATCATTTAAGTTAGGATGAATTATGGTAATATCACTCATCTAGGGTCTTCGGCCGTCATTTGTGTCACCAATTGATTACCACTCCGAGCGCTGATGCCTTCGGTCATGCCAAACCCACAGAGGTATAGCCTGCGTTTACGCATGGCTTATCCTGTTCATCACCTGGTTTTTCTTAGCCCTGATTCTAAGTGCTCTCGGTCTCGTGTTTTGACTCTCACTGAGCTCTGGTACCTGTTTTGAGTGCGGTTACGCATTTGTAATCGACAACTGATGGCTCCTGTCGTGAGGGTTGAACCCTGCGAGATGACCCTGTTAAATTCGAACCCTGAACTCTCACACAAGATTAAGGATGTAGGGTGGATGCCGTTCTTCGAGAAATTCTCTGACTCCAACCCTGAAGTTACTAGGGTTTTTGCTCTCTCCTTGGTTGATTATCAAGTAGAAGTCGGTGATCTTCGCTTTCGGGTTGATGAAAGGTCGATAGCAGCTGCAATTGGTTTGTCCCTGACTGGCCAGAGATGGTTCAAGTATCAGAAAATGACCATAACAGAATGGAAACAGCTGTTACAAAACCCTGCTCAGGAGGTCTCTTTTCGATCTGGGGTGGCACGTAAGTATTTCCTGAAAGAATGGCGTCCCGTCCTTGATTTAATTCATCGATACTTGACCTGCGAGGGCCGGTTATCATCAGCGTATGTATACCACCTTTGGATTATGTTTGTTTTTATAGGGTTTCCTTTGAATTTACCCTACTATCTTTTACACAGTCTGTTCAAGATGTCGAATGCTATTAAGAAAGGCCCTAAACACGTCAGTCACAGCCTTTTTCATCATGGTTTGGTTCGTATGCTGATTGATCATGAATTGTTGAAGTCGGGTCGGTCCTAGGATGAGTTTATAGAGACAAATGGTTTTTCCTCATTCTGTCATTGCATGTTCGACAATCCTGATGATTGTAACAAGAATAGAGATTTGAGTTTAGTTTCAGTCCTTCCTCCGTACAAACCTCTGTCGAGTCCTCAACCCTGCAAAGACTCCATGGATAAACCAGTGGAAGGTGTTCACACGCCTCTAGGTTCTAAGCGTGTTAGGTCAGCCTCATCCCTGTCACCAACAACCCCACAAAATGATACAGATAAGATTCGTGGTCATGGGCAATATAGACCAAGGGCTAAATTGGTTGGTAGATTCACCAGAAGCATGGCGAAAGCTAACTCTGTCAAAACCCCTACAGTTGACAAGCTTCCAGTAGAGACTGTGGTTTTGGATGGTGAGGAATTGGATTTCTCTTTGCCTGATAATGATAATGCTATTCACTCTGAAACGGTTCCAAAACCTGTCGAAAAGACTCCTCCCGTGGTTAATCAGGATACTCCTGGGATTGATAAAGAAGTGTGAGCGAATGCTGTCATTCATTCTCCAACTAAAGAAAAGTCTGTGCACCCGAATCCACCTGGTATTTACTGCGTCACAGACATGGCTCATCCCTTGTTTATTAATCGCCTGTTGGATAAAATTCGTAGCATGGAAGATAGGGTAGGTGAAATTGCAGTGAACCGTGACTTAATGAAATCTAAAAATGTGATGTTAAAGAAGAAAGTAGAGGTAAGTGATCAGCAGATTGTTCGCTTGAGGAATCATAAGAATAAATTGATACGGCGAGTTCTTAAGCTTCAGAATAAAAATGATAGCAATGATGAGAAGGTGTGTGAACTCAATGCTCAGATCGCACTCATGCAATTCAGAACTCCATCTCCGAGTCAGTCTAGTGGGGTTAACATTCAAGTCTTTAATGCGCCGGTTAATTTGTGACTATGCTGGATCTATTTGCTATTGGTTTCAATTTTGAATTTTGATGATCAAGTATTGATTTATTTTACTTTCTGTTTGTTATTTAAGCATTTGTTATTTCGATTTGTGTTTACGGTTTTAAATTTTATTACTTGATTTATTGCGGGTGATATGGTGGCTGTGTACATCCAGGTTTTGAGGAACTGTCTATTTTTTATAATATCCCCCATCAATCGGAACAGATACATTTCCAGGCTTATCAGGTCTTGTTTCGATTCTCATGGATCGAATCGTTATCTTTTCACAGTGTTTTACTTTTATTTAAAAATGACACGTTACACTTGTCATTTTTAAATGGGAATTAGTTGTATGATTCGATCTGGGCGATCTCTATGTTTTAGGATGTTTATTTAAAAAAAAAAACATGTATTTAAGGATAGATAGTCGAAGGAAATGGGGGTCGATTTTGGATGGAAAAGGGGAAAACAAGACTGGAGTTTAGAATACCTGTGACTTTGGACAGCTTTCTGTCTGCAGCCATGACATCTTGAACTGGTGATATTTTAATATATGTTTGAGTTTGTATACTTTGCATATATTTTGGAATCTGTTATTCTTGTAGTTACTTTTCTATTTCAGATATATTTGTGATAATTCTCTACATAATTTTGCGAATGTACATCTTTTATATCATTATCGATTTTAATGTTTTCGATTTTCCTGATACGTCATATTATGTGATTAATGATTGGTATCATCATTTATGTAATATGTAATGGCTATTGTATGATCTGTTAACATTTAAACTTTTTTTAAATATTATCATGATTGTTCATGCAGTGGTTCTATTGGCATAAGTCAATTACTGGTTAATTGTTCTGCCGCTCCTGATCAGGATAGGAAGTAGGGTAGCATAATATGTTGTTTATTTTCTGCAAATTATATTATTTGAAAAAACCTATTTGAACTAGATCCTTCTTTATGAATTACAGTCGGATTATTCTCGTTGTAATTATTGTACAAGGTGTAGATAACTTGTCTTTATAAGATATTAACTGTGTGTGTATTTATTTCCTTGTATTTACACTTCATCAGACTTAAGTTAATTAAATTTGATAGTTTAATATCTTGTAAAGATATAACATATAGTCTGTACTAACTTGTGCAAATCATAAAGATAGGTTTGAGTAACAATCAGTAGCGTTAATTTTAACCATAGGCCTTGCGGACTTCCATGCCAACAGAGCCTTTAAACCTGTCGGGAACAACCATCCCAAACAGCTTGGAACCTGCACTAAGGATCCCGGTCTGGGTTGTCTCCCCCGTTGTGGGCTTAGTCAAATACGCCCGTCAACAGTTCTTCATAAAGTATATCCATGCCTTTCTAGAAAAATCATCAATAAAAGAAACATAGTATACATACCCGCTTAGTGAACTGGATGACATTGGACTGCATACATCGGACTGGATGATTTCCAAGATTCATTTTTCCTTGCTCTCTCTACTTGGAAATGTATTCTTTGTGTTCTTCCCTTTTGCACATCCTTTGCATACACCTTCATGTTTTGTCTACATTTTTGGGAGACCTTCAACAGCTTTACTTGCAAGCAGTAGTGCTCTGTAATGCACATGTGCAATCCTTCTATGCCAAATCTCATTTGGTTCTACCGAGTCACATTAGAGGAAATTTCAACTCAAAATTGGCCTTTTAACTTTAACTAAAATTCCATTTCATCATGTGTTAGCCAATGAAATTGCTTTAAATTTGAAATACCATATAGGTCTTAAGCACTTTTTTAATATAAATTTGGGGATAGGTATCATAAAAAAAACTGCTTTTTTTGTTTGTATTTTCGACATATCTCCCCGTGCTTCGACATATCACATTTTTTTAGGTATTTCTTGTTTTTGGGGTAGCAGGGTCTGCCAAAAGTATTCCAAGAAGGTACTCATTGCATGCGGAATTTAATTCTGCATCCAATAAGCTCTCCTGATTGAAATTTGAGTAAAAACACGGGGAGATATGTCGAAAATACAAACAAAAAAGTAGTTTTTTTCTTTTCTTCCTCCAAAATTAATAAATATTATTTTATTATTTTAACTATTATTTTATTAATTATTTTTAGGAGGCCCATTTTGAGTTGAAATTTCCTCTAATGTGAACCAAATATTGTTTTGGTTGGCCCTTTAATTTGTATAGTCCTCCTTCTTGTTCCCCAATCACTACTGCATCATCGAAGGACTTTCCCTTTGGTCACATGAGGACTTGGCCATCTGTTGTATTCTATGGCTAGGGTTTGGTCACATGAGGACTTGGCCATCTGTTGTAAAGGAAAGTATCCTATGGCTAGGGTTTAAGAGGCCATCAATGTACTGGGGTTGAAAGAGAGATGCACAATGTTCAGCAAGCATACATAAGCAAGTTTCAGAGATTGGAATGGTTCATACCTTAGCCAAACGAAGGTTCATCCAAGTAGCCCTTCAATCCTCTTCTTGCTCCTCTTGCTCCTCTTTCTCCAAGAGACCTGCAAAATGAATTATACCTTCCTCAAACCATTATGACCACATATAAAACAATGATAATCAAATAAACATGAACTAATGATCTGATTAACATCAACATCTGATCATAAACAGAGATTCAATCACACATTGAACAATGATTTGGGAAGAAGAAGGACATCACATATTTATTAATCTTGAAAACAAGTACAAGTATACCTTCTCTTCAAGTTTGGCACCTCATGAAACCTTGATCCGGTTCTGTTGCTTCTCTTCTCCAAGGAACTCAGCCTCCAAGCTCTGCAACATAAGGGGAATGATTCTAGGGCAAAGGTGTGGGAAAAAAAAGTCCCATTTCCTCCAGCATAACAATGCAAAGATTCAAGTCTCCTCTAACGGACCTCCCTACCTCTATTTATATGCTTAAGGAAGAGTTAGGGGTGAAGAAAAAGTAGTTACAACTGAAGGAGTTAGTTGCATAACTACCCAAACTACCCGAACTTCAAAAGACATGTTTTTTGACATTTTTAAGAGGCGTACGCCGGTTGCAGAAACAACAGTCGCATACACGAGGAATACATGTGGTTTTCCAATACAGAAGTCATGTATATATGTCAACTCACGTACGTACACAGGTATTATATAGAGCAAGTTGCGTACGTACGTGGGTTTCCTTAAGGGAAAGTAGTGTACAGACAAAAGACTCATTTTTAGGGTATTTCTGGGCATCCTCAGACTTTGGTGTTTTCTAGAAAGTTTTAGCTAACTAGAATAAATTTCTAATGGTGCAAAGATAAGGTCAAACAGAGTTACAAAACTCAATATATGGGTCCTCCAAGTTAGGTGTTTTTTTAGTGACTTTTAGTGACTTTTCATGAAGTGTCGTCATGGAAGTGTCGACATGCGACGAAAACATAGGAAAGTGGTCATAGGTAGAGATGTGTCATTTTGAGCTATAACAGATGCCCCCTAATGTGTGAGGTTAGAGGGGAAGACAATATCCGAAATACATTATAAAGGAAACAACTGAGTATGGAGAGAACATAGAATCCAAGATCAAAAGGCTCGAACAAAGGTACCTGAAAGAGAGATAAATGTTAGAAAAAACTGATCTCTGGGACATACAAGTCCATATACAAAACATTGCCATAAAGATATAGGCGGATCCAACATATGTATAACTGATGAAACTATCATGGTGGCTCAATATGCAAAAAGGTACCATATCAAATATAAAGGAGTCATGGCCACAAATGAATAAGGTGGATCCATACTCGACAATTGATCATAGCCACAAAAATACAAGGTGGATCTATTTCTCAACAAAATGTCATATAAAATATAACAAGGTCTTGCGCAACTTGGGCAATAGAAAAAAATAATGATGCTATTATCGGCCCAAGGTCTTCAATCCAAACCACCCAAAAGGTACACATCCTAACCATGCGAATAAAGGAGCTAAAGTCGAACATGGAGGAAACCGTTTGATTACCGGTCAATGAGGAGAACCATTAACAAACACGAGGGAAACCACCATTAATGAAAATGGTCCCCAAGGAACCTAGTACATTCTAACAAGTGTGAATACAAGAACTTGAAGTTGAACACTTGAAGAATCCATCGAGTAGGATACATTAAGGTATTCCCAGTACCCAATAGCGAGGGAAATTGCCACTGATGACAAAAATCCCCAAGGTACTGTCATAAAATTCTAAATCTCATCCCTAGAGCAAGATGTGTTGCAGTCGATAGGAAAAGATCAGTTGGAAGGAAGTCATTAAGGCATCCTTCATCATCCAACACAAGGTAAGTCAAAGACTAATTGGATCTGGAATTTGTACTGAATTTCATGACAAGGACCGCCGAAGACACAATGTAATGAACTGATACCAGGGAATGGTCGACACAAAAGGTCAAGGCAACTATAGAATTGTTGACAAAGGTTTAATCCTTGAATAATGAGCACAACAAAAAAGTGACTTAGGCAGCTTTTGACACAAAAAGGACCAACGACACAAATCTGCAATGTAAGAGACATTGACAGATTCCCCATATAATTAGAAAATAAACCAACCGGAGGAGTAAGAAAATTTGAATTGGGATAAGGTCAAAATGCTAGGACCCAACTGTTGATAGACTCAAAACTGGTGCTTTGTTCAAGGAAACAAGACTTGCTGCCATGATGTAAAAAACATGTGAATGAACTTCCCTTCCCCTCTTTCTTGTAAAGGTTTAACGAGTCCAAGAAAGCAAACTTGGGACCATCTTCATTTTTGGCAAGCTCAAAGAAAAGAAAGAAGAATGCTTGATAAAGCATTGATTCGTGGATTTTATGACCCCGAACTAGTACATGCTCGACAGTGTTTTCATAGTTTAGAGAGTCTAAAAACTCCAAAGAAGACTCCAAGGGGGTTCTTTTTCGTACAATTTAGTCTCCTGAGGATGGAAAAGTATAAAACAAACCACAAAAGAACTCTCTTAGCTTCTAAAGAAGTAAGGTGCACCTTTTTCGTATTTAGTCAAGAAGGTCCGAAAAAGGTTAAATTACCACCTACCCAATGCTCCTTCAAAAGCATCATATAGCTTGAGTTTTACGAGTGTGAAGGAAGGCAAGATCACTAAGAAAGATCCATTTGATTACGAGAAATGGGGATTACAACAATAAACTCGATGCTTTTTTCTTTAAGGTTTAACAAGCATGACAAAGACATAAAGTACACTCGAAATCTTTTTCATGTTTTGGTCTAGAGCACAAAAAAGAGAAAACTAAGCTCATACTGGGGGTTCCTTTTCTGTAAGTTTAGTCCCTCGGGTACGGAAAAGTGATAAACCTATGCCTGAGAATACTCTTCTCAATATTGAAGAAAAGAGAGTGTTCCTTTCTCATATTATTCCACATGGTCTGAGAAAGAGATAACCTACCACTAATGTGGATGCCCATTCACATATTCTTAATGAGCCTGAATGGACAAGTTTACTCATCAGTCAATTCTATTTTGAGGAGTCATACTTGGGCCTAAAGAAACTCAAAATATTTCCTATGAAGTTATAATGAGTCTGGAAAAGTCAACTCATGGCTTCCTTACTGTTTCTAATGAGCTCGAAGGAGAGAAAAAAGAATGCTCTAAATGCGAGGAGACGAGTATCATAGGAAGGCAAAACTAGTTCCAAGCGCAAGCAACAGACCTATGCATAATGCAAGGAACATGAGTAGGATAAAGACACTTAAGGAACGTCTCCTCAAGGTAAAGGGTTTCAAGTTGCAAATGAAAAATGATACAAGGCTTAGCGACAATGAAAACAAAGATGAGGGCTTATACAACAAGCTAAAACCATGGAAGCCGGCATCAGGCTCAAAAGCGCGAGCAGGATACATGCAAATGCAATTACAGATTGAACAACAAGACAAGGCCAGTAAACAGTTGTGAATCCAACTAAAAATCTTGTCTCCAAGAAACAACAACATTAGAATCATCTTCAGAAGAAAAGATCCGATGTAGGTCACTTTGGCAAAAACACATGCGACTTTGCTATCTTCTACAAAAGGTAAAGTGAAGGAAGAATCGATCGAAGAAAATTATATAGAACCAAGGCTTGAGGGTTTATAATCAATAATATCAACCTCAGAAGGAGAGAAAAAATCAACAAGGGAGATAGAGTCTGTAGGAACAAACTCAATATCACAGTAGTTGAAAAATTCATAAGAAAAATCAAACTCATCAGGATCACTGACTTGCTGTTCGAAGGAAAAGTCAAAAGACTCAACAAGACCAACATAAGAAGAAATGTTAGACTTACTAGGAAAATCAGGGTTAGACTTAGTCACAACTAAACCAACATCCAAAATAATATCAAACTGCATCAAATACTCTAGGAAGACTTCATCCGAAGGAAGGAGATCATCCGAGATAGGACACATGCCTAAACTTTCAAATGGATCAATAGAGTGGAGAGAAGGCTCTATAGTCTGTATAGGGTGACTCACCCGGTCAACTGGTGGGACCAAGTATCGAGAAGGTAAGCATGAAAATAGAGGCTGCTTATAAGTAGCAATTGAACGCAAAGGACATGAGGCCACATAGCACACCTATGGCAGGTTAGTGTCTATAGAAACACTAGGAACCAATAAAGGAAAGACCTGGTCTCTAGTTGGGTCAGGAGACGGATCAAGAAAATCCAACTGATCGATAGTGACAATTTCTTTGCCATGATGAAAGTACATCACACGAAAGAATGTTGACACCACAGCTTGCATGGCATAGACATAATCATGTCCAAGGAGCATATTGAAGTCCAAGGGGTCTTCTATCACCATGAAGTCAACTAAGGCGGTCTTCCCACCCAAAGTAACAGGTGTTTGAGCAAGAATTACCAAGGCTATACAAGTTCTTCTATCAAAAACTAGTAACTAACTAGCAGTCGACACAAGGCTGGGAGATCCCATGCCTCGCCAAGCATGAGCAGACAAAATACTAACTAAGGCTCCTTCATCAACAATACAACGAGCAATCGTATATGATTCAACTTTGACCTTTGTCTGGAAAGGTGCATCAGAAGGAAGGCACAGCTCAACTAGGCTATCCCAATCAAAGGAAGCAATCCGAGAGCTTGGTGGGGGTTGATCTGAAGCAAGTTCAGTGCCCCCTTGTTTAGTAAGTTCTGAACTGGTAGTGAAGAAAATGTGACTAGTCGACACTTCACTCTCCAACGGAAGAGTGGGATTGATCGATATTGAACTCGATTCAACCACTTCATGAAGGTCACTCTCTGAAGGGAGAGTGGGATTGACCAAAGATAACATTGGTTCAATCACATTAGGATCACTCTCCGAAAGAAGAGTGGGATCGACCAAATCTGAGATTGGTTTGACCACTTGATCAACCAAAGGTTGAGTAGGTTATTGAGAAACTATAGGTTGTTTAGGAGTGTTGGGGCTCAGACCTTGAAGATCCTTAATTTTGGCAACTCTCTGGTTTTGGTACGAACCTTGTAAGTGGATTTGCAGTCCAAAATAGTCTTGGGGACTTCGGGGTTGGGTCGAAACCCCTCTTTTTGTAAATGTCCCATGGTTTAAGCCCATGGTATTGTAATAGTGCACTTGTATAAATAGGCACTTATGTAAAAGAGTCAAAAGGGTTTTTTGTGTATGATGATATGATGTGAAGAAGCTAAGGTCTATTTTTAGGTTTAAGGTCAAGTCCCAGCTGAGTGCATGGACGACCTCTGCAGCTGAGTGCGCAGAGGGTTTAGAAGGAAGGTTAAGTCCCAGCTGAGTGCGTGGACAACCTCTACAGTTGAGTGCGTAGAGGGTTTTGAAGAAAGGTTCTGCAGCTAAGTGCGTAGTTTTGGGTTGTTGAGAAGATCCGCAGCTGAGTGCGTAGATCAAAACTGTGTGTTTTGTAAAGAGTTGAATATAAACACAGTTTTGTGAACGTAGCCCCTACACTGGGGGTGAACCACGTATATCTTGTGTTGTGGTGGTTCTATTTATTTTTTCCTGTTATTTTCTTATGTATTTGATAAGTAGATGAATGATAAAGTAAGATAAATTGTTAAGTATTAACTTCGCTGTGAATTCACAGTTAAGGGTTAAGCAAGAAATTGTCCTTTTATCTAAATTGCGAAGTTATTTAAGTGAATGTCGAATCTCTGTGTTGCATGATTATTCTTTGTTAATGCTAAAGGTACAGTAATATCCCTCTTTTGCCTGTAGAAACCTGATTCTGCAGCACCCCATAGCTGTTTCGGGTGAGACTGCAACCTGTTCGCAGGTTGTTGCCGAAAGGGCCAACACTGTGGGTCTGTTTGTTGGTGTAAAGATAAAAGTATAAGAACCCGGGTTTGCCCTAGGATCCAACAAATTGGTTCTGTTGCCAGTTGAACGAGTATCTGCTTCAAGAGGGATCTATGTCGTACCTGGAGGGATATGTTTTGGAGGCCCTCAATAAAAGAAACCAGTGACTGGATTGAAGATACTTATCTGAAATTTGTTGAACAAGAAAATAAGGATCCTCGTTGTAGCTCAAACGAATTTTTGCAAAGGTACATTTTTACTGATATTTATGAAATTTTCTTTGGTAGTATCCACATAGAATTGCACCAGTGGTTATCTAGCTTAACAGAAAGAAAGACAAACTTCAAAGAAGCTCAGTCTCCTGCCTAGACCCCAGAAAGAATTAACCTATTGAAAAGTGTGAACAACGCGGTATCAAGAGCTGTTGACTTCTGGACAACGTGAACCCTTGATGCATTTATGACGGAGTTCACCATCGACACACATACTTCTTTCAGCAAAGCAGAACGACAGTTTTTCAAAGGACCAAGGGGTAAGTACCTGAATTCATTAAGTCTGAAAATTAAAATGCTCTTGGCTGAGAAAGGCATATTGCTTATCGAATCAGATTGCTAGATTTATTGCTACTAACCTATGTTTGGAAGAGAAAGTGACTTCGAAAAGCAAAGTGGTTTACTTCGCAATGGTAAAAGATACAAGAGAACTCTTGGATCTTATACCCTAGGCCAGAATACCGATTATACCCCATTAAGTCCAGAAGAATCTGAATATGAAGAAACCCATTTTGTTAGAAACCCTCCTATAACTCCACAGTGAAGATCTATTATCCTTGAGAACACTTCGCAATCTGAAACTAACCCTAGCCCAAATAGTCCTGTCATAGGTCGGTCTACCTCAGAAAGTTCCCTTCCTCCTGTTACCAGTCTTCCCACTCCTCCTCCCCCCTCCCCCCCCCCCCCCCCCCCCCC